>OY101436.1:4800015-5400015 GCA_956483605.1 Tuberolachnus salignus | reverse complement strand
AATTTCTCAAGCTTTCAATGACCGTAAATAAGGCACGGGGCCGAGCATTAATCGTTGCGGGTTTATACCTAACCGTCCAATGTTTTTTTTCATGGTCAATTTGACGTGGCTCTGTCACGTGACTCATGCAAATAAAATCTATTTTTCTAGGCCCCAAGACGTGAGACACATAACGTGGTGTACCCAAAAATACTTAATGCGTAAGGCCCATTGAAACTTAAAATTTTAAATCAAGCGTATAATTATAAGTAATATGGAACAAAAAAAAAACAAATTCAATTAGATTTAGACAGAAAAAAAAATTTAAAAAAAAAACAACGCTCATCATAATAAAACCAATACATTCCACGCTTCGCTCTGAATTTTAAAGAAGATTTTTGTTCAATACTGTGCACAGGCAAAGCCGTGCAGGACAGCTAGACGATTCTTGATAACCGAAAAACTTGACCCGAGCAAGGCCAAGTGATAGCAGCTAATATATCACTGGACAGTATTCGAAGAGGAGATTTTAAGTTAAACCTGACTAATTTAAAGACAAATATTGAAAATTTCCTACCATTGATTTTTTTTCATTTTTTAAACGTATAATTAATAAAGGTATAAATATAAACAAACGTGTTTTGTTTTTTATTGTTTCACTCCGCGTTCCGAGTGTGTGTGTAGCTTTCGAAAACACGTTTGAAAAAAATTGTAAAAATTCAAAAAGAAATCGGTGAGCGGTCTAGAGAACAAATTAGTTCGGGGGAACATCAAGCCCAGCAGTTCCCAACCTTTTTTTATATCCGCGTACCACTTACACATTATGAAATATTTCGCGTACCACTTGATCTAATAACATTTTTTTTTTTACTTATCAACAAATAAAATTCAAAATTCCGGGTGCTTCGACGATTGGTGTCGCATGAGTATAGCCATGATTCATGCTTTGACGTGAAAGCGCTTCTTGTCAAATTACACGTCGAGGTAACGGAGTTAAATTTTCGGAACCGAATTTTACAACGAATCCGAACTGTTGTAAGTAACTATCGTCATACTTACGAATCCAAATCGTATTTTCCGGTTTTTTTTTTTTTTTTTTTTTTTTTCCAAAAATCTCTACAATAATAATTACATAAAAATTATAAAATTGCAATAATAGAATATTTAACGTAAAACGACTGGCGTGACACAGACTGAACGGCTAAATATAAAAGTTCGTTGCTGGTATATACATATGATCGATATTATTTAACAATAGTAATACAATAGACATTTTATACAAGCTCACTCGTGCATAGGTCAACTTATATTTTAGGTACATGTTCGAGATATAATCATTTCTTTTCGTTTTTTTTTTTTGTTTTGACAATAAAAAAAATGTCTTCGCGTACCACAAATGGAGAACCGGTGCTCTAGACCCCGTTTGAAGTCGTAAAAAATGTACGATATTTACCTTGTGCGAGCCGTGAAACGTTTCCCCGCGGAGTCGTATTATAATAATATAGTTTATTATACAGAAGAACCCGCTTAAGACGATTTCCCGCTTAATACGCTCGTGTTTTACGAGTCCCTTGATTTTGACGACGTTCAACATGTAATTAACTCGGGATAATACGCTCTATTTGTTCCCGAATAGGACGCTCTACTTGTCAATAATGTTAATATAAAAATATAAAATTTAAAGAAATACCTCACTAATAATAACGGTAACGAATAATGTGTACGTGTACTTGCACTGGTTATCGGACGATTATATCCCTATGGACCGAGGAATTACCAAGGTTTAAAAACAAAAAAAAAATTGGTTTCACGATACTTGAAAGAAACGGAAAGTAAAAATCCCGTGAATAAACTAGACGTAATCGTTGCATTTCACAACGTATCTGCATCATGGGATGAAATTACGGCTGATGACATTAAAAAAAAAAAAAAAAAAATTGTTTTCGGAAAGCATAATTAATTGAGAGTGATTACTGTGCCGTGGAGGAGAGCAGCGAAGATTTTCAAGAATTGAAGGAGTTTCCAGGATGTGCTGAAATTGACGAGGACGTCGCCACAAGTAATACCAGAAGCATTGCCCAGATAACTACCAGATAAAATTGCATGGGCTGATGGAATTTTTGTAGAAGAAGTAATCCAGGAGGAGGAGGAGGAGGAGGAGGAGGAAGAGGATGATACAACACCCATTCTTTCAGTAACAAATGCATTTGATGGTGTTAATGAGCTAAGAAGATTAATTGTATGATTTGACAATGCTGACGAAACGTTACACCACCTTCAATAAAATTGAGAACTTCCTCTGTTCTGAAAACATAAAAAAAATGCGGAACAAACAAAAATCGATGGTATTTTTCTGAAGCCGATAATGTAATACAATATGTTATATAAATGTAATAATTCACAAATTTTGTTTGTCACAATTCGTGTTCCCCGTGTAATACACAATTTTAAAGTAGTCCCTAGGAGACCGTCTTAAACGGGTTCTACCGTATTTAAATATAATTCGGGGCACCGTTGACATTTTCGCGGACCGCCAGGCCGAGTGCGTGTACGGTGGATTTATATTTATCAATCGGAAACGTCTTGCACCAAAATTATGATAAAATGCTTAAAACACGTGTGGCGATAATCGTCTGGAATTTGTACGAGGGGGTAGGCGAGTACGTTGTGGTGTTAGATTTCAACGGTCGGCCGGCACGTTCTGGCCGGCGACGAACAGGAAACGAACGATCCATTAACCATTTCGTTTTATACGTGTGTCTACGGGTACCGGATACCTACAGCGACGACACGACAATACAGTAATTTAGCGTTTTTCGAAAATAATGGGCGCGATTATTATAATATATTGTTATAACATGTACGAAGCGTGATAAAAAAAATACCGGGATTTTCTTATTTTTTTTTATATATATTAAAATTTAAATAAACAAATAATTTGTTAAATATTAGTCCCCTTCAGAGAATTCACCGCCTGATGTTATGCATTCGTCCCTTCTCTCCTGCCACTTTTCGAAGCAATGTTGGAAGTCTTTAACTTTAGGTTGTTTGAGTTGATCCATCGCATATTTTTTTGTTTTATTGTTTTGATATCATCAAATCCGTTGGCATTTGCGGTCAGTTTAAATTTTTGGAAATAAAAAAAAAAAAAAAAACACAAGGGGCAAGGCCCGGTGAATAAGAGGAGTTAGGTAAAACTGGAATTTGTTTATCAGCTAGAAACTCACGGATTGATATGACAGAATGAATCGATTCTGCAACTGTTCTGAACTAATTTCGGATTCTTTCTCGTAATTTAATTACAACTTCTCTGTAGTAAGTCTGATTAACCATTTGATCGGTCCGAGCAAATTCATAATAGATAAGACCTTTAATATCGAATATCAGCCACCCTTTTCGCGTTTCTTGAAGTTGAAGGTCGACCAGCACGGGAATCGTCGTTAATGGCTTCACGACCACAAATTAAACCTTTAGTGCCATTCAAATGTTATAGATCTGCTCATCGCTTCATCTTCCAATGGTTTTTAAGTCATTTCATAAGTTTCAGTAGCTGATTGATTTATCGAGTTTGAGGCAAAATTTCATACAAACGCGCTGGCTCGAGTATATTCGGGCGTGAAAAAACGGCAGTCACCACAAAAGTATATGACTTGAACGAAATGTCGTTCATTACTAAAAGATAATATTAACTCGTGGCTTGAACAACACGATTGAGAATTATTTCTACTTTTATTTGATGTATGCATATTTCCGATACGTTTATATTTCTGGCGCAGAAATAATTTTAGTCCCGGTATTTTTTGATCGCACCTCGTATACTGTATAGGTATGGGGTACGGACCGTTTAAAAAAACCGTTGTCGATTTCGCCAATACGAAATATCGATTATTCATATTATAAATCCGATTATTATTGTCGTACTGACACGCGAATCGTTTCCGTAACAATTGTCAATTAGTATTGTCCTACTGTTAATATTTGCCGACCGGCGATTTCGCGGCTGCATTACTGCAGTACTGCCCGCCAATAAAATATTCAACGCTATTCGTACCCTTACGAGCGAATAAATTATTATAATAAAACCGTGTAAGCGGCTAAATCGCCGTGTACAAATTGAATAGAATGTCCATCGGTATGTAGAATAACCGCCGCCGGTTAAAAAAAAAAAAAAAAAAACAGGTGTCCAAACATTACAGGAAGACCGGGGGCACACGGGACGTTTCTATGGTTTCTTTTTGTTTTTTTCAAAGTACGCAAATAGTTAGTCGGCGACGACCGAAATCGTTGATTTCTTGTACAGAGTGCGGCAGAGCCGACTGACGAGTTTTGATGGGCTATAAATAACGAACAGTAAAACTTAGAGAAAAGGTTTTTTTTTCAAATTAAATCAATATTCAATCCCATTTTTAAAAATTATTTTTTTGAAAATTATATCTCCAAGATGGCGGCCGTCAGCGTCATTATACGTCGATACACTGTTGTAGACGATCTCTGAACCTTTCATATGATTTTCAGCACATTTCGACTGGTATGGCCTCCACTTCCACGGTGATTTTCTGTTTAATTTCTTCTGTGGTATGTGGGCGATGTCTGAAATCTTATCCTTAAGGTAGACCCAGAGGAAAAAATCACACGTGCTTAAATCTGCGGATAGTGCTGGCCAGCAAGGAGAAGAATTCTCCTCAAAGAACGGACTGAGATTCCCAATGCTACAGCGTGTTTCCGGGCCGAGCGTCTTGGTGACTGCTCAATTGACTCTCTAAACAACTGCACATTTTCGGGGGTTCTTGCCGTTCCGGGTGCTCCGTGCCCAAGTCTACTTAGGGTATTTTCAGTTTCTTCCAAATGCCGTATCCGCAATTTGATAGTGTTACCAGAAGGAACAGATTCAGCACGCGGAATGCCGAAGTGTATACGACAAGCCCATTTGTGTAGCGATCACCGAATGATTATTTTCGTAATACGCACGTACGACGAAACCACGGTGTACGCCTGTCCAGACCGTGATTACGAATAAAAACGGCATTACCGTACAATTCGAAATAAACCACTCATTAAGGCCTGCTCTTATCATATCGCAGGCAAATGACCTCGTTAAACTCGTCAGTGGGCTCTGCCGCACCCTGTACAATATCCCCGGTGTTTACCGGTGTTCGACATCGAAGTCCGAATGTAAAATTTCAACCCTCCGAAAATGCCGGACGGCCGCGCAGAATATTTACGCCGAACACGTCGTCGAGGTCGCGTGAAAACGGTATTTTCCATTATAGTGCACATAAATAGCATCTCGGAAGATTTTTTTTTTTATTGTTCCCCAGCCCACCCCTTTGTGTTTTTTTTATTCAACAGAATACCGTGGAGACCGATTTTTATTAAGCGCGCAACAACGGTACACGTAAAACAGTCGGGTAAATCGGTAAATATTCGCGTACACCTATTACAGTACATCTATAACACAATATCCGCCGCCGACGTGAGTCGTATAATGTAATAAGATTAAAATTTACTCAATTTCGGTACGATTGAGTTACAGTGTCTACTGTGGTCGAAAAGCGATTGTAATGTTATGCGCACGATAATGTACGGGCGTGCGTCTACGGGACAAAACGATTGAAATTCGCGCCTACGCCGCACACGCCCCGCTCCGGAACGGTATTTTTTTTTTTTTTTTTTTTTTTTTTCCAGTAAGGTTCTATCGAAATTATTCGAGGAATATAATTATATTGCGTTATTTTAATTTATACGGCCGTCGTGGGTGGCGAAAACGGTGCGCGTCACACGTGCACCGCACAAACGTAGTAAAAAAAAAAAAACCGTATAGAATATTGTCGTTACAAGTCGGCGTAACCCCGTGCGTGTAATAAAACTACGGCAGAAATACCATAACGGTGTCCGTCCGTATTTTACGCAATTACCGATAGTGATAGAATATTTTTTTTAATTCAATTCGATTTTTTTTTTATTCGCCGATCAAATAATCCGTCGGTGTGTTCTTTTTCCCGGCGCCCGTATTTGGAAATATCACTCCTACAAAATAAAAAAAATCGTTTTCGAAAATTAACAGTGGCGTCCAAACGGGTTACCAAATGCACTCGCGAACGGCGGGTGTAGATTTCCTTTATAGATTACCAGTGAATTGGTGTCGCGGGGATGCTAATAAAAAAAAAAAAAAAAAAAAAATACCGTAGTTTTAAAAAGAAGTAAAGCAAAGTAATTGGACGCTTTTGTTATCTGCGTGTGCACTCGAAATATTCCCCCGTGCGCCACTGAACCTATCGTCTTTATGTATATTATACGGATATTTTATAGTTTGTTGTATCGTCTCGTATACCGGTAACGATTTACAATAAAGTAATAATTTTTATAAACTACTAATACAAAAAAAAAAATAACGTAGAGAATATCATCTTCTTATTTTAAATTACCTCGGGAGTGTTATACATTTTCTAAAATATTTTTAATAACCGAGTAAAATTTGTTTCAAAATCAACATCCACAAAAAAAGAACGTATATGTGTGTGTTTTGCCTACTAAACGCGTGATAAAAGTATTTTCATCTCAGATGCGTTGTAAATATTCTTTTTCAAATTTCAATATTTATAGTTTAATCATAAACTATTATTATTATAAATGTGTTGGACATTTGGTAAGTAGGTAAGTAATTTAACCGAAATCTAAACATCTAAATATTAAGTTTTTTTTTTTTTTTTACGAAAATAAGAAACAATTTTACAATCAATTAAATAAACACGGAAGCAAATACTATGCCTCCTGCAGGAGTCTTAATAGTTGTGCTATAATTTTTTTTTTTTTTTTTCAAAGTCCCTCAAACGGCCAAATCCGATACCCTCTCACAACCACAACCGATATAATTATAAATCTTATTACACAAAAATGAACACAAATGTATCTGTAGAAAAACTGTTTAACACGAAACACGTTCTTTGTTTTTTGACAAGTAGAGTAGATAAATCAGTAAATCTTTGGGCTCAGCATATTTGCTTAAAAGTAAATCTGGGTTTTTTCGAAATTAAAATTGTCATGCGAGATATAAGCATTTTTAAACCGCGATCATTTAACAAGTTCGTATCTCGTTAACTTCTTACGTTTGTAAGA
Organism: Tuberolachnus salignus; assembly: GCA_956483605.1. NCBI lineage: Eukaryota > Metazoa > Arthropoda > Insecta > Hemiptera > Aphididae > Tuberolachnus > Tuberolachnus salignus. The sequence continues at coordinate 5,392,920 of OY101436.1, read as the reverse complement.
CGTTTGATTGCAACTGTTAGATATATTTTTTAGAGTGTGTATAATACATTGATATTGTTGTCCTCCGTTGATACGTGGCGATCATCACTATCATTACTGAGATCATTCTTAATTTAACCAAATAAAGAAAAATACATAGAATATTGTGTACGAACCGGAACCGTGTCCTGTGACTCGTAACCTCATCGTCACGTATGTCAGTTGATTGAAATATTAACTTAGAAATTAAATCAAATATACCCCGGGTATATGGATGCTTATTGGTATTTTTATTGCTCGATTCGAAATTACTAGAACCCGACATGATATTTTTAACAAGATCGATCGCGAAAGATTTTTTAAGCGTCCAGATATATCCGTGGCCCTCGGATAGGTTACTGTTCTATACGGCCCGAGACGGGCTATACGGTATTTGTTTTTATTTTTTCTTTAAATTTAATTTTTACTCGATAATTACACGCTCGTTTGTTTTTATTTCTACCATTTTTTTTTTTTTTTTTTTTTGCTCGTTTTTAACCATTTAATTTATTGCAATTTTCGAGTCATCGGATCGGAAAATTCGAAAAATATCTTCTCGTATAGTACCATCTGCGTTCCTGCGTACCTATCTATAAAGTTTTTCTGCATGAAACATTTTGATCGTGTTTACCGCTACCGAAAAAAAAAAAAAAAAAATTGTTTTCCGAAGAAAAGTAATTTATATTTATTCTTGTCGAGCGCAGCGTTGATGTTCGAGTAATAATAATAATAATAATAGTATTATGGTGCATGTACCCATAGTAATTTATTTGATTAAAATTTTTAACGAAACCGCCGGCCAACACGGGCGATCGAAATAATAATATCCTCAAGGATTGTTTGATATTTTAAGTGGTGTTCCGAGTTTTGAAATAATTTGCCCGCAGTTTTCGAAAACCCATCTCGATACACGTATATTTACGGTTTAGGTTGTTACATTGTTGTGCGCGCGTAAGTATAAGCGAATAATTACGGACAACTTGAAACTACTCGGCCCCGGCGAATCGTTATAGTATAACAATTAACGTAATTAATCTGCAAAATAATATTTCACGGGCGGAATTTTCCGGAAGTTTTCGGTAAAAAGCGCGAATATAATTATTACCGAATGTTATTATAAATATATTACGGATACTGCGGCCCTGAAACACACCGCCCCGGTAATAATAATGGATTTTGTTCGGGAAATCTACCGCTCAGAACGCTATAAGTTTTTACGCCGGTATTATGTTTTCGAAAACTTGGACGAGGTAAGTGAAGTCGGTGCGGACCGACGTTCGTTAATACGATTCGGTTATAATACACTATGGGTTTCTCTTTTCCAAAAAGATAAAATTAAATAATAATACGGTATTCGTAAAACGGAATAATGTATGTACAACGGACGGTTTTAATTGGCCAACTCGTGCCCGGTTATAAGGCAATAATAGTTTTAAAACAGTCGTTGGAAAATTTACATTTTAAAAAGTATATTATTCCATTTTTTTGTATAGATTTGTTTAATATAGTTAATAATTATTCTGTCTGTAAACGTGTGCGTTTGGTTGTTTTTTTTTTTTTTTTTTTTTTCGCTAGTTATAAATATAATTATCATTTACGCTTCATGAATAATTTATTTATGATAATTACCTACTTAGGGAAAATATAATTTAAACGATTGTCGGAGTTGCGGGTACATATATCGATTGATTTTTACAACGGTTTCGGTGCCCGTAATAGATTTATGTAAGTATTCTCGATTTTCAAGTAAATTACGGTTACGGAAGTAATAAGTATAAAAACAGGCAGTAACCTACGGTCGAATTTAATTTAAAATATTTTTCTTTGTACCTCCCGCCGAACGTATTGTTCACGTCGGACCTTTAAAGATGCCGATTTTTCACCCGGCCGATGCTTTATTGCAGACATATTTTTAGGTTACCGGCGGTTTTCCAAAGAAAAAAAAAAAAAAAAAAAACACAAAAATTTTCAAACCGACAACAAGTGGATGATACGATTTTATTTTTGTTAGTTTTCGGACTAGAATACCGAACCTTGGCTACAATGGCAACAAAAGAAAGAAAAAAAAAAAAAACACGTACATACATCGGACCGCGAGTGGTTCACTGTTATAGGAATTTAACATTATATCTATATGCAACGATAAATTGCAAACGAAAAACGATTCTGAGCGAAGTAATATTAGTGGTTTTTTTTTTTGTTCATTGTAACCCATAAATCAACATAAGTAAAAAATAAATAATAAAACTCGAGTTTGACGATATCGTGTTTTGCGGTTAATTCGTCGTGTTTTGGTAGTTTTTTCTGCCGCGTTAATAAACAATTAATATAGATATATCGAAAAATGACCTCTTTAACGTACCAACTAGAGAAAATTGTCTACCGGAAACCGTGCACTCAGATTGGCAGTCATTGGCATCGGATGATGACTACTACAGAAAATAAAATAGTTAATAAAACATAAACGTCATTGTAAAATCAATGCAAGAGCCCTCGGATCCGCTCAGAATCTCTAACGGCACGACTAATACTATATAACCTTACCAGTTTTTACCGATCTCCGATGGGAATCGTTTTCTGATTGTAATGATTGCACTGGTCGTCTTCGGCGTTCAAACTGATTTACCCTATACCCTCTATACGTAGTAGGATCAAAAAGTTCCCGGAATTTATTTATGGAAAAAAAACTATTTTTCTTATCAAATATCTGTTTATTGGAATTAAAAGTAGACATTATTAGCTATCTGTAGGTTTTGTCGTTAAAATTACATTAGTCTCATGTGAGTCGTAATCGTGTCCATACGAAACGGAGTTTACGCATATTTTCAAAATGTCACAATTTGAACAACGCGCTAACATTAAATTTTGTTTTAAACTTGGAAAAACTGCTGCAGAAATGCTTGAATGTTTGAAAACAGTTTATGGCGATGAAGCATTAAAGAAAACAGCCGTTTATGATTGGTTTAAACGGTTCAAAAATGGTCAAGAGTCACTCGAAGACGAAGAGCGGAGTGGCCGGCCGTCAACTTCAAAAAATGATGAAACAATCGAAAAAGTTAAAAATTTGGTGCGATCAGATCGTCGTTTACGCGTTCAAGATATGGCAAATGCATTAGGAATATCGTATGGTTCAGTTCAAAACATTTTGAAAGATGATTTAGGAATGCGGCGCGTTTGTGCGAAATTTGTTCCACGCATTTTGACCGAAGACCAAATGGAAAACAGAAAATTGATTGCCGCTGAACTTTTCGAACGTTCCGTAAATGAAAAAGATTTTTTATCAAAAATCGTTACAGGCGATGAAACTTGGGTTTTCGCTTATGACCCAGAGACAAAATTGCAGTCATCAGAATGGCACACAACATCGTCACCGAGGCCAAAAAAATCACGTGTTGTCAAATCACAATTGAAGGTCATGTTGATTGTGTTCTTCGACAATGAAGGGTTAGTTCACTGGGAATTTGTACCTAATGGACAAACAGTCAACTCAAGTTTTTATATTGAAGTTTTAAAGCGTTTAAGAGATTCAATTCGGCGAAAGAGGCAAAGAAAATGGGAAAATGGTTGGTTTTTGCATCATGACAATGCACCGTGCCACTCGTCTTTTGCAGTTCGGCAATTTTTAACGGATAAAAAAATTTCTACAATTCCACAACCCCCTACAGATAGCTAATAATGTCTACTTTTAATTCCAATAAACAGATATTTGATAAGAAAAATAGTTTTTTTTCTATAAATAAATTCCGGGAAGTTTTTGATCCTACTACGTACATTACCGACCGTCCGCCAACAACGGTCGTTGTTCTATCTTTCGTTTTTTTTTTTTTTTTTTTTACACGGATAAAAAGCAAACACGGCGATAGTTGGGTTTATTATTTTTTTTATTTTTTTTATTGTACATTTTTAACGCTACAACAGTCGTCAAAATAAAAATATAATTATTTTAAACAACGCTGTGCTTTAACTATGCTACCTCTATGATTTATGAAGTCGATACATAATTATTTTCGTGGCCGGCTATCCGACCATCCCACACGCTCATCAACACATGCAAATCAAATAATAATTATCGTACGGCGTGTAATTAAAAAATAAAAAAAATAATAATAATAAATGAAATGGAAATAATTTGTCCACCTACGAACTAATACAATAATTAAATATATGTATTTTTTTATTTTATTTTTTTTTTTCCATTGCATATATATGTATACTGGCATCGCGCGTAATTAAGTCTGTTAGTTATACATATATAATACGGTCTTGTTTAGAATTAATAAAAAAAAAATAAATATATACATATATATTAACATAATTTATTTTAGCATACGTTCAATAATCTCGTTATCGTAACCAATCGTGTTTAATTTGTTTTTTTTTTTTTTTTTTTTGTTTTGTTTCTACCACGGCGAAATAGAATTTATTTACAGTTATATAAAATTAATTTAATATTATCGATTAATAATATTGTTGTATGGAAAATAGTAATTTCGCCCATTCGAAACATATATATATTTTTTTTTTTTTTTTTTTTTATAAATGCGTCCTATGTTTTTTTTTTTTTTTTTAACGAACCGACTGCGGTCCCGGGACATTCCGCACCGAGACGTTTTAACAATAAAAAAAATATACCGTGTACACCCAACACTCTTAAAATTAATTTCCACAATTGCGTTTCAGTAGTATACATTACATTACGATACGACGAATAAAAAAAAACTGTTGTAAATATAATTTAAAAAAAAAAATCACCAGACATACTTCGTGCCGAGGCCATGGCCACTGTGGTAGGTGACAAGGCTGTGGCCAGAAAATGAAATTGTGAGTGTGGTTAAGGTTAATATGTTTATTGTTAAGGTATTTAAAGACTTAACAAAAAAAAAAAAAAAAAGAAAAAAAGTAGTTTACGGTTTACATTAAATCATTTAAATTGCATTACTTTATTTTGTCATTAGTTTCGTGTTGACACGCGAATGTTGTTTAGCATATTTTATATTTCTATAATAAATTCAGGGGGGAAGTGTCACCTCCCCATCATAGCTATGGCCATGGTAGTTCGGAAATTTGGAAGAAATAGGACGAAATAAGGTAATTTAGCTGACGTAATGAATGTATCGATTAATCATTGCAATAAAAAAAAGAAAAAAAAAAAAAAACGTTTTCTAGTGCCGAGAGTTCGGTACACTGATAGTCAGAACGTATCGTCATCATTTTCAGTCAGGTTTTTTAATTATTTCAAAAAAGCTGTTTGGAATCAATGCGAAAATTCAAACAAAATACCACCGGGCTGGAAATCGTCCGCATATTTTATGGTAAAACATTTGGAGTGTTTTGGTGGGGAAAAAAACACACACACATTTTAGAAAAACTAATAACTAATAGTTTGAATAACACAGAATGTAAATAAAAATTTAAAAAAAAAAATTGAACGCACAAAATACAGTTGTTGAATAGTATTAATATTATTATTATTATTAAACTCACTAAAACAATAGATTGAATGTAATTGTTTTTTTTAAACGCAAGTACTTTCCCCTATTGTGTGTGTATTTTGTCCACCATACTCTTATCTTTTTACTCGAGCGTTATAAATACGAGGGGGAATTTTTCACGCTTAATAAACAAATAAACGATCAACGTTTAATTTACGACGAGCGGTTTTTTTTTGGCATTTGTGTAAACAGTTTTGGACGGGTCGGAATGGTTTTTTGTTGGTTTTTTTTTTTTTTTTTGTTCGTTATCCCTCCTGCGGATTAACGAAATATCTCCTTAATGAAATCACCGAGCACGGGATTCGTCCGAATTCGCGCATGACCCGTAACGAGGATTATTTTTAGAAAAAAAACAAACAGCGCGCCGCATGTGCGCGCGTACGGCCGAGTGTCGTCGGTCCCCGGGCTTTTGATGTGTTTTTTTTTTTTTTTTTTTTTTTTTTTGACGCGATTTCTAATTATATTGCGCGTCGTCCTCCTTTCATCTTTTTTCTTTTTAACACGTACACACACACATACACGCGCGCGCGCGGCAGAAGATTACAACGCTATTTTAATTAGCCATTAATCTGGAACCGGCGACGTTTCGCACAAAAGAAAATATACATTCGTACGGGCGACCGGCTTTTTTTTTTTTTCACTCCTCGTATCCGTCTCGTTCTTGTCGTCGCGTCTTTTTATACACCACGATCGTCGTCAATTAAACGGAGTAGAGTGTAAAAAACACACACACACACACTCGTCGTCGGCTTCTGTCGCGGACCGTTAAAAATACGCACCTCGACTACGCCGACGGGCCGCACTTACTCCCCGGTCGCCGCGGACCAAACTCGCGTCGGTGACATCGCCGGACTAAAATGGCGGCGACGGAAGTGTAGGTTCCCTCGGCGGAAAGCCACCACCTCCCTCGGACGGTCCCGTTTAAGACGGTGACGACGCGACGAGGACTGGAATGTAACGGAGAGCAGCCCAGAACAGGGAGAATCGCCCGGGTGTTGTCGCCGGGCCTGGCGGCCGATAATCCCGAGAAGGTGATGATACGCGACAATAGTATTGTACGTTTTTAAGAAACATATCGTTTTGCGGACGAAAAAAATTATACTAATACGCCCGGCGTATAAATTCCGATGCGGTTACGCGATGTACGCGTACGGCCAGGTTAGGCGTGCGAAACGCGAATTATTACAATAGTCGTGTTTTATTGTAGTTGTGTCGGGTGATTTTTGTCGAATACGCCGTTGCGGGCATTCGACTGTTTTCACGTTTACACGTATTGAAAAAAAAACATATATGCCTTTGGCGGAAATGACAACTACTGTATTTTACTTTTTGTGCGGCGCGGAGGGGCAGGCGTAGTAAAATTATCCAGAGTACGCTAAGACTATTATACGAGGTACGACAATAAAATAACGAGACTTTTTGAATAAAAGTTGTTTATTTTAAAAAATGTTATAATTTAATGATTATCACCTTCAAAGTACCTTCCCTCAGCATCAATACACTGTTGCATACGTCGCTGCCATTCTTGAAAACAGTGTTGCGAATTGCTTTCATTCAGCCCTTTTAGAAGTTCTGCCGTTTTCATTTTTACGTCATCAACTGTTTGAAAATGGGAAAAGAAATAAGAAGGAAATAAGAAGAAGTCACAAGGAGCAAGGTCTGGTGAGTACGGGGGATGTTGAAGTACAGACATTTTTTTTTCAGTTAAAAAACGTTGAATTGAAAATGCACTGTGAGCTGGAGCATTGTCTTGGTAAAGAACCCAGCCATTTTTCCATAGATCTGGTCGCTTCTTTCTGACACGTTCTCTTGGTTTAATTAATACCTCTTTATAATAATATTGATTAATTAATTTTGTCGATTTTTTCAACGTTTTCGTTTGTTGAAGACGTGGTAGGACGTCCAGAACGATCATCGTCTTCGACGTCCTCCCTTCCACTACAAAACCGTTTGTGCCATTCAAAAACACGAGCTCTTGATAAACATTCTTCACCATAAACTTCACACAACATACGAAACGATTCCGCGGCAGTTTTTTTTAATTTAACAAGAAATTTAATGTCAACACATGTTGTTCGATTTTTATATCTAACATTTTTCGGCAGTATAGTCGAACTCGCACTAATAACAAGGCTACTAACGTATAAGAAAATGAATCGATGCCATCAGTGTTCATAGTACTTTTAGATAAGTGTTTTCTAATCATATTTCAATAATCGTTTTATAGATAACGTTAATAGTTTAGGTTTTATTCAAGAAGTCTCGTTATTTTATTGTCGCACCTCGTATTTATTATACGTGTACACGTGGAAATATCGGAAACCCGTGCGGTTTCCGGTCCCGACAATAAACTCCCACGATTTCCGCCTATTAAACTTGGCGCGCCGGACGGTTTTCAACCAGAGACTGTAGCCGGAACCACGAATACGAGCCCGTATTTCACAATTCAAGAAACCGGAACCAAAACCTTTTTAAATAAAATACAAATATTTTCGGTTCTTTTAAGGTCCCGACGGTTCAATAAAATTACTGAACGCACAGCGACGGTTACACATTACGAGTAACCACGTTACATATTTTGTACATTGCCTTGGTTTTAGTACAACGTTTTATTTGTAGTTGTATTTTAAAAAAAGAAAAAAAGTACCTAATAATGGGTAATGCCATTTTTGAAATTATGAATTTTGGTAATTTAGCGCTGTCGATTCGTGCGTTAACGGCTGATAAAAAAATTGCTGTGGTCCCGCGGACACTCTCTATTCTCCTGATCAGGCCCCATGTGATTTTTTTCTATTTCCAAGGCTTTTTAGTCTTTAAATCTGCGCTTACAGGACAACGTTTTCAGAGTCTAGAGGAAATCAAAGCGAACGCGGCAACAGAATTCATAGCATGAACTTTGGAACGGTTCCAAAGTACTTTTGAAATACGGAAAGATCGTCCGGAGGAGAGAGTATTTTGAAGGAGATATCTTTAAATAATGCGTAATTTTATTAATGTAATTATTAAAAATAAAATTCTGTTACTTTTCGAACAGACCTCGTGCGTGTATAATATTGTTCTAAACGTAAAAAGTAGAAATACGTAAGCTTTTCAAATCGGATGAATCATTTTTTGAATAACCCTGTTACTTGTCGTGTTGGCGTGTTGACGTTTGCGGAAATCATAAGCCGAAGAGGTACTCGTACACCTCCGCGGTCTCCGGGGCCGACGCCGGAGTGCGCGCGTCCATAAAGACATAGTATTTTCTTTATTTTACCGGGGGCAGAGGATTAACGTTATTGCGGTCGAATTCGATCGGACAAACGAACAGTATAAACTAAATATATTTATATACGTATATAAATGTATATGGGCAATAGGCGTATCTACAATATTGCTCTATTGTTCGCGGTCGGACGTAAATCGTCCCGTTTCCGCGTGCCCAGCTGCCGGCGCGCCGTGTAACGAGAAATCGCACGGCCTAGAAACACCGTCAATAAAACATTGCCGACCAGAAAATCATACGATCCGATGATTTTTTTTATTTGAATCGTAGAACGTATTATTGCCTACGAAGTCTGCAAAATAATAATAATAATATACATGTAGATATACCTAGGCGCATAACACGTGCCAGAGAGACGACGACCTCGTAATCGTTTGTTTTCAATGAGATTATAAACAATAATAGTATAATATTATAATTGTGACGAGAAATTAAGAATCGAGTGGAACTTGAATTGTATTAACGTAATCCTTAAGTCATAATCAATATATATATATATATATATATATATATATATATATATATATATATATAAATAAATTGCCGCGTGTATATCGGATCGTCACTTGAGAACGGCTCGACAAATTCGGCTGATATTTTTTATAATTTTTTTTTTTATATTCGTAATTGTCAGGACAAGGTTTTGTCATGAAAGAAAATTATTGGAAAATCCACATTGGTCGGTATAAAAAGATAAAAATTTCAAGATGAGTGAAAAACATTTGTCGATTTACCTACCATAAAAACCAAATAGTATACAAAACAAAACGGCGAGTTCGGTTACCGTGGTAACTAATACGGTGGTCACCTCCTCCATAAAATATACAAAAAAAAGTAGTGATCAAACTATACGAGGTACGACAATAAAATAACGAGACTTTTTGAATAAAACCTAAACTATTAACGTTATCTATAAAACGATTATTGAAATATGATTATAAAACACTTATCTAAAAGTACTATGAACACTGATGGCATCGATTCATTTTCTTATACGTTAGTAGCCTTGTTATTAGTGCGAGTTCGACTATACTGCCGAAAAATGTTAGATATAAAAATCGAACAACATGTGTTAACATTAAATTTCTTGTTAAATTAAAAAAAACTGCCGCGGAATCGTTTCGTATGTTGTGTGAAGTTTATGGTGAAGAATGTTTATCAAGAGCTCGTGTTTTTGAATGGCACAAACGGTTTTGTAGTGGAAGGGAGGACGTCGAAGACGATGATCGTTCTGGACGTCCTACCACGTCTTCAACAAACGAAAACGTTGAAAAAATCGACAAAATTAATTAATCAATATTATTATAAAGAGGTATTAATTAAACCAAGAGAACGTGTCAGAAAGAAGCGACCAGATCTATGGAAAAATGGCTGGGTTCTTTACCAAGACAATGCTCCAGCTCACAGTGCATTTTCAATTCAACGTTTTTTAACTGAAAAAAAAATGTCTGTACTTCAACATCCCCCGTACTCACCAGACCTTGCTCCTTGTGACTTCTTCTTATTTCCTTCTTATTTCTTTTCCCATTTTCAAACAGTTGATGACGTAAAAATGAAAACGGCAGAACTTCTAAAAGGGCTGAATGAAAGCAATTCGCAACACTGTTTTCAAGAATGGCAGCGACGTATGCAACAGTGTATTGATGCTGAGGGAAGGTACTTTGAAGGTGATAATCATTAAATTATAACATTTTTTAAAATAAACAACTTTTATTCAAAAAGTCTAGTTATTTTATTGTCGCACCTTGTACATGTGTAGACCGGATAATCTACCAAAATATTCCACCGTCGAACGTTTTCCCGGAATAAAAAAAAAACGGATGTCCTTGGTAGGATATATGTAGTTCATACGAATAACAGTAATTTTTTTTACTTAAGAATGGTCCGATGTCCATAATTTGTATTCGCGTGGTTTCTATCTGAGAACCATTACTGGTTCTCACGCCGTTTGACTCTCAGGCTTTAACTGTCATATTTGGCACTCATTATTTTAGCAATGACTACTGAAATAAAGCCGGGATCTGCATCGCTATCATCGTCAAATGCAGAAAAATCATCTGACGATCATAATTTCGTCGTTGTTCAATGCAATTACTACTGTCACCAACGACCCAAATGGAAACGAACGTGTGAATTTATGATACAATAGGCATTGATGAGTACCCCATTAATGGTACTCACTCGGAATCGGTTTATTATTCTTTAAATAAACCAGAAATGTCATCAATAATCCCCAATAAGATGAGAAAAAACCAACCCAAGGCCTGTGTTATATGCCTATCAAAAAAAAAAAAAAATTAACTTACGTGACAAAATCAATGAGTACCTAATCACTGGTACTGGTGGCGTTTTAAGGTAGCCCTATTAAAAATACCGTGGCAGTCAACTCGTTAATTTACAGCGATACATATATTATATTTGTTCAACCCCCGAATGTTTTTCTGCGTTCGTCTCTGATGTATGTACATGTATAGCCTTATTCATCACTTGTTCGACACCGTATTAGCGTCACTTATCGTTATCAGTTCTGCCTTCTGCACGACCGCGTAAATATAGTGGCCTCGATATTGGGCGGTGTTGTCCCGTCCCCCGGGCCTTTTATATTGTCTCGGTCCGGTTCCGCGTTATTCAATTTCGTACTATCTCGGTAATTATCAATGACAGAGCGTTGTACGATAATTGTTAATAATCCCGTTGAAAATTTCGGATACCCACTACGACGGGGTCCGTCTCCGTCCCGCACCTATAACGATAATAATATAATGTATTCGACCGGGCGCGGATATGAAGCTAATTTAAAAAAAAAAAAAAAAAAAAAAAAAGGAGGGTAGGGGTTGACGGTCCGAATAGGAATATTTTTTAGTGATATATAAGGTACAATGGACACTTGACCGGAGTTTAAGTCATTTGGTGAACAAATAATCACAGTGCACATAAACATCAATAGTTCAGAAAAAATATCAGTTCTAAAATGCGTGTATGTCTGTATAAAAAAAAAAAAAAAAAAATTAGCCCAATGTGGGGTGGAGCGATCGTTATACAACGTCTTCCGCCTCTGAATTCGATGAATATTTTACTAATCTATTATAATAAGTCGGACTGGGATTTTAATGCCCTAAAAAATCCAGAAAAATGTCCTAAAAAAAATGCTTTTATGACCTTAAAAACTCTAAATAATGCCCTAAAAAACCCCTAAAAAAAAATTAACTAGAATAATAAAACGGTGTTAACGACGACAAAACTCGTTCTGAACGTCGAACGATAATATCATCGGACGTCGATTTTACTGATTTAAGATTATTTAACAGGAAATGCGGGTAGAGGTTACTCAAACCTTGTCCGATAATATAATACGAATTACGAGTATCTACTTATAATCTGTTATATTTATTTAAAATTCATGTTGGTGTAAAAATCTTAAAATCTTAAAATAAAATTTCAAATTCATACACTTGGTTTCGAAAAACTCAAAAAATGCTCCAAAAACTCTAAAATGCCCTAAAAAATTAAGACAATGACCTAAAAACTAAAAAATGCCAAAAAATGCTAAATAAATTTTCTTATTCTCATTCAAATGTACATAAAACGAATATGTGACAAGACGAGCATTGCACAGTAAGCTTTGAAAAACAATGCAAAGTGCATCGAAATCCCAGCCCTAATAATAAGTCTACACGGGTGTACTAGTAATTATTGCACCGGACCTCGTATACGTAGCCATAGCTGACCCACATAGTTCAATTAAAAAAAAAAAATGTCCATATATTATACCGTCTGATCGAATAGTACGTAATAATATGCCGTCAAACGCGAAATCCGTTCGTATTCCAACTATTAAAAATAAATCGTTGAAATATAATAATAGTGGCAGGTTCGTCGTTTACGATGCGGTAATAACGTACGCGATTTAAAAACTTGCGGTCCACTGCGGCCGTCGCGTGTAGTCATAGAAGGGGTAAAAAAAATAGTCTTATTACTACTATTATTATTGCGGTGAAAATATGAATAACAATAAATTACATCGCTGGCAACAATGACACGTGCAATTGAATAGGCTAATATGATTTATCGTCATTTTATGTTTACCGTCTCGAAAATTGTTAAATATTTACTCGCGGGGCACATACCGTTAATTTATTATGTTTTTTTTTTTTTTTTCTATAACGAACGAAATTGCTGCGCTTGTATTTTTTTTTTCCGTACGCATATAAGGTCGAGTGCGTTCGCACCGGATCGGCTAATAGACGGCCATTTAAAATAAAAAAAAAAAAAAAAACCGTACGTGATGTTCGCCTATCGGTAATACGCGTTACACATTACAATATATAATAATAATAATAATAATAATAATAGTATTATATGATCGTCGAACGCGTGTTTAATATTTTGTCAATGCGTCGACGGCGATATATTTATACATTAACTAACTCGTAAAACACTGGCAATATCTACGAAAAATAATAAATTTTTTCGCATTTTTTCCGTTGAAAATTTAAGAAACAATAGCGGCCCTAAAACGTCACGTTACCGATATGTTTTGGCGAAACCGTCGGCCGCTTTTAATTTTCAAATATCGGCCTAACTAGAAAACATCACGAACAATAATAAATATACTCACATCAATACTAAATTACTAAATTTATAAATCACAACTAAAGCCTTCTTGGACATACGGCCTTCAGCTTTGGGTAAACGCAAAAAAAAAACTAACATTAAAAAAATTCAAACATTCCGAAACATCGCCCGTCGCAAATTATTAAATTCCCCTCCTTATGTTTCAGTTTCAGAAGAAGCTAAAACATATTATAAACGTTTCCATGTTCGCACTTTAACTCGTCCCAATCCTCTTGTCAAAAACCTTGCTAATCCTACAATCCCCGGCAACACCCCGAGACGGTTAAAACGGAAACGGTGTCGTGACCTGTTGGCACCAAATATTAATATTAATTAGAAAAAATATATATGATTAAAATTACAACTGAAAGTGTTACTAATGCGTGGCTGCTTTCCTCGAAAATGTCACGTATTATGTATAAATGTTATTAAATATATGATGTATTTTTTAAAAATAATTTGTATATAACTAATCTGTATGTCGTCTTCTTATTGTGCCCAAGTGGTGTAGGTTGTAGATTGCGTTTAAAAAAAAAAAAAAAAAAAAATATCGGCCAAAATTTCCATTACCCGAATATTTGTCTATTTACGACATTTTTAACACAGGCCGCTGTTTTGAAATCAAAATCGGATAATGGTTCCGCCCCCGAAAGTAAAGAGTGGCTGCCAGTGGCGCGACTAGGATTTTTTCGAACGGGGTGTCCGCCTTACAAAACCCTGTTGCTTGTTTCTGAATACGCCACTGGCGTATAGACACAAATCCCGTACGATTTATGCAATTGCCAAATCCTTAGACACGGTTATTTTTTGTATATTAAGCTGAACATATAAAATTTCCATAAATACATTGTTCGAGGGACGCGTCCAGACACCCAAAACACACCGGCCACAGCCAAATAACAGTAGCGTAACATTTTTTAGAGTCGCTCGTTTTTTTTTTATTTTTTATTGAAATTGTCATAAAATAAATAAATAATCCGAAATTATCCGAGGTTTTAGTTTTCGAGATATGTACAGGGTGCGGCAGAGCCGACTGACGAGTTTAATTAGGACATTTGCCTGTGATAAGATGAGAGCAGGCCTTAATAAGTGGTATATTTTGAATTGTACGGTAATGCCGTTTTTATTCGTAATCACGGTCTGGACAGGCGTACACCGTGGTTTCGTCGTGCGTGCGTATTACGAAAATAATCATTCTGTGATCGCTACACAAATGGGCTTTTCGTATACACTTTGGCATTCCACGTGCTGAATCTGTTCCTTCTGCTAACACTATCAAATTTTGGATACGGCATTTGGAAGAAACTGCAAGTACCCTAAGTAGACCTGGCCACGGAACACCCAGAACGGCAAGAACCCCCGAAAATGTGCAGTTGGTTAGAGAGTCAATTGAGCAGTCACCAAGACGCTCGGCCCGGAAACACGCTGTAGCATTGGGAATCTCAGTCCGTTCTTTGAGGAGAATTCTTCTCCTTGCTGGCCAGCACTATCCGCAGATTTAAGCACGTGTGATTTTTTCCTCTGGGTCTACCTTAAGGATAAGGTTTTCAGACATCGCCCACATACCACAGAAGAAATTAAACAGAAAATCACCGTAGAAGTGGAGGCCATACCAGTCGAAATGTGCCGAAAATCATATGAAAGGTTCAGAGATCGTCTACAACAGTGTATCAATGACGCTGACGGCCGCCGTCTTGGAGATATAATTTTCAAAAAAATAATTTTTAAAAATGGGATTGAATACTGATTTAAATTGAAAAAAAAAACATTTTCTCTAAGTTTTACTGTTCGTTATTTATAGCCCATCAAAACTCGTCAGTCGGCTCTGCCGCACCCTGTACTATTTTATAATGAGTGTTTTTACAGTGTCAGTCGACCGCTCTGTACAGTCACTGTGTGTGCATTTATGTAAAAAATGATCCGACACTGTGATTTTCACAGCGTGCGTTCGATATTACATATTTAAGTGGGTACGTACGATAAAAGTTGCCGACGTAACAAAATCAACATTGTCTATATAATCAAATACGAGAAGAGTACACACGCGCCGATGCCCTCCGCCCACACGTAACGGGCAAACATCGTTTGTCCATATTATATTAAACTCTGTTATTGTAGTGTTACGCATTTTATACGTACGCATGTCTACAGTCCTCTATAGCTTTTAAAACTGGTCCAAGAAAAAAAAAAAAAAAAAAAAATCTCAACACGTTGCAGGTGTTTAAAAAAAAAAAAAAAAAAATTATTTTTAGACGCATATTATTTAAACGTTTCCGGTCCCATAACGCGCCGCGTTATGCAATTACGTTCAAAACGTAAAAATATACCCCGTAAACGAATATCGTTTCGTACAATAAAACTAAAAAAATAAATAAAAAAAAAATAACCGTTAGCATAGAAACACGCAAAATTCATTACGCGTTGAAATAAAATTGTTCATTGTGTTTTGATCGTAGTAATTTTTTAGCGTTAAATTAAACAATTCAAACGGTTTTTTTTTTTGTTAATTCTTCGTGCGATGGGAAAAAAAAACATAAATAATGTCGTATGGTAAAAATATATTAATATAATAGTGTTTTCGATAAAAAAAAAAAAATAATAATAATAATATCGGTTTTCGTCCTGTCGTCTAATAATTATAATAACGGTGTCTTATTACAACAGTGGTGCACATCAGCGATATTATTGTATCCGGTATCGTAATATTTTTATATTTTTTTTATAAAAATAAAATTATGCAGTGTTATAACGTTTTCGGATATTACCACGGGTCCGGGGGTCTTGTAACCGTACCGTGGTTTTTAAACATTAAATAAGAGTGTAAGAAAGAGCACTCGCCGATGTCCGTAAATTGAAATTTATGTGGCCGGCCGTCGTATCGCATGTTCAAAAACGTTTGTAATTCTATCAATTTAATCGACCGGAAAAGTTTATAACTTTATACGTAACTGAACGCGATAGGACGACGGGCGAGATGCGGCGGGCGTTCGACAAATTCCGTTTGCATGGACTTCGCGTAGAGTATAATACTACACGTCCTGTGTCGACTCCAAACCGGTGCCAAAACTTTCCTACTAATTTCCAACAATTTGCAACTCAATACTAATTCCCGGGGAACGGTTATTCTGTGGATGGGCTTCCCCTCCTCCTCCCCACTTTGCCGTATCGACTCCAAACCGGTGCCAAAATTTCCCTACCAATTTTCAACAATTTGCAACGAAGTTTCCAACAATTTTAAACTCAATACTAATCCCGAAGGAACGGGTATTACGTGAAGGGGCTGCCCCCCCGCAGTCCCGTGTCGATTCCAAACCGGTGCCAAAACTTTCCTACTAATTTCCAACAATTTGCAACGAAGTTTTCACAATTTGAAACTCAATACTAACCCCCGGGGAACGGTTATTCTGTGGATGGGCTTCCCCTCCTCCTCACCACTTTGCCGTATCGACTCCAAACCGGTGCCAAAATTTCCCTACCAATTTTCAACAATTTGCAACGAAGTTTCCAACAATTTTAAACTCAATACTAATCCCGGAGGAACGGGTATTACGTGAAGGGGCTGCCCCCCCACATTTCCGTATCGACTCCAAACCGGTGTCAAAATTATACGATTAATTTGCAACGAAGTCATCAAAATTGATTTTCGTCGAGGCATTTAAAGGCGGAAACCTTTTGGGTACGTCCCTGTATATGCCTACATGTATATAAACCTAATTACTCGTTGGTAATGTTTTTTTTTTTTTTTTCATTAGCATAAGTGTTATTAGTTTGATTAAAACGTATACTTAAAAGTTTACATTTCATATAAAAATGTAATTATATGTAAATAAATTGTCAATTTTGTTTTATCATAATTATAATGTGTATGGTATTATAGTAATAACATTTGAATTGATTTTATAGGGCTGGGTACCTTTTCTTAATCTAACATATTTACATCTCTTTGCGCTGAAATAATAAAGGAATTAGAGGGCATAAATCACTTAATTGCTCCATTCCTTATTTTCAAAAACGTCTGTAGACAATTTTAAAAATAACGGAATTAAAATTAATAACAGTTTCTTAAAATTATTATGTAAAAACATCTTAACTGATTTATAATTGTTTACTGGTTTATAATTAAATTTATAATATAGCTACGGTTTATGTAATTTTAGAATCGGCGATAAGTTTAAAAATTTACCCATATTATTCTTCTATACTTTGCACAAACATGAATCTCATAGAACACAAAAAAAAAAAAGATATCGTGGAATAAACAATATGGTATTGCTGATTTTTTGTCATTGTTATCGTACGACCACTTGACAGCAGTTTGATATCGAATGCGCAGTGATAGTGTAATTTGGTTATCTTGCTAACACCCAGTGACGTATTTACAACTTCTTTGGTGGGGGGGGGGAGGGTTGAAACGTATATAATAATAGATATACCTTACATTTAATTAATTGATTTTTATTTGAACGTATTGTTATCTCACAATACGTGTTATCAGTTATCAACACAACGTTGTACCTAACAACATTCACCGCATATTTTACTTATTGAATCTTAACGAATAAAAATTTTTTTTTTTTTATATGATTTAAAATAAACAGAAAAAAAAAAATATCCCCACTGTATATTTAGCCATGGAATATAAAACGTTTATTTCGGGGGATCCCACTAAAACTTACCGCATATATAATTCGACCGAAATTTCAAAACGGATTTATACTACCGTCTAGTATATAGTGTTTTAAACCGGACCCGTGCAACGATTAATAATTATTATCGTCGACGATTATTGCCAATCCGGTATGCGAGAATAGGATTCCGTATCGATTGGATAAGTTGTAAAGTAGTATTTTCCCCTCGCCCCCACTGCAATAATATATATATATATATATATATATATATATATATATATATTGCTCTTAATCTATTATTAATTCGTTTGAACAGATGGTGCGTGAATTAAACGGGATATAATTAGACACGAACGTATAATATTATGCGCGTAAAATCGGCGTGCGTACGTACACAACGCAAAATAGCTACCTCGTCGATATTATAGACCTCGAGTGGAATTATTGTGTAATAGACCGCAATGCCGAAACATTACGGAATTATGAATAGCCGGTGTAAACACACACTGCTCACACACCTATAGCTGACGGTTGTGTCGGAAATATTGTTAATTCCGCAAACGGCAATAACGCAATTTATTGTTTTTCCGGTACTGAAACCGTATCCCATAAATTAATAGTTACGACGATTTTTGTTTTTTTTTTTTTTGTTTTTAACTATAGAAATAAGCAGAAAAAAAAAAAACACTTTCAAGTTTCATATTTGGACTCTTTTTAAAACGTGACATACATTTCCACAAAGCACTATGCCATGTCGGCAAAATAAACAACCGCTATAAGTGCCTTGATAATATTAATCACGACGATTGGATCTGCGTCGGGACGACTGTTTCTAACGTTTGTATTCTTACGTTATACGTACAAATGTATATTTGCAAGGACATCAGTATTATATATATATATATATATTTAAATATTTGTAAGCACATTCGTGTATGCGCTAGAGAAAGTAAACAATTAAGTGTATCACAAATTAGACCAAATACGTAATCGGTAACTGCCCCCCCCCCCAGTAGTTAAATCATTCGGTGATTAAACGGTCGGTAAAAGCCGAGTAGTGAAATCCTCGTCAAATAAGAAGTAAGATGGAAAACGATAATCGGGCCATTGGATGACTATAACCGAGTACCTATGAAAACCCGAAATGTACAAATTTAAACATTCTGAACCGTACTAATAAAGAAAGTACAATTTTGTAGAGTTGCAAACATCGAAATCCGTATACACCTGGAATGAGAGGCATTTCTGAATTTCTGTGTAGTATTAACCGGTGCAATCCAACGGCCTACAACTATAATTTCAATGCGATTTAAACATTCTGCTTTCAAATTTTGTAGACCGCAACTAGACATTACGAGCCATAATGCAGGTTACTGCAGAGCTTAGTTTCGGGGCCTAAACAATTTACATTTCGAAAACTTTCTGTGAATATATAAACGCCGGTGCTCGTATTGTGGGAGGGAGATTAGTAGCCGATCCTAGGATAGATATTCGTAACCATGGACCGGTTGGCGATTTGCTTCGGCCCGGGGAAAGTATTACGAATCAAACCGATCACAGACCAAACTACAAATCACAGCCGCAATTATAAACCATCACTAACTAGATAACTGCTTTATCATCCATTAAAGATAGAATTGAAATGTTATCAGAACGTACAGAAATGCGGAGACTTTTTTTTTTATAATTTCAGTCAAATATCTAGTGTCAAAAAGTATGAATTACTATAATATTGTGCCAATCTCCGACTACCTTTGACTGTTGAATCAAAAAGTAATACTGAAGCAGTTTTTCTTCGTAATGAATTAATCGGTGTACGACACTTCACCAAAATCCGTAATTGTAATACACACCTTGACGTACTAAATGTAATTAAAAAAAAAAAAAAAAAAAAAATCAATTATCTCAACGTATGGATTTCGTTGAGGATTATGTTTGACCGCGCCGGTACCTGTTGCAAGCCGAGAATGAAGTTTCTCTAAACTCAAGTTAATAAAAACTTACCTGAGGTCAACCATATCGCAAGACACGTTGGCATCTGCTCAAAATTACGACTTTTCGGAACTAATTAAAATATTTGCGGACAAGAAAGCGAGAAAAGTGAATTCATATTATTTGCTTCTTTTAAAATTTAGTACCTTTTGTAACGAAGTATTTTATGGATAATTATGTGGATTTCATTAGTTTTAAACAGAAAAATTATTGCGGGCATTTTCGATTATGAATGCGGCTTATCCCGTCCAGCTATTCTGGTTTTCCCCGTTTACATTTTACGTTTAAGTCGTCTGAGAGGGAAGGGCGCCAAACCAATTCTTGGACGGGGCACCGAAAGACCTAAAGCCCCGGTCCCATTTGCGCAATGCCCGGCGACGGTCGTAATATTTTAACCGGCCGATTTTCGAGCCCTAGGCGGTCGGTTACGTCGGTTCGGCCGGGGCCGACGGGCGACGCGCACCTCGCACGCCCGGTCGCGGCACCGGGCCGCGGTCGTATATCATAATATTATAGTTACGCGTACGGGTTTAATATTATAATATTAATACAACGCGTATTTTATGTACACACACACACACATATATATATATATAAATACGTATTATTATCGTGTGTATTTTTTTTTTTTTTATATATATATATATATGAACGCGCGACCGTACGTACGTTTGCGCCGCGGAGACTTTCGCCGGAGAGTTACGACCTCTTGGCACGATAACCGTCTGGAAACCGGCCCCGCCGCGGTACACACTCGAACTTGTACCATACGATATTGAGACGTCACGGTCCCGCCGGGTGGTCTCTTCTTCTGGCCGCGCGGCGTACACGCGCGGCAACGGGGCGAAACACGATTTTCCGCCGTTCCGATTATTTTGTCCGCGCCCGTGCCCGCGTTACGCCTGTTGCGCGCCAGTCAGGCGACCGAATACGGGGACGGGCGGAACACGTAAATCGACTATCTCCACTCGACATGACAGTCGTCCGTTCGGTTGACGCCGTACGAATTTTTCGGGATATTTTACAATTTAATGTCAATCGAGCTGCCCCGGTCCGTATAGGTTTATAAACGTTTACCGGTACGGCACGACGGGTCGGCTGGACGTTGACGTCCCTCGATCTCAACGCTCGACTCTGACTGACCGCTTGACCGAATCGGAACGCCCCGAACCTTCAGGCGGCTCTTATATAGACGGCATTCGACTGGTCCGCCGGTGGTGGTGGCGGCGGCGGCCGTAGTGTTTGGCTCTTGCCACGTCCTGGTCGCGCGGCCCTTGGACTTGGTGCGGTGCGTTGTCCGCTTGCCGTCCGCCAATTACACGTGCAGTTCATGCACGCGATTTCCTCGTTACAAGTTCCCGGCATTACTTATTAACGGCCTAATAATACGCGATGTTCGAACAGAGCCCGGAACACGCCGTTTAATATACAAGGCAGTGCCCTGGCGCCGGGTTTCGCGCGGCCCTAGGTGAAATATTCCGGATGGCCCTGAAAAACCGTACGGTATACGCAGCCTTTTGTCGCGGTATTGCATTTTCTCTTTTTAAATATATATTTTTTCGGTCGAATAAAACGACGTCGATCACAACTACTCGCTCATTTCTGAATTGTATTTAACATAATTTGAACACCTTAATGTCACAATCGAAATATAATTACAATTATTTTTTTTAGATGCGAAATGATTAATAATGGTTTCGTAGTTCACGTTTTACCCGATTTTTCTCTTACAACAGCTAAGGTTACCAGACCACTTCAGCGGTCTTGTGCCACCGCGGAACTTCGTGAATATATAAATTTTACGTATAAAAATTTGAATTATATGGCGGGATCCTAGAATTATTATTTAATTTTTAACTGTCCTAGTTATTATCAACATTTTTGGGGGAACAGTTAATCACACGTCATAGTAAAACTAATCGATTCCTCGCTCCGCTTAGTATCTAAGATCTTTAATAGGGCCGAGGGGAGTGTTTAAACACCCAAAGCACCCCCACATAGCTATGCGCGCCTGGTCGACGGGGCCCCTTCGCTTGATCTGTTTTCTCCGTCTGTCTCGCGACGCGTAAGTTACGTAGCAATCGTACGCGCACTTTAACGATTACGACTCACCGATTGTATTTTGGGCAAATGGATCTATTATAAGTTTTATAAAAAAAAAAAAAAAAAAAAATTTGTATTCACTATGTTTTGTTGTAATATTCACATTTTTTAAGGCGGAGTAAATAATTTTTTTTTATGATATGTATAATCGGTCGTTTCGCTCTGAACTGGACCGGGGAGTCGCAATCGATAAAGTGCGGAATGCCTTTGTTCTTGTATACGCGCGATACAGACGGAGAAATCAAATTACACGTAGAGGACCCTTAAGAGGACGCCACACGCCGGCAATTTGCCGTCTATCTAACGGGCGAGATAGCGGAAACTTGAAGGGTAGAACTCGCTTGATTTTGGTTTTGGAGTTGAAGAACCTAATATAAAATTAATATATGACGGTAATTCGGACTGGTTAGGTGGTGCGGGTTTTCGTTATCCCGAAAATACAAAACGATCAATACGTCTCAACATTTTTAAATGACGCTTTTCAAAAAAGTATTATTATATATATTTATTTTTTTTATGAAAACACGCCTCATTTATATTAATAACGGGTGATTTTACTCTGAAACAAAAAAAACCTAGCCCGAGATCTATTTCCGGTGTGCCGTCCTATTAATATTTAATTTTTTTCAATCAGATTTCTTGTCGGGATGCGTATACGCGGATAAAAATTGTCATTTTCATTTTTATCCTTTAACAGCCGATGATAAATTATAAATTTTTATATTTCCACTTTTCAAAAAAGGGCCGTTTTGTAATATACCGTGCGCAGTCTTCTATCGGGCATAACTTATTCACACGCTTCTTTCTATGACATATTGTAACGGCTTTGACCGAGAAACTATTCGTCGGACGCGTGTGTACGTTATAGATTAAAACGTTTAGAATAATATTTCGAAACTGTCGAAAAGCGAACGAATAAAACGTTATTTATGTCTAGCGACAGTCCCGTCGAAAGAATATCCGACTGGAAAAAAAAAAAAAATAAATAAAAAAAATATATAGTGTAACAGTGTTATTATCATCGTTCGGAAAACATTGTGTATAGGACACCCTGTATATAAATATATATTATCGCCGTCATTTCTCACTCTCTCTCTTTTTACGATTTCTTATCCTTCGTGCCGGGGACGACAAATATCGTGATTTACACGTCCGCGGGAAACGGGCGGTCCGAGGTAACGGGATGAACGGCAAACGTCCCTCGGCTGCCAGCCCCCGCGGTGCGGAAAGTGCGAAAATGTGTCTCTATCCGGCAAGAAAGTAGATTTCGGGGTCGTGTTTTCTATATAAAAATCCGGTGGCCGCACACGCGGTAAATCGCATTACGCGCGGAAAAAAAAAATAAAATAAAATAAAAATCATAATAATAATAATAATAATAATAATAAAGAAGGAAGGAAAGAAAGAAATAAGTGAAACGGCCGGGCCGGACGACACAAAGAGACGAACGAATATCATCGCGCCGGCCGGGGACCTCCGCGACGCGACGCGTACGCCTGCCGCCGCCTCCGCCGTTATTATTGGACCGGGGACAAATCGTCGGATTAGTTAAAATTCGTCTCGGTATAGGTACACCCACCCGCTAACCGGCCGTCCGGAATTTTTTTTTTTCTTCAAATGTTGGCGAATTTCGTTTATATATATATATATATATATATTGTTATAACCCTCACTATTGTATTTATGTACTCGGCGTTTTTATGACCGTTGACAAATCGTTACGGTACGCCCGGCGGACAATAGAGAGGATGGTGTGCCGGGGAGGAGGAGGAGGAAAAAAAGAGAAATTCGCTTATAATATCGTAACGAGGCGAAAACGTTTTTTTTCCCGCGACAAGATATTAAAAATATTATTCTCGTTGCTTGTCTCCGTATGGTATTTTATAATATACGATTCGGCGATAGTAATCAAACGCGATACAACACGTGTTGGAAGACGAATTTTCGTAACCGGGACCCCTGGGTCCGCACACGTGTTGCGTATCGCAGTAACTACACGGCCCATAGTATTATAATATATTCGTGTACGACGCGTTATTGTTAAATCCGGCGATAGTTATTTAGGTTTTTTTTTTTTTTTTTTGTCTTTGTCGCGTAATAATAATAATCGTATCGGTACACTCGAATCGATATTGTTATATTATACGTTCCGAGTGAAGTGAAAACGCTATCGGTTTTACAAATACGAGACGTGTTATTATGTTGTCGGTTAGCGAAAACGCCACGATTTGTTCACGATAACGCTATAAAGTTATTTCCGAAAATAAATAAATAAACGACGAAAATATACATTTGTTATAAATAATAAATAAACACGTTACCTTGGCTACACCGGGCGTAGGGGGGAACACGGTATAGCCTTAGTAGTTTACCGAGCTCCCCTCACAATCGGTTTTTTCTTCTTATTATTATTTTTTTTTTTTTTTTTTACGTCTAATCGTCTATCTGTTGAGCACCGATAAAATAGTCTACTAAAGACACTATAGGTATCGACGGTTCGCCCGTCTTAAGTCTCTTTTCGCCTCGACCGTTCGGTACGAAATCCTCACCTGACCTGCCGGTTCAAACCGTTACTGTGATGCGGCGGCAAAAACGTCAGTTTTCCAATGTCCAAATAAATGGTGTTAAAAAACCTATATACGTTTAGACGACGAAAAACCACGACGGTTTTAGATATTGCTGAGTGCGGAGCGGGTGAGGGGGAGGGTAATGGGAGCTATTATTTGTCGTTTTAAACATCTGATAACCGTTGTAGCCGTTTTTATCGAAAAAATTAAAATAAAAATAAAAACATATATATATATATATATATAATTTGCACGACGTCACGTCGAAATTATGCGTTTTCGCGCATTCAATTGCGTATGGGTAATTCGTATGCGGAAAAGTGAAAACGCGAAATCAGTATATATATATATATATATATATATATATATATATATATATCTGCCCGTTAAATATTATCAGTATAATATTAGTTATTGTTCACTGATCGGCCGGGCCACGCGCGTCGAATCGCCAACAAAACAAATTATATGCAATGTAAATATATATTGGCTATATTGGCGACAAATCATAATTCCGCTTGTAATATTATAACGCGTACAAGCGCACGTACGAGCGTTTTACATTATTTGACGATATTACCGTTTTAGTATACGTAAAACGACGAATAATACTACCGTAATAGTATATTTCGGAATCCGTTTAATGACAATCGATGTGTGCACGATTACACGATGTTATACGGGGGGCCGAATACTATCCAATGTGTGCCCACCACGATTTACGCAAAAGGCAACATATAACGCTACAATAACACACGCGTTTGCCCGACGAGAAACGTATCGTATTGTCTTTTTATAAATATTTTTTTTTTTTTTTTTAATTATCGCCTATATCGTGCGGTGTAATATATAATATTCGCCCGTGCGACACAAACACAATAATTGTAAATTATTCTGTACGAAAAAAGCACGACATTTTCATTTTATTTTTCAACCTATTCTAATAATTTTAATAATTTTTTTTGTTAATCAAAAATATTTTCTTCGCGCCGATTTCGCTAGACACGGGACAGTGCGCATTATTCCCTATTATGGTAAACCCCCGACGTGGATACAACTAAATGTTAAGGTTATTTAGGTTCGTAAACCTCTATAGGAAATATAAAGGACGTACGAAAAAACCACGTACAGACTTGTACGGTAAAAAATATTAAATATCGTCCTAGAAAAACGGTCGGATATGGTAAAATAAAGAAAATAATAAATACGTTTATTCACCTACTCGTTATAAATCCGTGGCAGTCGGTCCGGCGATTCGTACGTACGAATTCGAATACAATAACGACGGCGATTAAATATTTATCGAAACATTGATTATTCCTATAACGACGACAAACTAAAAGGACATAAATGTAAAAAAAAAAATAAATAAAAACCAGTTTCTACACCGAAAGAAACGATAAATAAACGCCATCGAAAAACGATTCTGAGCACCGCTAAACTATTGTTCGTGATTTGTTTCTCCCCATCCGCCCGTAGCCGAGGTATCCCACAAAAATCAGCAAAAATAAAATCAAAGTACCGTCGTTTGTTGTCGGTTTTTTTTTTTTTTTTTTTAACTGTTTGGAATCAAAACGAAAATCCGTATCTTCGCTACACTGCTGTTATTTTAAACCGCACGATAATAATAATTTTTAATATAATACGTATTAACAACTTTAGTTTGCGTAACGCGACCAAAACGAAATATTATTATTATTATAACAATATTTTCATTATTTGACTTAATCCGAATAATGAAAAATAATACTCATCCCGGCGGCAACAGTATATGAATTGTAACTTTCCGTTGCGCAACAATCAAGATTACGATTTATAATCACTGCAAAAGTTGCCGGTGTTATTTTCGATCCAAACTTCTCCGTATTAAGCAGATATTTTGACATTAAGCTCGGATTGCAGTCGAATTTATGAGGGTCGGCTTTTAAATGCACTTTATGGTGTCTACACGTATCTCCCCTTTCTAACGGTCGTAGGGATATTTCCCATTATAGTGTTAGCGTGAACAGTTTCAACTTAAAACCGTACCTATTTCGTGAATAATATTATATAATTTAAATGCGTTGCCGCTGTGTTACGTTACAACTCGCGAAATAAATACAAATTACCGTGCTCGCACAACGACAGGAAATATATTTTTATTACGAATGTTAATGCAAACGGAACACGTCCAATCGCCGAGTATTCGAAACTCTCAATTTAAAAGTTGCGTACGGCCGTCCAGGAGTTCACTCAAAACGCAACGTCCGCAATACGAGTTTAACTTAGGATACGGTGGTTTTTTTCTTCGGCTCGTAAAAAACCGTTTCGAATTGTTCACGCCGTACCGTAAAAACGATATTTCTAGGTGCCGAACAACGACAGCGGACGACGGCAAATGCCGATGCGTTGGTTTCATTTTTTCTTGATTACCCTGGCAACGAGGGGAACTAAAACGCGACCGTATTAGTATACAATAATAACCTTATCGGTTTACCGAGCTCGAAATATGTCCGGTTTCTGTTTTATATTTTTTTAATAGTACGATTGAACGCGCGTGTATCCGAAAGAAAAAAAAAATCAGATGAAAGCGCTGAAATTTTGGTAAATACTGGACTTAGTAGTGTTGAAGGTATGGCATACGATTGGATATGTAAACATCTGTATTTTTTCGATGGCACTTTGTCCAAAATTGAAGCTATACCGAAATTCCTGGACATATTCGTAGAACTGTCATAGGTCCCACTCATTCTCAAGTAAAGATCAGAAACAAATCTACAAATTAAATAACACATATTAAGATAATTATTTTCAGTTATTTGTTTTGGGCTGTTGGAGAAGCCAAAGTGGCAAGATCTAATTCAGATGGTACTGATATAATAACATTAATCGGTAATGAATCGGTTGAATGGCCCAACGGACTAGCTGTCGATTATATAGCTGAACGTTTATACTGGGTGGAAACATTATTTTAACTATATATATATACAAAAAAGATCGAGAATTACCGAGTTTCAACTAAATGCGAACAAAACGAAACATAATAAATATTTTATAAAACAATAATCGAAAACGGATATGCAAATTAAATTTACCTACACGCGTTTCCGAGTTTAACTAATTGGATATTACGTGCATTAAAACGCGTCGCAATAATATCGAATACTATTGTCGTCGGATCGATAAATAAATTTAAAAAAAAAAATATATATATATATGTATACATATATTGTTTTTTTGTTTTTTTTTTTTTTACACGTTCGTTTGTATAATGCGTAGTCATATATTCGCACTTATATTATAGTGTAGGAGGTACACGTCACTTCAACGAGAGACGGCCGATGAAATGATACACACATATATATATGTATATTTTTTTTTTTTTTTTTTTTTTTTTTTTTAAAGCCTACATACGAATACACTCGAACGGACCTGAATAGTCCGGGAACCCTTCCTTTTGTCGACGTTTTATTATTTTAGATTGTCCCGGTGTTGTCGGTACGATAATGCGCGCGGTCCGTCCGCGTCGAGTATAAGCTCCGAGGGCGCACTCGACGCATTCTTTCGAGGATTTCCGAACACTTTCATAAAAAAAAAAAAAATAATAATAATAATAATATGTATACATGTACACAGTGCATAGTTACCGACGACAATAATAATAAACCGGTCGCGTCGATTAGGCACGATATTTTTATATGAATATAAATGTGTATACTGTGGTTTACCGTGCGTACATACAAGTCATTTAAATTTAAATTTAAAAAAAAAAAACTGTAATCCGATAAAAAAAAAAAAAAATGCTTTATACGGCTACGAAATAATTATTTGTTCGTTTCCTTCTCGTCGATTCGGTCCGGATTTGCTTGCGTCCGATCGTTTTTCCATTTTATCTGTACACAGCGATAATAATAATAATTATTATTATTAATATTCGTGTAGTTTATTTAACGTAGTGGTGCTGTGTGTTTCGTTCAAATACGAAATATTTTAGCTTGGGCTTTGATTGAAATCGTGTTTTTTTTTTTTTTTTGAAGAATGTCGGGTTTAAGAGATTTGAAAACGTATACATTCCGAGGCTGTTTTTTAAAAAAAAAAAAAATTCTAACCTTTTCGGTGCGTGTACGCGCAATAAAATTTACATTTTTCCATTATCAACAATGCGTACGGTTTGTGCTATGTTTTCCAAGCAACATTGACTTTTTACAATTTTTTTTCTATTTCGACAATTATTGCCATCCAAAGTTTATTTAGAAGTATAATTTTTCAAAAAATTTATTAAACATATATAATTTAACCATCCACCGTAGTTCCTATCGCGGTCTAATACCCCTCCAGCTCAGTTTTTCGCTCTGATTTCTCTAACTTCACTTATTTGTTATATATTTTTTTTTTATTATTATTAAAAAGAGGGCTTTCTTGCCCTCGACAACCGAATTAAATAATAATAACTGAGTTTTATTTGTCGTCCATGTCACCAGAATAACCCAGAAATACGCACATAAAAGCAACCTTTCGTAGTGAAATTAGCGTAAAAGGAACGCCTATGTTGAAAATTACACGTTTCTATCCCCAGCGGTTTTGGCCGGGCGTCGATAGATCAGTCAGTCGGGGCAATTCGCATGTCGTTACTATTTTCCTGTAAAACAGTAGTAAGATTTCTTTCTTTTTGTTTTTTTTTTTTTTTTTTAAAAATCGTGCGTTTTTCAAAATTTACATCAACCGCGAGGGGGTTCTAGTGTCGAAAATACGCTCAAAACGTGTACCCTGAACAACAACAACAACAACAAAAAAAAAATAACCCATTCAATCCAAGTCCGTCCAAGGCCGTAATATATTCCGTTCGAGTGAAACACATTGTGTACTGTTTTAATGTGAATATTTGTTTTGGACTCTCGCGAACAAATTATAATCGTATTATTATCGCGCTCGTAATGGCGAACAACAGGTAGCGTTTTTCAATTATTTTAATAGTGAAGTTGGGCCGCGTTTAAATTATACGTTCAACACGCATTATAACTGCAATTATTATTAGAAGAAGAAAAAAAAAAAAAAAACGTAACAGGTAGTACCCTATTATAATAATATCTAATAATTGCAATACGGGAATTTTAAGTTATACCGGGACTCGTTTTTTATTTTTTCTATCTTTCTTTAAGGATATTATTTTAAATGCGGGCGGCAAGTAGGTAACATTTTTAAACCGCTTACGTCATTATTATAGTTATTACCCGTGGAAACACCGGTAACAATAGTACACTACGGAAAGGAACGAAATTAAAGTTAAAATACAATAATTAGCGTACACGAAAAAAACTGCGGCTGTACCCCACGGACGGTGTGATTGTTTTACACAATTATTATATTATGTATATCGTACGAGGCGTGCTATTTTTCAATTATACAAATGTCTACGGACGAAACGAGAGGCATGTGAAAAATACAAATGTTTTATATCAAAAAAAATCAACAAAAAAAATCCAAGAAATATCGGAACGGTCGAATCCCCCCACACTCCGGGTGGCCTATAACTGTTTTAAAAATTTAAAAAAAAAACCAATTCCTAGACTGTATTGTTGATTATTTCGAGGACCAATTAATAATACGAGATCGAGTATTTTACAATATTAGAGCAATACTAATTTTTTTTTGTGTCAAAATCAAAACTTGGGTTTTCGTTATAAATATTGTACATTATTTTTATTTGGAAATCTGTCGTCAATCTATGTAAAATAACATGTAATAAGTGCAATATACGAATTAGGAGAACGTACATTTTTAATAAATTCATTTAAGCGGGGAAAAAATTAACTAATTCGATATTCAATTTTCTATTAACTCTCGAAATACTCGAAATAAAATAATAATAATAATAATAATAATAATTAACAATAAAATTACGGAATTTTGGCCGCCTTGACTGTGGGATTTCGGACCACCGTGCGTCGTGGAATATTATATACGCATATTTTTTAAAATATAATAAAAAAAAAATAAACTCGAAAATTCCCGTGTTTGATATTATACAATTATTCGCAATCAATTTCGCGGGGCACTAACAGTTATTGTATATTGTCGGGTGTATATTTCTCGTTATTTATAGCGGTTAATAACATATATTGGACGATTTTATGTGTACACACAAAGCACTAAAACGAAAAAAGAAAAAAAAAAAAAAAACCCGCGGAATATAAGTATACGGTTCGTACAACGACGACGACAAACCCTCTCATAAATATTAATCAAACTACATTCTGTGCACGTGCGTTTTAAATAAATATTAAAAAAAAAAAAAAAATTAAAAAAATATAAAATCCAATATAAATCCAAATTGTATATATATATATATATATATATATATATATATATATATATATATTTATATATAATATTTACGCTTGTTTTTCGTACAAATTATTATTACGTCCGTGTTATCCGTATGTGTCATCGCTTATTTACATCAAACACGATAAAATAATATAATATATATAAATAATAGTAGCTTTTTGGTTATATATATATATATACGCGCTAAAAAGTTGTTTCTAGTCGGATTTTTGGAATATTTTATTGGTCGGTAATTCCGTCGGGTTTCATTGATTCGACCCTTGTCAGCGTCAACAAAATTTAAATATGTGCATAGGTTTTTTTTTTTTTTTTTAGTTTAGTTTACAATACTCCGTTCGTTAAGTGTACAGTTTTTTTTTTCTCGTTAAATTATTACTTAGGTAATCGATTGGAAAAAAAAAAAAAAAAAAACCTAAGTACAATTGAGCACGTCCAGTCTCGTAAATTTTTCGATTTTAAGTGTTTAAATAAAAAAATACTCGAATTTATACATTTTAATTACTACTGTTCCAAAGTATTTGTACTCGAAATCGAATACTTATTTAATACTATAGTTTCATAATTTTTAAAATCGTATTCCGGTACTTCGAATTACGGCGCATCGCATTACATGTCGGAAGTTTATTACTGGGATTCGATTTTTTAACATGTACTGGTAGTAAACCTGTAGGTGTTGTACGAAAAAAACCCAGATTATTCTAATCCAGCGATTCTTTCTATGGGATAATATATGTAAAAAAAAAAAAAAAAAACCAAAAAAAAAAAATGCATTTGATAGTATTTATTTGTTAATTCGTGCGTAAATTCGTATTCGAAATACATTTACCATATCCGCGGTTTACTTGTACAAGTCTGCGATCGTCCCCCGAAATAACGTGTTGATAAAAATACACGTCGACATGGAATAAATCGAAAATATGTGTACCTTTTCAGTGCGTTGTTGTCGGGTTTTTTTTTTTTTTTTTGCACCGCGATTGTAATATAAAATTTTAAATCGATTAAACAAGGAACGTTGTGACCAGGGGCGGATTGGCCTGTATCGGGAAATCGGAAATTCTCCCGATAGGTCGGCCAGTCGTGCGGCCCGCGATATTATTATGTAAAATCGAAAGTAGACAATTTCGTAGAGAGACTATATTTAGTAGGCCCAGATTAGACCCTATTTAGGTTGCTAAAAATTGCAATATTCAAATGTCTCGATGTATTTGATAAATTCCGGTAGGCGTTCAATACGGGAAATAAATCACTATAGTCTGTAATCGTTTTAATTTATCTAAGGTCAAATGGACCTCGGGAGAGAGGAGGGACAATATGATAAATAGCGAGAACGTCTCCGTTTATATAATTCTCCTTTATATTCCGCGGTACGGTTATACCGACCGCCGGTGAAGCGAGTGCCTTAAAACCGGCATTTCCGGGGTTTTCACAATATTCGTGGCGTTAAAACATCTGCCAGATCTGTTAATTAATCATTTTTTCACGAAACGCACGCAGGATATGTTTTGTTGAAATCTGACCGATTCGGTCGATTAACGAATGGGCGAATGGAAGGGTGTGGGTTGGGGGTGCTAAGCAAATCTCTTGGACCGGCAAAAATTATACTCCGCTCGTGCCTTGTACGGTTGCTGTGGCTCGGGGGCCCGGGTTCGGTTCGTATTTCCCGGGGCCATAAACGAAAAAAAAGTCACTCGGGATATGCGGCTGACGTACAATGACAATCGGTAAGACGGGTCGCATCACCGAAACAAGAGTAAAAAGCGGATAAAAAAAAAAAAAACCAATACGTCATTATGACGTTGAATAGGTTTCGATAGGATTGTCCGGGCGTGCACCACCACTACTTCTACTAGTATTTTTTTTTTACTACCGGAGACGTTGCGACGAGTAAAACGCAACGCGCCTCCTATACGACACGACCATAATAATAATACCGTATAAAATATTATTTGTATTATTGTTTGTTATAAATTTATCCGGTACGTACACGAGAAAAATAATGATCCGGGAGAGAAATACGAGAGTGAGAGAGAGTGAGAGAGAGAAATGACGAACGGATGGCGCAATCCCACGCGAAAACGCCCTCTCGCGGCCGACACGACAATTATTATTGTTCTTCGTCCGTGCCGGGCGAACAGACACGCAGCACGTAACGTTATTATTACGACATCACGGCGCGTATAATGTCATAATAAAACGTTTACAATTGCGCTCGCGTTACGATAAATCAGCACAACGCCGCCGCCAGAATATTCTGCCCGCGGTATTCGCGACACGGCGCGCGTCAATAGCCGGGACGCAAAACATACCACCGACAACCATTAATAGGGGTCAGACGATTTATTTTCGTAATCTATTTGTTTATTATCTTTCGTTCTTAAACGTCGATGGGCACCAACGGTAAATCCCCGGGAGATATTATTCCGATTGTAGTAACGTCGCGGCGCGCCCTGCGCAGTCATTCAAAGGGGCCGCGTATAGGCAACCCTAACGTCACATCCGAAATACTGTCCGAATTTATCCCGGATATTAATTCCGCAAAACGCATTCGTAGGACGAATTCGCATGTAAGCCATTGACATTGCACATTTTTTGCGTAAACTTCGCATATCCCTACTTTTAAACCCATCCGGCTCTACGGAATTCGAGTATGGGGAAACGCAAAAAAGTATAACCTAAACAAAATTGAAACCTTTCAAAATATCGCTCAAAGGAACTACTATCAAAACGCCCCTCTACGTGTATCGAATCACAAACTCCACACAAATCTAAATATGAAGACGGTAAATGAACACGCCGAGCTCTACTATAAAAGGATTCATGACAGAGTAACCACTCATACAAATCCTCAAATTAAATCGTCAACGATTTGACGATATTCTTAAAACGGACATACCCGCCAATGGATATTATTTTTAAACACAAAAACGATAGATTCTCCAAAACTGAAAGATGTATTGATAGAAGTAACTACAAATGAGGAATTAAAATTAAAGTTCAAGGAAGTTCAATCGTGCGTCCTAACCAATCGCGGGGACATAGGAACGCTACTTACGAAAATCGAACGAAACAACTTTTTAGCAAAACACCAGACTCATTAGGATACCTTATTTTTATTCGTTCCTATTATAATAAAACATATACTTATAATATGAACAATAAATTGATATTTGATTGCATTCTTTTGTACCAATACTTTTTTACATAAAGAGGAAAGGGGTGCCGTTTTTTTTTGTTTTAATGTGGCCGGGAAAGATGAAAGTTTGTAAACCACCGGCGTAAACGAATACGCATTGGAAATAATTCTAGTCGTGTATGTACGAAAAAAAAAAAACCGTTTAAACCGTAATCACACCGGCGAGAAAATCCGACGGGAAATCCTCGCGGGATCCCGTCCCCGGATGACGACAATCGTATCCCGAGTGACGGACGGACAAAAGAACTGAGCCGAGCCACACCGACGACGATGTTACAATATAATAATATTATACACACGTATAGTGGCAACGGCGGCGGTTTTTTATTTATTTATTTATTTATTATTATTTTTTTTTTTTTTTATATTTCTCTCCCTCACCGCCGTTTATGTCCGTTGCCCGTAGCGCGGGCGCGCGTTACGAAATCTTTCACCGGAGTGCCGCCTGTTGCACGGCCACAAGACACGTTAATTATCGATAACGAGCTAATGAAATATTTCCTCTCGCCCGGCCGCCGTGGCCGTCGCCGCCGTGGCCGCCGTGGCCGCCACCGCCGGCCGACGTCGACGTGGACCGGGGCGATGATATTTACGTGGGCGTGCGCCGTCACGATCGGTTGTGTTTTTTTTTTTTTTGTTTTCCATTTTTTTTTTCATTTTTTTTTTTTTTCTACCGTATAATATGTACGAGTCGTGTATTTATATCGCGTGCGCGCGCGTTTATTACTATTAAATATGTTTGTTGTACACACACGCGTGCGCTTAAAATAACACAAAATATAATATAGGTAGTGCGCATTATACTCGCAAGTTGTACACGCGCGCTTGTGATCCGACATCGCTTGTAATCTCCGGGCAAACGTATTTCAGAAAATAAAAAAATATTATATTATTATTGTATAATCCGAATACGTACGCTAATGAATCGATATTTGTAACGTTATTGCGGGTTTCTCGTGTGCCGCACACACTGTCGGGGCGAACGCGGGAAAATATTTGGAAAATGTCCATAAACATCGTATTTTATTAACCGTCTGGAAAACGTTGAAAACACTATTGCGTTTCTAAGTAGGATAATAATTACTTTGGTTTTTTTTTTTTTTTAATTTTTCCAGGAGAAACCCCTAGCCCACCCCAACCTCTCATGTTCGCCACTGACTTTCGGCAACCCGATTTTTCGTGCATACCGATGAAAACCCGAAACGTACGGTCTCCCCTACAAATCTCCGGTTTCCAGATGTGTACATTCCTGGGGTTTTAGCACGTACAAATCGAGAACGTAAAAATGTCGACTAAACCGTACACGCGTGTTTGACTGTTTAGGCGTATGGTATTACCGCTGTTAGCTATAGGCAGCCAAAAAGACTAAACAGCTAAAGAGCTAATAGGAAAAAACACGTCGATTACGTCGGTACTTGGATCACCGGGTAAACTGCAAAAAACTATGAAAATTCGTTAAAATGTTACGTCCTCGATCTCGCTAGACGGGGTTTTATTATTTTTTTTTTTTCGTGTTTCGGTAAAATATGGCCGGTTCGCAAAACGGCTAGGTAGGTATCTATCGATACCCCGGAAACGGCAGTGCGGAGAACGATGGAAGACGGGACCGCTTGGGAGAAAACAAGCAACTCCGTCGACGATGGAGGAAGAGGAGCGCCAACGCCAGAGAGGGCCGCCCAGAACCCTAGATTAGTGCTAGCCTTTTTTTTTTTTTAATTTCGATACCGGCAATACCACCGCCTCCCGGAATGGCCGTGAGACACTTCTTCGGGAGGCGGGTCGCCATCGTTTATTAACTAAATGAATGTACGAATAAATGTTTGAGGAAAATCCCGTTTTCCCCTAAGGCGGGGCGGGCTCACGTGTAAAGAGTTACGAAAACTTCGCGTCCCTACCGGGGAACGAGCAGTAGCCGGGCCGAAGCCCACTTGCTGCCCTTACACTAGTATGGGGGGGGGGGACACTTCCTACCGGCCCCACGGCCGTGCGGTCTGGCGTCTGCGAGGCCGCGATCAACGCCAGAGAGGGCCGCCCATAACCCTAGACTAGTGCTGGCCTAGCATTTATTACATTGTAAGGGCATTGTCTCGGCCCTAATGCCGCCCAAAGGGCTATTGTACAATCATTGTGGGCCCGCCGGGGTAAACGGGATTTATATTTATATAACACGATTGTAGTTACAAACCGAATAAACGATGCGCCTACGGGGGAAGGATTGCCCCGGCGGGTAGAGTTCCCGCCGTAGGTCGTGATACCAACTAAAAAAAAAAAAAAAAAGAAAAAAAAAAGAAGAAGAAAAAAGAAGGTATCTGTCGATAGGGCCGGCGTTTGTACAGAGCCATGTGTTTACAAGTGGGTACACAATATAAACGCAACCGAAAATCGCTCGCGTACTCGTAACTCGGTACGTGACCGTCGATAATTTTACGGTATTACTCGATAAACGTATTATTTTATTATGCGTGCACTCACTTATCGCCGTCGTTCCTATATGTATTATAATATTATTTCGAAAAACGGATATAATGTGTTGCCACCGCACGATCCGTCCGTGTGCATAATATTTTTTATTACTTGTTTTATCGTCGGACGAAAAGAAAACCGCGCGCACAACCGTTTTTTTATATTGTTTTTAAAAAAAAGCCGACGTGCCGGACAACCGAATTCCGGATGATTGTCTAACTTGACCCCCCCCCCCCCGAGCAAGGCGTATAAAATATGTCGTCGCGGCCGTCCGTTTTCCCGTCGCCGTCAGATAGGGCCGACCCGACCGCGCGTTTTCCGCGGGCTCTCGCCAGAAGGGCGTCTCGCCCGTCATCGTTATAAAAAAAAAAAAAAAAAAAAAAAAACGGTTAATTTTTCATCGCGATTTATCGCCCGCAATATTCTTCGCACACAAATCATACGGGCTATACCTACACTCGTATAGTTTATTACATATAGAGAGAGAGAGAGAGTGAGAGAGAGTGAGAAAGATGGGCATATTCGTATAGTGTTATTTATTCGTCGCGCGAGTCGTCCGAACCCGTACAATATTGGCGGCGACGAAGTCGTCTGTCGAAATCGTAGCCAAGCGGTACGGGTACTCGGCTCGCGGGAATTTTCAAATGGCCAATATATATTATTTTGTTGGCTGGTCGTATTTCACGAACCGTCTTCCGACCCCGGCGGACCCGTCGGTGCGTTTATTATTATTATTATGATTTTAATTTTTTTTTTTTTTTTTTTGCCCCGCATATATTATTTTACGTCGCCGGGCAGGTACAATCGGCAAAGGCCCGCGGTGAATTTTAATCCGCCGGGAAACCGCGAAACCGCCGACCGATTTCGTTTCGCGTCCGGTTTCAAATCGGGCCCGTGTTGTCGTTAAACAAAAAAAAAATTTTTAAAAAAAAAACTACTACGTCCAGTCAAAACCAGTTAAATACGCGGTAAATGCGTACACCGACGGTAACTGCAGTGCGAATCGAGTATTACGCGTTTTCCGGAAAATAGGTAACTAATGTTAAAAATTACAATTTACATTAATCAATATGATTTTTTTTTATACACCAACATTGTTATACCGTAAGTACGAAAAATAAATGCAAAATACGATTATTATTATTATTATTATTTTTTTTTTTTTTACAAACAATTCGTAATTAACTTACATTTTAAAAAAAATTACTTACGATCAGATCGAATGTTATATATTAAAATAAATAACTTTGTTCCGCTAGTTATCGAAAAAAGTCACTATCTTAACTGTCGACCAGTCACCGCTCTATAGTATTCAATCCGACGGATTTATTTTTATTCAAACACTTTGCTCGAATATTTTACAAAAGTCCGTGTCCGGTATTCGTTATATTTACTATTTCGTAGTAATGTCGTCCGGGAACGTTCCAATAAATACATTTGTAATTTGTAATACTGGAATCGATGAGATCTCGTGTTATATTATAAATACCAACTGAACCACTTGAACTTTTTTTTTTTTTTTCTAACACACGGCGGTGCTCCGTATGTCCCGTACGCAATACAATACAATTATTTGAGTTTCGATGATAAATCACGATAGTCAAAAATATTTGTAAACCCGTTTTTTTTTTCTTCCCCTTCAATTCGTGCCCGTTCTTATTTATATTGTAGCAGTATCACTCGACAGTTTATAATAACGCGTATATTCATTAACATGTCGTTAAAAAAAGTGTAATTGTACCGTTATGAAAAAATTAACATAAAAACTCATGCATTTGTATTGTTCGGGTCGTAACGCGGTCTTCGTCCGGACGAGCAGAGTACGTGCGTCACGAATTATATTTATCAGTCTCGAAACAGTTCGTAATCCGGCGGCTTAGCGGATTTTATTGTTTCGGGGCGCAAAACCACCGCCCGATTTTGATTTTCAAAAAGCCCAAAACCCTTCACCGAATGTTCGGTAAATATACGAAACCGTAGTGATAAATACATTTTCGGTTACCGTTCGAAAATCAAAAGTGAACAGTAATCGTAACATTTCAGAGCCGCTCGTTTCTAAATATTGACAACAACAACAAAAAAACCAAACAAAACAATCCCGTAAAAAGTCAATACTTTTCGAGATAATACGAGTGCCATACGTTTAGTCGATCACCCTGTATATTATATAATATGTATTATTATTATCTCGTCCGCGACATCTATAATACATAATAATATAATGGCGCTCGTTTCATCACGATAAATTTATCGATATGAAGAAAATAAAAAAAAAAAAAAATAAAAAAATTCTCTCGTCGATTTATATATATATATATATACGTATGTATAATATTATAAAGGACGGTCATAAATTTACTTTTTTACTATACGCCCGGGACCGGATTTATATGTTACACGAACAAACAAACGATCGTTTAAAATACACAAAATAATTCAACTTGAAAACTTAATTTTTTTATTTTTTTTTTTGTTTTAATTTACCGTCTTGCGTAAACGTAATAATATATTTATAGCGTCTCTATATAATTTATTGGGAAAGATCATTGTAATCTATTTGAAAAATTCTACGCGGCTATACTGAATAATATATTTATTTTTAATATTGTATTGGATTTAACGCGTTTAGTGAAATTGCTATTAGAAAACGTATACGAGAACAAAATACAAACGAAAAAAACCAACATATTTTTTCACAAAGATACTTATAAGGCGGAAAGAGTATTTTAAATTCGATACGAAATCGTCCATCATTATTATGCAGCCGGTCACGTAGACGGCGGCCGGTGGTGGCGGCAACGGTTATAAAACAAGAGAATATAATATTTTTTTTTTTTTTTTTATATGATGTATAAGTCCCGACGAGATACTATTAATATCTTATATATGTATATAATAATATAGTGCCAATTATTTGCGAGGGAATTTTTTTTACTATACCATTATCGAAAAGGATACCCCGGACTGGTTCGCAACGCTACTACTATAGATGATGCGGAGATAAGGTGAGGTCTTTTGTGAAAAAACGACGGTTTTTTTTTTTCGCGTCTGACGCAATTGGAGGAGTTTTTTTTGTTTTCCTTTTTCATTTCCGACGCGCGTAAATCCGCCGCCCGCCAAGAATTCAAAATATTATTACTAATATATATTACATATTTATAAAAACAACACCAAATAACCACCGTTTATGTGTGCGCACAGCCGCCAATAGAGAATGTTTGCCCCGAACACTTATTTTTTTTTTTCACCTCGACTGCATTCCCCGTGTCTGCAAATGGAATCGGACCGGTGCGTTTTTAGTGTCATTGGTCGTCATATTTTTTTTCGTCATCCATAAACTCTTACGAATAAAATATATCGCGTGGACATACCGCCAAAACCGAACGTGAGTGAGTTTCGGTAGAATATATTTTATTATTATTATTTTTTTTTTTTTTTTTTGTCTC
The DNA here is from genome assembly GCA_956483605.1 of Tuberolachnus salignus. Lineage (NCBI taxonomy): Eukaryota > Metazoa > Arthropoda > Insecta > Hemiptera > Aphididae > Tuberolachnus > Tuberolachnus salignus. The sequence goes on along the minus strand of OY101436.1, from coordinate 5,352,812 downwards.
CATTACGCGTCTTGAATTTTGTGTCCAACGAGTATTCCGGATACGTTGTCATTATTTCTACTGCCTATAAATAACAACTGACGAACAAACGAAAACGAATCGTTTAATTGTATTATCCCAATCGCGGACTGAAAACTCATAAAATCAATTTAGTACACGTTAAGTTTTCACTTTAATGAAATTCAATAACGACAATCGTATCGGAGGGGCCGACGATAAAAGAAGAAAATAATTATTTATTATACCGGCCGGGACATGAAATTTCGAAACGAAATTGATTTAAAATATTAAACATTTTTTTTTTTTTTTACCTAGTCAAAAAAAGCCTATTTAAGTATTTCAATGTCGCACGACAGCTCTCCAGTTTCGTCTGAATAATTGCACACACTAAACGAATCCAATCGAATACGCCGACAAAGGTATTTTTTTATTAAATTATTATAATAAGTACGACGATGGAAGACTCACAATTATAATAATAGTAAATATTTTTATCTCCAAAAAATCGTATTGAATTTCATGGCATTCGATTATAACAGCATCTGTTTAGTATATTTGACAATAATGCATTTTTTTTTTTTTTTGTTTTTATAACTCTTTAGATTCTGAGTGTAGTGGAAAAAACTATTAGTTATATTAAGATGATTTTTTTTTCTACGGAAAACACCTTTTTAGTTAGTAAAAATGCTCCGGTTTTTCACCCAGTACTCTATGAATAGTGTTACGCAAAGATAATTCAAAATATATTCAGATACATGTAAAAGGTACTTAAAATAACTAAATTATCTTGATAAAACAGATAAACGATAAAACACTGTTTATCTGGATACAAATGATAATTTTAATAATTTGCAAAAATAATTATATACAAAATCAACTTTGATAAAATTAATGATACATTTAAAAACAACAAAAAAATGAATTGTCAATCGATTGAATTCGCTATTGCATGACCGGAAATGACCCGCATATTTGGATACACTTACCGCGAGGGAAGGTGAGACAGTCACGTTCATTTTTTCGAAAAAAAAAAAAAATACTACTAGATACCAACAAAGTTAGTTTGGATATTACAATAATTCGTCAGACAGTGCATTTCGTTAATTATCTAAATAGAACAAAAGAAGATTAACTATTTATCTAGATAATTTATTTAGATATCAATGTATGCTCGACTGGATTTTTTGCATAATCGTACTATCTCTATTCGAACAATTTTTCTGCCAATAGTTTTGCTTAAAACGTAAAAATCTGACGACAATTGACGATAGGTATTTTTTTTTATTTCCGACTTACCTTGGGCTACAAAGGGGAGTGGACACGACTATGATTTTACCAGTTTGTCGAGCTCCGATCGGAATCGCTGGGAAATGGCAATTTTTCGTTGCTATCAGTATTGCCCTATGTGTCCTACTTTCCCGACATACCACCTACAACAGTGGTCTACTCGTGGTGCAAAGTATTTTTTTCTTCTCTCAAGTAAAACATGACAAACAATAATAATAATATGTATAGACTATACAGTATAATATATTATGCAGATGTGCGGCAATAAAATGTGGACATTAAAATAATAAAAAAAAAAAAAAAAAAAATGAAAATAACCAAAATGTATATAATGTTCGTTGTACGAAAAAACATGGGCGGATAAAATAAATCACAATGGGCTTAAAAAGACGTATGCCCAGTTAATCTATAAATCTTATTAGTATACCAGTGTATTATACGTATATAAGGAGAGCCTCGGTAATATACACGTTTTGTATTTTAATGCGTTTGTTAGGATTTCTCGTTAAATAAAAAAAAAAAAATACGCGACCAAATGTGTGACTTGGCGTTGCAGTTTTCTTCTACTATTATTATTATTATTATATTTTTTTTTTTTCAATTTCGTAGCTTGTGTAGGCACGCATCTCCTAATGCGCGGGCGGTATTATATGCACTTAATAACTATAAATAATACATTTTGTACGTTGTTTTTTCTCCAATTGTTATTATAATATCGCGTGTGTTTGCGTCAACAAGCAGCGGGTAATCGAGGGCGCGTACGGTATTTTTTTCAATTTTTTTTTTCTTTGTAAGTATAAAAAATATATATGTTATATCGCGGGCCGAGAGACAATTTCCCGGTTTTCCCGGTTAACGGCCGATAGATAATTTCATACGACTCGGGCGATATACAGGGTGCGGCAGAGCCGACTGACGAGTTAAATGAGGTCATTAGCCTGTTGATAAAATAAGAGCAGGCCTTAATAAGTAATATATTTCGAATTGTACGGTAATGCCGTTTTTATTCGTAATCACGGTCTGGACAGGTGTACATCGTGGTTTCGTCGTGCGTGCGTATTACGAAAATAATCATTCCGTGATCGCTACACAAAGGGCTTATCGTATACACTTCAGCATTCCGCGTGCTGAATCTGTTCCTTCTGCTATCGCTATCAAATTGTGGATACGGCATTTGGAAGAAACTGTGAGTACCCTAAGTAGACTTGGCCACGGAGCACCCAGAACGGTAAGAACCCCCGAAAATGTGCAGTTGGAGTACAGGACCGCCACTGTCACGTCCGCTCGTTATGTTGTGATGTTTGAAACTTACCTGCAACATAGGTTGGCGGAAATGGCTGAAGAACATGATTTGGGAGATGTATGGTTTCAGCAAGACGGAGCTACAGCGCACACAGCTGGAATTTCACTTGCTGTCTTGCGACAAATGTTCCCTGGGCGGTTAGTCTCCCTGAGAAGAGACATAGGCTGGCCAGCACGGTCCCCATATTTAAGCACGTGTGATTTTTTCCTCTGGGCCTACTTTAAGGGTAAGGTTTTCAGACATCGCCCACATACCACAGAAGAAATTAAACAGAAAATCACCGTGGAAGTCGTAATGCGCCGAAAATCATATGAGTGCTTCAGAGATCGTCTACAGCAGTGTATCAATGCTGACGGCCGCCATCTTGGAGATATAATTTTGAAAAAAATAATTTTTAAAAATGGGATTGAATACTGATTTAAATTTAAAAAAAAAACCTTTTCTCTAAGTTTTACTGTTCGTTATTTATAGCCCATCAAAACTCTGTATTATAACGCGTTAAAAAAAAATATGTATGTAATTGAACGCCGACAATATAACGGTGTAGGGACGCGGCGTGTAAATATTATTATCGGTGTTTTTTTTTTTTTCTTCATCTTTTTGTTGGTTTTTTTTCGCGAACATTATTAATAATTTGTACGTGATAAAACGATTGTGGTTGGGTTGGGGGGGGGAGGTGTTAGGCGAGGGGAATCTGTATGAAATCTCGTTACCTATGCGAAATATTATTGTCGCACACATACTGGGTGTCGGCGCCGCCTTCTGTCCCGGTGGTTCGGCGACCACACCGGGGCGGACGACATTATGCGATTTAGCGTACGTACGTATTATTATTGTCATTGCGATAACAATACCGAGGCGTGCGATGAATCAAAAATTACGGTCGAAAAACACGCGGTGTCAGAGCGTTCAACAGTATTAAATGCTGGCCGACGTTCCGGTTCCGAGGACGACATCCGTGTCCGATCATGGGCGGAATCGGAGGGCCGGAAAAAAAGGAAAAAAAAAATAAAAAAAAAAATAACAATTCCGCGGGTTCGGTTTCTGACGTATCGGTCGGTATCCGCCCTAGCGGGGCATACTATTGTAATATTCGAATCGCCGAAACTGCGCACGAATAAAGGGACGGAGCACCGTAGCGGCGTTATTTGTTAGTGGATTCGCTATTTGGAAGCACTAAAAATCTTTATGGTTACGACAATAATTCGAAACCGTTCGTTTTTAATAGCCCGTATTATAACGTCGACTCGATCGGAACGGAATCGGAGGTATTTTTTTCATTTTATTATCATCGCGAGGACGCGACATCGCATTTCTGTCGTTTGACTATGATTTCCAAACGCCGTCATGTTTGGCCATTTTTCCGTCGCGATTCTGGCGATTCGTTTGTATTTCAGTGTAGCGGAATTTTCGCGTTTTTTTTTCGATGCTCCGATTTTTTCACGCGGTACCTTGTAAGATGTGGAATTCCCACCCGGCGGTACATTGAATGGCATATTTTTAGAGATTCCCGGCAGATATGCTAAAAAAAATACTCGAAAAACTAACAAAAAGAAAACGATTAATGATAAACCGTAGTAGTATAAATAATAGTACTATTAAGTCGCTATTTAGTCATAGCTTACTATAATTAAAATATATTTTTTTTATAAGTTTTTATATATATATATATATATATATATATATATATATATGGTTGTTTTAAATGCTTACTGTTACTAAATATTATTCCATTACGTTAGTTGGTATACCACACTTAAAATAATTATTTAAGGAATATTGTCAAAAAATGTATAATACAAATACATTTCATATTGAAACATATATCGATGTAAACGATTATTTTTTCTAATTTTTAAGATAATATAATGATAATGTTTGTAAATTTGTTTGGAGAATAATAGCGTCATAATTTTGGGGGTTTTTTTTTTTTTTTTTTTAAGAGAATATTATTTCGGTCTATAGTGATAATAAAAATAAATCCCGTACATTTCTCAGTCGTAACGGGCGGCCGAATGGAAGTCATTATTGGTAGCCGCATTGATAAAATCGCTACAAAAAGGTTGTCGTAAAAGACACATTTGTTTTATTTATCAATACGGAACAATGATTGGTCTAATCTTTCGATTGGTCGTCGAAATTTACTATTAAATTAAAGTGCGCACAATACCCTCCTAACGGGTTTAAAATTGAACAATAGCGTTTTTCGGCGTCGAAATATGAATTGTCGTATTAGTCCGAAAACGCTTTACCCGACCGATTTCCAAACGGCTGCCCGGCGATTATTTTCGTTCTCGGACGACGGTATAGTGAACAATTGTCAATGTCGTCTCCCGTTTACTGAATTTCATTGCTATGCTTAGCGGGAAATAATTCGCATACGTACACGCAATACGCGACGTTTTCGACGGAAAATTATTCGGCAGAAAAAATCACGTTGCGGCCGTGTATTGTATTTATTATTGAAACATTTTTATTCTAATGGTGTTATCACGTTACAAGGAGAGTTACGTCACAGTCCCCTTTTTTTTTTCCCGTATAGTATACGGGTGCGGCGGCGGCGGCGGCGGCATAATATGTATATATATATTTATATCGTGATAAATAATATTAAAATACAATATATTTTTTTTTATAAATTAAATATTATATTTTGTCGTCCGGAAAGCGAAACTGACGACGGCACTGGTGTCGGGAAATCACTCGGATAGCGATTAGCGTGACGACAGTTGTTGTACGGCGGTACGTAATAATAATAATAATAATAATAATATGCAATATTAAATTTTAGCGGGAGAAAAAAAAATAAATATATATATATATAAATTATATTTAATTTAAATTCCGATCGTATAACTTTTTACGCGAAACCCCGGGCTCTCTTCCGTTTTGGCGAGTGATGTTTTTTTTTTTTTTTTTTTTCCTCAACTTCCTCCTCCTCCGATGGACGTTTTAGATAAATACGACCAAGAATGAGCGTTATTATTATTATTATTATTATAATTTTTTTATTCCGTCGATAGGTACGCCGTATCGAAATTAAAATATTCAACACGGCGGCGTATACACCGTAATGCCAAAACGAAATAAATAAATAAATACGAATTTCGGTGATTTTTTCGAGCGACGGAAAACTAATATTAAGTGGCCAAAAAATTATTAAAATTTTACAAAGCCCGTCGAATTATTATTAATAATATTACTACGGTCGCCGTAATATTAAAAACGGACGAGACACCGTACGAGAAAATAATGTAAACGAATAAGTTGCCGATGAAAATTAAAAATAATTACAAACCAAATAGATAATAATAATGATTAACGATGGGAGGACGTGTTCCGCGGTACGGTCGTTTTTTTTTTTTTTTTTATAATTTTTTTTATGAACTTTTAAAATTTGACCAAACCCGCGTATTGCAGACACTTGTAGATTTCCCTCCGAAAACAGAGACTATAATGTTTTATCGACGGATTGCGAAGTGATAAAAGTTCGGTTAAATTTCAATGCGAATTACGTTTGAGGAGTGTGACAACTTTCCACAATCGCCCTGAAAAATGTGTACGCTTAAATTTCACCATTTTTCCGGTAGCAGTATTATTTTAGTAGATCCGGTTGTTTATCGTTCGACAAAAAAATATTTCTATAATACAAAATATTGGGTAATTCGGCCATTGTGACAGAGTTTCGCTGCATTTGAGTGTCGGTGTTTTAACGAAATGAAATCATCAATTATCGTATTGAACGATAAGAATACTCGAACGATAGGGAATCATCAATAATTTGAAATAATATTATAGTTAAAAAACATAATTAATAAAGATAATGAAAACAAGCGAGATACGCAGAGAATGCAGACAGTGACGATCAAATAATTTATTACAATTATTTCCGATTTCGAAATTTGATCACATCAGTGAAGATTAAATCGTTGCCAGAGTTAAACTTTTGTTGTTAATTTTATAGCTATCGTATTTTTATTAGGGCTATTTTTTCTTTTTCTTAAAGATGTTTAAATCTAATTGAACTGGTACGTTGAAGAAAAAAAAAAAACGTTAGGTTTACCCTCAATGAAATAAAATAAAAAAACAAAACCGCGTATCGTTGTAGAAGACTACGATTCAAAATCTGAAATATAATTCGATCTGATAGCTTTTGTACGATTACGATTCGTATGTACGTAGGTAGGTAATACGCGAACATACGGAATATGATTTGCAAATTATTATTTTTTATACGTTTACTCAAATGGATTTAACTCAGCCGGGATTCGGTCGGTTATTATATGGTACTGCGGAGCTTACTCGTAATAGTAATTATAATTATAAACGATCGTGATACAAAATCGATTAAACCCGAAGAACTTTGAGCCTTATCGTATCAGAATGATTAATACCTACCTATACGAAATTGCAATTATGCGACGGAGTCCTGACAAAGGGATTTAATTAATTCGATGATTTCCCTTCGAATCGCAAAAAACATCGACTTTTTAATTATAATTATATATAAAAAAATAATAATAAAATGATTTTTTTTCTTCTTCGAATGTACAGGGTGCGGCAGAGCCGACTGACGAATTTTGATGGGCTATAAATAACGAACAGTAAAACTTAGAAAAAAGATTTTTTTTTTTAAATTTAAATCAGTATTCAATCCCATTTTTAAAAATTATTTTTTTCAAAATTATATCTCCAAAATGGCGGCCGTTAGCATTGATACACTGCTGTAGACGATCTCTGAAGCTCTCATATGATTTTCGGCGCATTTCGACTTCCACGGTGACTTTCTGTTTAATTTCTTCTGTGATATGTGGGCGATGTCTGAAAACCTTATCCTTAAGGTAGGCCCAGAGGAAAAAATCACACGTGCTTAAATCTGGGGACCGTGCTGGCCAGCCAATGTCTCTTCTCAGGGAGACTAACCGCCCAGGGAACATTTGTCGCAAGACAGCAAGTGAAATTCCAGCTGTGTGCGCTGTAGCTCCGTCTTGCTGAAACCATACATCTCCCAAATCATGTTCTTCAGCCATTTCCTCCAACCTATGTTGCAGGTAAGTTTCCAACATCACAACATCACGAGCGGACGTGACAGTGGCGGTCCTGCTGCACTCCAACTGCAAATTTTCGGGGGTTCTTACCGTTCTGGGTGCTCCGTGGCCAAGTCTACTTAGGGTACTCACAGTTTCTTCCAAATGCCGTATCCACAATTTGATAGTGTTACCAGAAGGAACAGATTCAGCACGCGGAATGCCGAAGTGTATACGATAAGCCCTTTGTGTAGCGATCACAGAATGATTATTTTCGTAATAGGCACGCACGACGAAACCACGATGTACACCTGTCCAGACCACGGCATTACCGTACAATTCAAAATATACCATTTATTAAGGCCTGCTCTTATTTTATCACAGGCTAATGACCTAATTTAACTCGTCAATCGGTTATGCTGCACCCTGTATTACGGTAATCTATACGAATTATATTTTAGGATGTTCTCTCGGATATATATATATTTGTACGAACGATGCGTCGAATGAACTGATTACGACACAACAGAGAACGCGGCCAAGCAGTTGTGAACAACAACATAAATATTGTGGCGTTTAGATTGAAATCATAGTGCGGACACGAGCGAATAAAATTCAAAGAGGCGAATAATTCCGAGGGCAGTATACGGTTGTTGGTGTGCCGATAATGTTGTAAAATCTAAAAACGGCCGCCGTGTTAGTTTATGATTTATTATTATGAACCAATACCACCTCACTGTGACTGACTAACTGACGGCCCTCGACAATATTCTCCTCTACAAATTTTTAAACACCAACTTGAATGTATACAAATGAATACCGATACCATTCCAATAAGTTCTCGTAAGACGCGGGACGCACCAAAACCATCGATAGTGCAACATCGGTTTTCAAACGATCGGCTATTATACGTAAAATACACCGAGAGGTAAACGGCCGACAGAATTAATAGCGACGGGTACACTCGAGGAATATGATAAATTCGAGAAAAAAACGACGACGAATATAATTAAAATATATAGGATTTTTTTTTTTATTATTCGGCCGGGCGATAAATCGCACGATCGGTTAACGCGTGCGTCTTCAACGATAAATTAACAAATAATAATAATAATAATAATATTTCGGTTGTATAATATATTATTATTATTGAGAGACGATATCCGATTATTTTTTTTTACGTAAGATTATAATATAATAGATATATTGTAGATGCGCGTTATTATAATACGAGTGTACACGGTATATGAGATCGTATACCAAAAAATGATTTATCGTGCCAGCGATTGCGTCGATAACTGGCCTTTGGCGATGCGTTATTATAATAATATTATAGACGGGATATATTAAAATGTTACTGTTAATACGATAAATCGAGTAGTAACGCGCAATAACCAGTTATTTATTTATTTTTTATTTTTTTTTTTATTATAATAACTAAAACGTTTGGTCAGTACAAGAAACCATACGTGTACGTGTTATCAAATAAATTCATTTTTTTTTTTATCTTTGCACATTATCCGATTCGAATAGTCAATATGATAAATCCCGTGTAATTTAACGCTTTAATTGGTTGTTATAAAAAAAAAAAAAAAAAAAAAAAAAAAAAAAAAAAAAAAAAAATCATATCAACCGATCTTTGGTCGGTGTAATTAATTCAGCACACTGAAGATTATTTATAGAACAAAATATTTTGTTCTAAACGATTAATGATTCAACTGACCGGATAAAATGAATCTGTCGTCTACGTTAATAACGTAAATCCGGGGTTAGAAATTGTCGAAAATACCATAGAGCAGTTGAAAGACAAGCATTTACATTGATTGGAGAAGATTAATATTTAGAGGCACTCTGGTTGACAAATATTTGACTGTTCTACGTAGGATTATACGCATTAACATTGTAACGTTTAATTTTTTTATGTTATTTTTGTTGTATGAAAGTGTCATATACAGATTTAAATTTTCGATATCGATTATGTTTTGAAGAAACGAACGTATTTACATGTAACGTCGTTCCGCATAAATACAATCTATTTTATTCAAACGTCGTGTTAAAATATTCTCGAAAAATGAGCAAGTACCACCTACCTACATTATAATATCAGTAGTCAATAAATTTTATAAATATTCGTATCGTATTAATTATTTCTACATTATACAATTTTATAAATATGACTTGTGAGTAATATACAAAAACAAACAAAAATTACATGTGACTTTGTGGTGACCAATTGATTTAATTTACTATACATGTGATTATGTATTAATTAATAACAATAATAAATCAATGAATAATAATAATTAGGCAGGCAAGTACCTACTTGAAAACTTGCGTTTTCAGTATTTATTTATCTATATATATATATATATTTTTTTTTTTTCATAGGTTAAAATATTTTGATTTAGTATTAATAGTAAACTGACAAACTAAGTTGAGTATCTTGGTGCGTCAGAGTGATTTAAAAAATTGCCAGAGCCCGTAGAAAGGCTTTTTTGCTATTTCAAAAGAGATTAGGGATTGCATTCATTGTCATGTGATCACTAGAGTGATGGAAGAAGATCGGTTTGATGGCTATTGGTCGGCTTATCTATCTACGAAGGATAGAGCGAGTGGCAGGGTGTCCTCGTGCAGACTGCCAGTATACACCCCTATCCATATAATAATACTTGGTAAATATTAAGGACATGTTCACCTTCTATTGAGTTTCTGGAGTTTGAAGTCTAGGTACCTCTAGAATACACGAATATATCACGCAGACTTAATATAGCATCAAATATCAATAAAAAGTTACAAGTATAAATTTAATGGTATAGAACAGTAAAGAACATAATCTGTCTTACCCACGCCGGCCATTTTTGAAAAGCGAGCAATGCTTCCGGGTTTTATTTGTTTATCCCAATACACAATAGTCGTTTAGAGTGATAAGTCTAACACATTCACCAGAACGTCAATGATTAGTTTGTGTAATCGCCAGTTGGCATAACAAATTTTAGGGCCACGCAATGACATTTTTTTCGAAATAATTATTGAAAAATATTCATTAATAATGACAAAAGAAAATGTTAGGCAATCCGCATGTGTGCGATCCACGACCGAATCTAAAGACTAAGTTGAATAATCGTCAGAATGAGCGTACAGAAATGGGTTAATGTGCACCGTAGATGGAGAGTTTTTTTTAGTAATTTTGGAACGAAAATCGGATAATTTTTTTGTTGATTTATGGGTTATCTCGTCAACACTGTATTTAAACCGTAATTTGATCGCTTGTGCCATCTGGGATAGTTCGCATCTATCCACTTGATTACAATACACATTTTTCCACAAAAAAATAATAACGTAAACACCGCCGGTTCATACATAACAAACCGTATTTGCGCAACGACTTTCGTGTGATAAAAATCCAAGATCGCCTAAGAACTTTGGCCATAGGTATCCGTAGTTATCACTACGAGAATCAACATTAGTTCACGTCACTGCAATCCAGGGTTTGCGCTATTGTGCAGTACAACACAAATCCTGCAGCCTCAAAATAAAACGTGCAGTTATAAAACGCTAAACTGTGCAGTATATACTGCTATCCACTTTATCATTGCAAAACAATTACTAACAGACGTACTATACAATGTGTATTAAATATATAAATCATAATAATCGAATTGACAGAACCAATATACATTGGATCCGCGTTGTACAGAACAATAATGATAATAGTAATTGGGTACGATCAATACCTAAATAATAAATCGATATTTTAATATCATTATGTCGTGCCAAAAAAAAAAAAAAAATAAAAAGGTTTGAACACGAGTTAATGGCGTCTACTTGTGCAGTTTTACAATTTTCTTAGCGCGAACCCTGCTGAAATCATACAACTTATAACGCGTTATAAGTATAACTTACTAACGCGATCCCGTCAAATCATTCATTTACTAACCATTATCACTATATAATATTCACATTAATCGATTCCACATGATAAAGATATTTTGGGGGAGGGGGAGGTAACAACAGAAATTACATGAAATGTACATAAAATTCGCCGGGAAAATCGCTGAATCGTAAAAAAAAACAACGAAAATCTCCCTGTACGCCGCGTACACGCTAATATAATTTGATCAGTGAGCCGAATACCGATTTTTGCTTAAATATAATAACGCCGTCAGAGCCGTATATTGTTGTTATATATGCGAGAAAACTACTGGTGCGGAAATTCTATACGGCGTTTAAATGTATACCGACGGCCCGTATAATAATATACGATGGTATTTTGTCGTTTCGGCCGGGCCGCGGAGCGACGACCGAGAGGAGACGTTTTTCGGCCGCGGTTGGGTCGGAGAATCGCGTGGCCCGGGGGTTGGCCGGCGGAGTTCAATACGATTATTTCGATTATCGTTATTAATACGCGTCGACAAAATCATCGTCAAGCTGTCGGAGACTGGGGCCCGATAATTTCTAATCCTGTATACGTTATATATATATATAGGGACAGAGAGAGAGAGAGAACGACCAATTTTAGGATAATTAAATTGCCATTTTTATACATTTGAATACCAGCAGAGGCGTAAAATTCCGTCACGTTTCCGAGCGGCGGACGAATATTTTTTTTTACAAAATTCACCGAAAAATGTTTGAAGAAATAAAAAAAAAAAAACACACACTCCGAGGTTATGTCGGTGTGTTTACACGATTTCAGAGGTCCGTGCGGGGAGTTACGGGCACGAAATTTACTGGCCGCGCCTTTTCAATTCGGTGCCGTTTTATTCCGCCGTTCGGTATCCAATGTTCGAACGCGTTTAAATTCACGTGTTTATAATATATATATATATATGATATTTTTTTAAATCCAAACTAGTACAATAGTGTTGCCATATTGTGGCTATAAACAAATTAAAAAAAATAATCACCGGGAAAGGATACAACACCCATATGGGCCGGCCACCCGCGTGATTGCGAAGAACTGTTATCGGACCAATATTTTACAACCGTAAACTTTTTAACACGGTTAATAAGTCTCTGGTATTAACACTATCACCACAATAACGTCGATCGGATGTGATAATATACAATATATTTTTGGAAAACCCGCCAAAATATATTTTTGGAAAACCCGTTCGACGAAAGTCATGGAATAAAGATTACAGCTACCGTTACTAACCGCATTTTTATTATTTCCACGCGTACGAGTAATGAGTTTACGAACGGATCATAGTCATTGCTCGTTTGTATATGCCATACGAAGCTCCATAAATGAATGTATACGAGCGAAGGTAATCGCGAATTATTACGTATACGATCGGTCGTGCTTTTAGAAAACAGAGCCCCCGGTCACGCTGTGTTCGTTTAGCTCAAGTTTAAAAATATAAATACCGCCGAAATGTAGCTAGGAATTTTCGGGAGAGTGTTAAACCTTGACTCGTCCATGAGAGACATGGATCGAGTGTGTGGGTGACACGAAATCCACGGGGAAAAGAATACAAATATGATAATTTTTTGGAATAAAATCGTATTAATGCAGTTGCCGTCGTGTAATTGCCACCGCCGTCGGGACAACGGAATAATTATTTACACTAAACGGCATGGGTACCGCAAAATTAAAAGTCTATTTATTTTTTAGATCCGATAAATACGTGGGCGTTTGGCGTGCGACAACCACTCGCTTTTTCCACCGTTATCCGTGGAATTCGCCAACTTTGTAAAAATCACCGTGGTCACCAATTTCTCATTGACTGTTCAAATTGTATACAATTATTATAATTCTTCAATATTCGTATTGTTATTATGTTTTTTTTTTTCAATTTAAAATATCAATGTTTATTCAACACTACTATGACAAGTGTCACTATAACACACTTGCGCAGAAACTTAAACGTATCCTAGCAAACTACAGAAATGAATCTTATACTAAACACTTAAAATCACTTACTACAAAAGATGGCTCTATTTGTAAGGCTACGAAACATCTCCTTCGTATACGGAATCCCCCGGTCACACTACGTAACACAAACGGGAATTGGGCACACTCTGACGAGGGAAAAGCTAACACCTTTGCAAACCACCTGGCTAATACGTTCCAACTGCACAGCACCATACTCCTTTTGTGAAAAACTAACGAAGTTAAGCAATTTCTTGACTCACCTTTACAAATATCTCTCCCTCTAAATCATTTCTCCCCAGCTGAAGTCCAGTACGCAATACCTAAATTTCCCCGTAAAAAATCTCCAGGTTAGAATTTAATAACAGCAGAAATACTAAACTGGCTTCCTGAGGAAGTCGCCATACTTTTTACCTACATATTTAACTCAATGATTAGATTATCATTACTATGGAAGTATTCAACTATCATACTCAAACCGAAAATACCTCCCGACTGTCCATCGTCATATAGACCTAATAAGCCTACTCCCAATATTATCAAAAGTATTTGAAAAAATCTTACTCAAAAGACTTTAATAAATATCGCTGAGGAAATAAAAGTTTTACCCGGCTCACAATTTGGTTTTCGTAGCAAACACTCTACAATTCACCAAACTCACCGTATAGTAGATAAAATATCTTTCTCTCTAGAGCAAAAACAGTATTGCACAGGTGCCTTCTTGGACGTCTCCCTGGCGTTCGATCGCAGGTCTTCAGTTTAAACTAAAACTCATTTTATCGTCGGCTCATCCTTTTCTTCACCAAAACCAATTTCAACGCAGGGGTTCCTCAAGGTGCAGTTATCGCTCCTCTTCTGTTTAATATTTTCATTTCCGACCAACCCACGTTGCCTACTAGTCATAAAACGCGTAATAATTATTTGTGTGCGTAGTGTATTTTTTTCTTCTATAATATACAATGTAAATTATTTAATATTTTCAATGTTAGGGACGCGTAGTGTTGGATTCCCGTGGGTAAGGGCGACGCGAATCCGGAAATGTTGAGAACCACTGTTATATAGTAAACATTATGATTTTTACACAAATCGAGTTTTACATATATATATATATATATATTAAAAAAAAAAAAGAAAAAAACCCGTATTTGACGAGAAAAATAAAAATAAAATTACTATAGATTATTTTCACGTTTTTCTACGGGCAGAGATTCGCGTGGCGGGACCTCGGGAGTAAAACGCCGTATCATCACTGCGGATGAACCGTCGCAAACCGAATGGGCCCGGTGTAACGACAAGACAAGTGAATGCAGACGTTTTCCGAAATCGTTCGAGACTATACGAGTACGGGAAAGACATTTGGGCGATTTTTTTTTATTTTCACGTTTTTAATGGTATAAATTTAAACATTAAATTCTGAAAGGTAATATAATCGATTTACACCAGTTTTACAGTCCGGACAACAGTTGTCGAAAACGACGACGACGGGGGAGGCGTGCGATATTCGCGATATTATTAAGTGCGTATACGAGAAAACACGTCGTCGTCGGCGGTTTTTTTTTTTCTTCTCTTTGTTATGTTTTTCGTACGTTCGTTTTTCGTGTCTGTCACACAGCCGCGGCCGGGCCCGAAAAAACAAAAAACACTCGCCCGTAACACGCGTAATACCCGCGGCCGTCGGATCGTCAGACGGACGGGCCGGGCGCGTTCGTGTGCGGTTTTCGTAATATCACATGTTATAGGTACTTTATCATCGTTTTCGACAAAAAAAAAAAAAAAAACCGCGTGTGTATGCACAGCGTATCCGAACGCGTATTATATTATTTCGTATATTATTGCGTTACACACTCGGCGCGCCGAGCCAAGACAAACATGTTAACAAATTAAACAACTACCGGACGTCGACGCGCAGTAGTAAAGGGAGAGAGAGCCCGAACCGCCGCCACGACGTCGGCGGCGGTCCTGAACAAATATCCCATCAATATTTCTGTTTCTCTCTACCATTCTTTTCCCCCTTTTTTTTTTTTTTCGCCCGCACTCACGGTCACGGTACTTCCTTTCTATATTATATATATATATATACACTGACCGTTTGCGGCGCCGAATATCAAAAACAATACAAAAAAATATTCGGTTTCAAAGCAAATCGACGGAGAGCAAAAACAACGGAATACGCGCCCGCCCGCCCGCCGCCGCACTCGAACCGATACGCCGACGTTGTACCCGAACGTTTCGCCGGCGCGGGCCCGTCGTCGTCGTATTTTTTTCCGGGCCGGCTCGTACACCATCCGCCCATTATCAATTTGTTAAGAGGAAACCGTGTAAACAAACGCCGGAATCCCGTCCGTTTGTACATTATTGTTACGATAAATATTTAATTTCGGGTTACCCGCGTACAAACCGTTTTGTACCGTACGCCGCGGGGAAATCATATATTCAATAAATAATCCGTACATACGCTGCCCGGGCGAGTCGGCGAACAATAATCGTACTGTTCGCTCGGCGAAGTCAATCGTTAAAACACACACGGGACGATCTGAATCGTGTTGATATCGTTTTATTAGGTTATATTTTGTGGCCGAGCCCGAGTTTGTAAATTGTCTACACGGATCGATGCGGAGAAAACCGGTGAAAATACAGTAAAACCACATTATAACCGTATCGTTTGGGACCAACGCATTTTCCCGTTATATTAAAGATGAACAAATTAATAACTAAGTTTCCACAATCTGCATGCGCATTAAAAAAAATATACGATATTTTAGGTATATAAATATTTCGTACAACGTAAATTTATTATACATTCCGATTATAATGTACGCATTTATATTTAAACGTGTTTTGTGTATAATTCTAAAAAATTTAAACTACGGAACTTACAGAGAAAAAAAATCATCTTTTTTATAGTTGAGAAAAATAATTTGGAATATTTGACTGCTTTTTGTGACTATGGGACAACACAATTCTCGTGCTTTTATCGTTATTTCTAATAGCTTTGAATTTGAAATTGTAACTGAAAACTTTTGTAGTTCGTCTAAATATGAGTTTATGATAAAGTTCAGATTACGTTGTTTCAAATACGTTACATAAAATACTCATCATTAAATAGTTTTATTTTCCGTCATTGAGAGTATTTTTTACTTATTAAATTACGAAAATGATTCCGTTTCCGTTTAATAGAGATTCCGCCTTATAGAGGGTCCGTTTCAGAAAGATTTTCCTGTAAATGTGTTTAGTAATTTCCACATAATAATATCGCGTAACCATATCTTTGGACCGGCAAAGGATAACGTGATCGGAGAGCGGAATCGGACGGAAAACGGATAACAGAAAGTTACAGATAACGTTTGGAGAAAACAATAGTCCGGACTCTGGACTGTCAAAAATGAAAAAAACTGCGATGTGATGGACTCCAGTACTACGAGCACTGCCCGGATAGAACCCGATAGGGAATAAACCTTTGGTAAGGCCGCTGAAGACGTAGCCGAAAAGGATTTCGAAATCTAAAGACTGGAACCTACTTTTAGACAGGAAGATTTTGGCGATTAATAGAGATAGCTGGAGAGATTAGTTGTGAGACGGTATGGTCCTAGTAAACCCAAATAAAAATATAATAAAGAGCCCGAAGAATCCGGATAGTAGTATTCTAAAAGAAAAAAAAAAAATGATATTAACGCTCATTGTTCCTGGGGAAGAAAAATAAAACAAAACGATTCGTTAATAATAATATTAATATTATGCAGTTGTAGAAATACTCTGTACGTTTAATTGCCAACGTCGACGCCTCGAAACTGATATCCTCGTTAACCGTATAGAATTTAAGAGGTATTAAGAGGTTTTTTTTTCTTTGTCTAAGATCGTCCTACTCTCGTATAATAATTTACTGAATTATTTAAACGCCGTGTACAGTTTAAAGAATACAATGTGAATATGTTAAACGTTGAATAATACGGTTTACAGAGATGTTAATGTTTTGTTTAGTTTTTTTTTTTTTTTTTTTTTTTCACCTTTGAAAATAACGCTTATTCCATTCCGTACGGTTTTAACGAGTGGTGTAAAAATAAAACAATGCGTGGAATTATAATAATTGTTATTTTAATATACGAATGGGGATTTCGTTTACACGGCACTGACGACGAGACAGGAACAATAATTGCTTTCGTACGATTTATACTATTTTTTTTTTTTTTTTTTCGTATTATTAAAGCGTACAGTTGTATTATGTATTTTAATTTGAATCGCGGACGTAGGTTATATTATAATATTACGGAAAACGTTTCGAGATTATAAAATGTATTTCGATATGTCTCGGGCGTATGTGTGCGGGCTTGTCAGAAAAAAAAAAAAAAATATTGTATTTCGTCGTTCAACCACCGACGGTGACGTATATTATAATTAAAAAAAAAAAAAATTGTAAATAAAAACCAACAACATTTAATCATCTGTCATTTTGTTGCGCCGCGACACGATTGGCCGGATACGTACGCATTTTTTTTTTTTTTTTTTTATTATTATTATTACACTATTACTATTATTATTATTATTAGGTGCTCGTCCGTCGACGAGACGGTTGATGGGTTCCGACGGAATCTCTGCAGTCGATTTAATTATAAACCCGCCGCCGTCGCCGTCGTCGTCGTCGTCGTCGTCGTCGGGTGTAACGTTTCGACGGACGTCCGGACGACCGAAACGGGGGCCAAAAGAGAGAAAAAAAAGAAAAAAAAAAAGGGTCTTCTCGGCTCTCCGCGGAATCCCTATCCCATTGCGTTTTACGGGCCGACCGTCGTAATATTTTACAAACGTCCAAAAAAAAAAAAACGGACGGGGAAATTGCATTTGTTTAGCACGACAGACGGACGGTACACGCGAACGCCGTCCGGGGTCGGGTTATTATCATTACGCATTAGGCCCCGTCGTCTACGACGATTCTAATCTCGCGCGCGTCCGCTATTTATATTGCGTGGGCCAAAATATTCGGTACGCCCGTGTCCGTCCGATGTGAAACGAATTTATTTACGATATTTAATTGTGACCCCGTATGCCTATTGACAGCGAAATATTCAAACACCTCGTAAAATCGATTGGTTTATTGTGGCTCATTAAATTCACCTCTCGCGGTCGCCCGGAACCGAGAACTTGAAATGTCGACAAACCCAACGTATCCGATAACTACGTATATTGTGTATACGTTATTGACTTAGCGTGATGCAGTGTTATTAAAAAATAAAAAAAAAAAAATAAACACACACAAAATAATTGTTCGTCCGAAACCAGTTTTTTTTTTTTCTCTTCTTAGCATTTAATTTACATTTTTTACCCGGCTGTTTCTCAAAAACTGATTACAATATATTATAATATTATTTCTAGAGAGTATTTTTTTTTTCTCTCTCTCTCGGTATTTTCATAATTATAATAAATACATATAATATTTGACGAAACACATGCATAGTAGTTGCTTGTGAAACCCGATTTTTGTTTTTAATCGTTTTGCCTTTGTACAAAAAGTTACGGTAATCTTTCAAAAGACAATATTAATTTGAAAAACAAGTTTGATAAATTGTAGTTAGAAATGTAATCAGAGGTCCAGTGTGCAAATGTTAAATAGTGTATAATTTTTTTTTAAGCGTTTGAAAAAAAAAAAAAAAAAATGTATAGCAGAACAAAACTATTTTATCTCCCTACACGTCAACAAAATTTTAGAACAATAGCAGACGATAAACATACAGAATGCCGGGACGGTACCCAGGAGAACCGTACCACTAGAGTTTTAAGTTTAAAATATTAATTTCGGGAAACTATTTTTAATTGTTTTGTTTAAAAGCAAAAAAAAAAAAGGTACGTACACCGCACCACGTATGTCACACAATTGTAGGTTGGAAGTCGGCAAGAATTCATATCTGTACGCAATGATAAATAATTGCTACCAAAAAAATCACCCGAGTGAATTTCGTTTAGACATTTGTCGATAAACTTAAATCGATAATTGTACGTTTACAATTCGTACAGTTAATTCGTGTTACGAAATCCCGACTTACCTACTGGTTAAAAAATGTATACAGAATAAATTTGCGAAAACAACTTGAAAATAAAAATGTCCCGATCCTATTGATCCTAGCTTACTTATTATCAAAATATTATGACGGTGCGTTGAACATTCGGTATACGATTCAATTGTTATCTCGGCGCGTCTCTATAGGGATCGTAATAAAATATTTGTTGTTTTTTGCACGGCAAACCAAATAGGTTTATAATTTATAACGCGCGCGTATTTGTAAAAAATTCTGTATAGGTTCTTAAAACACGTGTAGTACGTTTTACATAGATCATCGATTTCCGGATCCAATTAATCATATCGTTATGCGTGTATAATGTAACAAAATACGGAATAGCGTCCAAACACGATAATATTCCGAAAAACCTGTTTTTTTTTTTGGTTTTTTTTTGTTTTTTCGTATTTTATAGTAATTGCCGACACGAATATATTTCATTTTTTATTTATATACAAAAAAATACCATATTGCACATTATAAATAAAACATTCTATTCGAAACGGCGGCTGGTAGTACAGATAACAGTGAAAATCGATATTTCACATTTACTTATGGTATCGTTTCGTGCGCTGGGCATTCTCGGTAGGTTTTCGCGTTTAAAACCTACAGCGAAGACCATAAATCGAATCTTGAGCACGTACACGGTTTATACGCGAAAGCAGGCGGCACTCAGTGAAATCTACCAATACAATTCGAATAGAAATATATCGGGTGCACCGGAATGCGCCTGGGCAATATTAAGTCGTCCCGTGTTGGTTGGCAGGTGTGTATTCGAGTACTATCACGACCTAAGATATCTCAAAAACGCCGATACTATCATAGACACGAGACGGATAGACGGATAGGAATGATCACAAAGTCACATGTTAAATTCAAGACGAGTACAGCACTTACGGTTTTACCAATGATTGAACACAGTATAATATAATACACTTAGACCAATAAAACAGCGGTCGTAGACAATTCCTCCGCGTCGTGACAAATCGACTCGACCGTTGTTTTTTTTTTTTTTTTTTTTTGTTCCGGTCATCGTTTTCAGTATTTTTATAAAATTGAAAAAAAATACAGTAATATTTTTTTATCTACCGTGAAAAACCGTACATTGTCTTTTTCTCATCCGCATATTGTTGGCTTCGGCGCGTATTACGTGTAAAACGGATCTAATTGCCATATGGTACGATTACTATATAATATGTTAATGCCAATTTTACGATCATAATAACGTTACGTTAAAACCGTACGCTTTCGATAGATATCGCTTGTTTGCTACAACAACGACATAACACAAAAATCGTCATTTTTTAGTTGTTTGCAAATAATAATAATAATATTGGTGTTTTTTTCTATATTGATAGAACGACATAAGTGAACATACAAAATTAGCCTTATTACCAAATAACTCATAATTAAAAAATCAATCTTTGAACCAATAGTGTCATATGTTAAAAAACTTAAACTAACTCCTAATTTTATAACAATAATACTGTTATAGGTGAGAATTGAAAGCATGACTATAGTGTGTTATAACACTCATTTTTCATTAAAATAAGTTTCTAAAGCACTTTACACATTAAACATGATTTATCATCATCTCATTGTAACTAAAATTTTCAAATTCGTTTTATGTAAAAATCAAGGTTTTTGTGTTATGTCGTTGTTGTAGCAAATAAGCGATATAATAATATTATACCGAACAATCAAACACTAGCTTGTCATCTACGCGTTCCGCAGTTATTTGTATTCGAATTATTGTTATTATTTTTTTTTTTTTTTCACTAAAAATAATACAATTTTGCGTGGGCGCGCGTGTGTTCGAAAGATGACGAATTCATCGGGAAGTGACGTTCTTTACGTACCGCGGAAAAACTCGTTTTGTATTGTTTAATTTCACACTTCACTCGGTCAAAAAAGTTTCAACAATACTATTCGCGTAGAAGTTTTTATCCGTCATTTTATACACGTATATATGATGTACGGTAGTAAGTAGTAATAAGTTGAGGCGGATTCGTGTCCTAACCTAACAGTATTAAAAATAATTGGTAGACACCGGCGCAGAACACGATGATGATAAACAAAAATAACCGGCCCGAAAACCTCCCGGGAAAACAAAAGAGATTCCCCGTATACCGCTATAATAGTTGTAATTTTTATTTTTTATTTTTTTTCTCTTCGCATTATCAAACATGACGTTATCGTTAATAACGCGGCGACCGTGTACTGAAGTTTTGAAGACAACGGCCCATTAATTACTCGTACACGACGCGCGTCCAATTGTGTTCCCCTTCGTTATATTTTCAAATCGATTTCGTATCGATTTTATAGGTTCGCGTGGAAATCACAAAACGTTAATTATTACTTACGAACGTTTTTTTTTTTTTTTTTTTTTTTTTTTTTTGTAAACAGTGGGTACTATTGGTACCTAGTATATTGTATGGTACCCGGCCCGGGGCCGGGTAAATGTGAATAGTGAATTCTCCAGCATATACCGCCGAACAAATTATTTCCGTAATTAATAATCCATTCGTAATATTTAATTCAACCGGAAAACGGTTGTATATACTTACGTTAAAAACAAAAAACAAAAAAAAAAAACCTATAGTACAAAATAACAGATACGAGTTGTTGTAATTGAAATTTTATACTTGTAACAAACGGCAGATGGCGATGAAAAATGTAATACTTCCTATATGGTAACGTACCATAAGTGATTTCGATCACCATCACTGTCGTGTACAAAAGTGATAAAATTCGATTTCGGTTATAATTATATTATTCTCTTAATACGGACCAGCAATAGTAGTAATCTACGTCGAGTACCAATTTTAAATCCGATTTCGGCATTCTTCGGACATTGGTATCGTTTACATTTATTTGTTTAGTAATATTGTCGGACATTGATAACTAAAATATAGCGTTTTTCAACTTGAATTCAAAAAAAAAATAATATTTTTCTACAACTCGTGATACTTATACACTATACGTATAGTATTATAACCGTGCCGGATGTATACCGTTTAACAGTTGCAATTTATTGGAGGGCGAAACAGTCTGTTTAAATGAATTTCAGTGGACATTTTTACAGGTTTTTTATTGAAGAAGTGGGTGGTTTAACAATAAATAATATTTCTATACTAATATGACACGCTTAATCGCAAAAAAAAAAAAAAAAATAAATAAAAATTAGTTGAAATACAGACTTTATTACAACCAGTGGTAATTTGTAAATTATCAATAAAGATAATAGCCAAAAGTCAAATAGTTCAATAAATAAACAGTAAACAGATCGTTTCGTCCGAGACAGTCGGACGTGTTCGAGTTAATATTTGAAAATCCCGGATAATCGCGTCACCGCAAGGTAGAGGAACCGGGAAGTTTCGGGTAAGGGCAGCGAAGAAAATACGCGTCCGAGTACGGGTGCGCCGGTGGCAACGGATACGGAATTGTCGTCCCGATAGGCGTAGGCGATCGTGGACGCGTCCACCGGTTACCGACGCATTTCGAGGAGCGAAAAACTTTGCGGGAAAATCGGTCGGTCGCCGATAAAATAAGGATCGTCCGTACTCGAAAAAAAAAAAAAAAAAAAAAAAAAAAAAACGGGTAACGAGGACCGCCGCCGAGTTTTTTTTTTTTTTTTTTTTTTACCAATTAGTGTAATAAATAAATACACGCGCGTACCAGGGGAAAACTACGATATGTATCAAATATATATTTCAACGATACGAAATACACGACGGTGCGTGTATGTGTATATATATATAACCGAAAGTAACGCTTTGTATTAACATTACAATCGGGTATAGAATTTATTAAATAACGTCGTAATCAAGTGGGTAGTCGAAATACACGTGTCGTACTAAATGCCGGGCCGGGGTACCCGCTGAGAGGCGCGCGCCGTTACTACAATAATAATATTACGCACTTAATATACGTACGTGTAATAATTTATTTTCTAATATTTCGTCCCGTGCCCGGGGACTGTTCGTTTTGTATTATATTACGTATTGTCGTCGTTTCGAACGGCTGCAGTGTGCGCCCCGGCTATAAATCTTAAGTGAAAAAAAAAAAAAAATATAGAAAATAATATCGCGTCTGTAAACCGTCATTGTGTCCGGACCACTCGACAAATAAAACCGATATCGATAAATAATAATAATCGGATACGCAAAAATATCGTTTTTTAATATTAATAATAATGCATTTTTTTTCTTACTTTCTTTCTTTGTCTGTTTTGTTTTTTCACACCACGGCGCCTTCAAACGTAATATTATAATTCGATTTGTAAACCGCTGCGATTCGGCCATTTTTTCTTTTTTTTTTTTTTTTTTAATAGTAAGAATATTATTAATAAACGTTAGTTTATTAAACAATGGTATAAACCGACAACCGCGAATTGTATTATTCCGGACGTAACCAAAAATCTATATTATAGTCATTTTCGAAGTGATTATCGGTAACTCTTTTTCGGTTAGTAAAAACGTTCCGATTTTTTCATGCGGCGTCAAAAAATGGCGCGGATTTATCGGCCGACGGTACTCGATTCGAATAAAAATTGTCCAGATTACCGACGTTTTTTTTTTCTCTAAACTATGCGTTGAAAAAAAAAAAACCGACTACATCATAAATACGATGATATAGGTTCGTCGGTTTAATATTAACAGTTGATTTACGGTCTTCCATTGAACTTTGGTTTCGGGATGACATCCATGTACCCATGTTTCATCACCCGTAATAATCGATTTTATAAAACTCGAGTCATTAAAAACCCGATTTATTAGTACCAAACACACTACAGTGCGATGTTCCATTTGTTTCTCGGTTAACAATTTCGGCACTAATTTCTCGGACATATCAGATTACTTAGTTGTTTTTATTACGGTTTGGTTATTATCAGAAATGTCCGAAAATTTTAACACGAAAAATATTGATTTTAGCGCTTCAGTGTACGCTATAAATAGCACTGAAAATCGGATTCTACGCAAAATTAAATACAAAAATCATTTTTTTGAAACAATTTTTTGATGTTTTACAATTTAAAAATAGTAATACGCAATGCGTTTCGACGACGTCCGAACACCAATGTAAAATCGTTGTGTACGTTCAGTAACTTGTAACTAGAGATTCATACGACGATGACGTCGTGATCCGCGTAAATATTGTAACGGATCTTAATCGGATTACCCGACAATATTGCAGTGCATGGTGCGACTGATACAATTTAAAAAAAAAAAAAAAAAAAAAACCAAACAAATTATTGGAAACGAACGGATACGTCGTCCGATAAGTGACCGGACGACCGTCTTTTTCGGATGCGTGTTCGGTTGTACTGTTTTTGAAAATCGAATTTGTCCAACAATACCGACGAAAACCGTCGTCGATATATGTGTGTTTCAATTTAGAGCTGTAGAACACGTCAGGACAGCTCCGAATATCGCACGAAAACCACGTGTTACGCACGCAAGATCGTGATATTATATATCATCCCGGGGCCATTGATTTATGTCGGGCTCGCGACGGTTTATTAGCATCTGGTAATAATTTAGCGTCGCCGCGAAACTTTTAATTCGTTTTCAAGAGCCAAAAGTTGCCATAATGAACCCGCGGTATCGGATTCCCTAACCAAACCCCCTCAACCCACCGGAGAAATTTAAAACTTTTTGATCGATCTCCGTTCGGTAAATTATTATTCTTCCTCACCGTCATCACCGGCGCTCCCCAACCATACGGCGAACCGTTTTACCGCAGCAAAACGTCCATACCGAAATGTAGTAAATTTCTTATCTTTTTCTTTTTTTATTTTTTTTTTTCCCCCCTATCTTTTCGTTTGCGAACTACGTCCCATAACTCTTTATCAGCAACCCTTTTTGTCTTCGATAGGCGGTTTTCCCCTCCGACAATATTTATTGCGTCTACTCCGCCGCTGCCACAGCCGCCACCGCTATCCGCGATCTCGTTCCATTTCCGAACTTTAATAATAATGAATCTACAGAACGGAAATTCGTCTCGGTCAGATACTGCTCGGGAAATCGGTACGAAGTATGATACGAAAACAAAATCAACAGTGCCTGCTAATGTGTTTTTTTTTTTTTTTTATTCATAATTTTTATGATAAAACGATTTGAAAACACAAAAAAATGCCGTGTCAAGTATAACACTACAATATAAAAAGATACGGGTCACGGTTAAATTTTAATTAAATTTATATCAACGATAAATCATTGCTATCGAAATTCGATCCCGAGCGAAATGTTCGGTTAAACATGTTTTGAAATGCCGTGATTTTTACGATTTTCGTTAAAATTTGTATAAAACGCTTAAAAAAAAAAAAACTACCACAATGCGCTCAACTTAATTCGTTCGACTATTAAGTAAAACTAATAATGATCTTCGTCTAAAATTGTCGATCGTTTCCTTGTTTGCATTTCTCTCAGCCATTATAATTTTGTTAATAGAAAATACTTTTTTGTCGGTAAAAATGGCAAAACTATTTAAAACATTCGTGTTTTTTTTTTTTTTTTTAAATATGTGAATTTTCCGAGCGGTAGTACTTCGTTTAAAATTTTTTTCAAGATAACTAACAGATTTTCTTCAAAATAAAAAAAAAAAAATTGGCCACTATATACCGGTTTCGGACAAAATAATTTATAGCACGCCGAGATCTCAAATGTTGAACCATAAAAATGTCTGATTCGCCAAATCTTGGTTGTATACGATAATATATTTTGTGCTCAAAATAATGTTTTTTTTTTTTTTTTTTAAATATATTACAATTTAATAAACAACACCGTTCACATTATTTACCCGTACACTTGGCTACTTAAAGTAAATAAAATTGTCGGCAATATTTCTAAGGAATTTCTATATAATATATTTATTATACTTATTTGTATTTATATTTCTGTATTATATATTTATTTTATCATACCAAACGTTGAAATTTAATTTAGTGTCGTGTTCAAAAAATTAATATTGTCCTGTATCGATCAGCGATGTCATGCGACGATACGTCCAAGATGAACTTGATTGCAAAATTGACAAACCATATACGATTGCTGCATATGAACGCAATGGCGCGTCCTAAACAAAGGTTGGACGTAGTAGCAATAATGGAACGTACGCTGCCACCGCCGATATCGCATTCGGCGATGTACGGCGATTTCCCTAAACGCGTACTAAGGTTGGCCAGACCTAAAAAACGACTACTCTATCCAGTAACCACCTTACGGAAAAGAAGTAGCTCAAGGAGGAGAAAAGTGCATTTCGAGCAAGCGAGAATTTTAAAACTAGCGCAACCGAAACCGTTAGTGAAACACGTCCACGAGCAGTGTGTGGACGTAGACCGAGAAACGATTTATTTCAAACCAGCGGTCAGACGGCCCGGCGTAAAGAGTTATATCAAACAACAGGTTTGGCTCAAGAATAACGCGGGCCCTAGAAAAGTGTTTCGGCCGGCGGTAGAACCGAAACAATATTCAAAAATGTCGAATTATCAAACTAAAGAGTTGTACAATCGTTTGTCGAAGGTGCCGATATTGAAACAAAGGACCAAAAAGTCGGACGTCCGCGACAAACCCCGAAAAAAAATCGGGAAATTAACAGAAACGATGGTACAGTCGGTTCAGCGGTTATCGGAGCCGCGAAAATTATCGTCGGAGACGAGATTGAATTTGGATTTCGACCCCTACAACATCCCACCGTCAGTGTTAAAACACGTGGCGACACCGCGTACCGTATTTTTGGCCGAACCGAGGGTTTATGAGATAACAGGAATTCCGAACAACTTTAGAGACGTTGCCGTTGAAATTTCAAAGGCTGCGCTGAATTACAAAGCCACCAAACGTATCAAACAGTTGGCAATGCCACGCAATTATTCCAATTGAAACCACGTGTGGAATTGCCTCTTCTCCGCGGATCGTTATCAACAAATTGTGAGTTATTACCTTTTTCTTTTTTTAAATTGTGATTTGCAAATGATTGCAAGTCTATTGCCGGATTTTTTACGTTGACCGTTCCGTAGTTACAGATGAATCGCTGTATTAACTATGTACGAGGTGTGGCTATTAAATAACGAGACTATCTACTTAGCGATAAGGCATGAGTAGATAAGGGTATAATGGTAGTATATTTGTAATCTATGAATATCACTGCATCGAACAATACCAGTTTAGTCAGTTTCCGTTTTGTAGTCTATGTGTAAGCGTCGTTTAAATTGACCTCTTACGTGTTGAACGTCGAAATCATGCCGGACGAAAAAATTGAACAACGTATTAATTTAAAATTTTTAGTGAAACTTGGAAAATCTGCGACCGAAAGTTTTAATTTATTAACTGAAGTATATGAAGATAGTGTCCTATCACGACCACGTGTTTTTGAGTGGCACAAACGATTTCGTGAGGGTCGTGAAGAAGTTGAAGACAATCAACGGGTGGGTCGTCCATGTTGGTCGTATTTTTCGATATTAAGGGTGTAATAATGACAGAATGGGTACCTCAGAGACAAACTGTGAATCAACATTATTACCTTCAAGTATTGACAACACTCAGAGAACGAGTAAGAAGAAAGCGGCCTGAGTTGTGGGAAAATGACTCTTGGATCTTGCATCAAGACAATGCGCCGGCTCACAGTGCCTTATCTGTAAAGCGATTTCTAGCTAAAAATCGGACTCCAGTGCTTCAACACCCCCCCATATTCGCCAGATCTCGCTCCATGCGACTTTTGGCTTTTTCCAAAATTAAAAAGTGCGTTAAAGGGCACACATTTTGAGTCAGTTGAAGCTGTAAAAACAAAAGCGACAGAGGTGTTAAAGACATTGCAAGAAAAGGATTTCCAACACTGTTTCAACCAATGGAAAATTAGAATGGAGCGATGTGTCAAACATGGAGGGGAGTATATAGAAGGGGAAAAATGTTAAACCATTAAAAAATATAAATAAAAAGTTTTTACAGAGAAAATCTCGTTATTTATTAGCCACACCTCGTATAGGTTTGTAATATTGTTTCGATACATTATACAAATACATAATATCATTCGTACGGTCGTACGAAAAATTATTGTATTGATGACGGATATACTGTTTTTTTTTTTTTTTTTTGCACAAGTACCAAGAATTTTTATCACGCGGGAAAGTAATAATTGTAAAATGTGTAATTGTACTGATATTGCAGTGGATTACCGAAATCACAACGCGGGTCGAATATTATAAACGGCACTAACGACCATTCAATTTTAATACAAACTCGGTATGCCCGATTTCCGATTTATACGATTCCACCAAGGTAAGACATCTGATTTATTTATATTATTTTGTTTTATGCCTTTAGATTACAATTCATACTTCGGTTTACAATTATTATTATTATGTTCAAACCACGCGGTTTTAAGGGGACAAACAGCGCATTTATTTTTTTTTTCGTGTTTCCCAATGATAAACATATTAGGCAACTATAATATATAAAACTTTATATAAAAACTATAATATAATATATATACGGATATATGTTTTTTTTTTTTTTCAAGTAGAACGGGACAATTGAGATGCCCGGAGTTGTTCAAGAGACACAGAGGTTCAGTTTGTCCGGAAAGCCACTTAAATAATACAAAGTTTAAATTAAACATCCGCATTAATGTCGTTCGGGGTTAATAACAAAATACGGTTATGTTTGAAAAATAAGGATAGACGTTTTTCAGCTCCTTCCCCCTACCATTTGTGTGCTAATATATCACCATTTTTTTTTTTTTTTTTGGAACTATTACGGCGTGTATTTGACTGTAATGACGGAGCTCTGATGCTCACAGGTGTTTTTTTTTTATTTTATATTTCTAAAAACGTTGTAATCTTGGAGAATATTCATCGAACCGATGTCTTCTTTCCCGGGGATGGGGGGGGGGGAAGAATCGTTTTCTAATTATTAGAATACTTAGTCACTCTTATCAGTTATCAAACGCCATAAAACACTGATAAGGCGCGTATCGCCATAATATAATATTGATCGGTCTCCAGAGACGTTCCCCGAAACAATCAACCGGAAGTACGATTAGACATACTATAATAATATTTCACCTCTACAGACCACCACTCTGTACGTAAATCACGCCTATTATACACGTGCTATATTATTCTCTTCGAGTAGCACAAATTACAATTATTGTTGTTACTGCGCTAGGCGTGTTTACATTTAAAGGCAGGGAATGATAATATTATACCCGCAACCGAACTTCTATTAGACAAAGTTTGGGTTAATCATTGGGTAATTTTCGTAAAAAGTTTAAATTGGCGTTTTTGTGAGAATACCTATACATTATATATAGTGACTAGCTACTGTAATATTCCGTTGAATCAAATCTATATATTATTAAGGACTATTGTACATTATCGTACGACCTAATGTGTGGTTTATTTGTATGTTCGGTTACTCGCGCGGTGGAAGTTTTTAACCAGTCTTAAGAGTGTAAAATTGAAAAAAATTATACTACTATAAGGTCATCTAGTATACGAGCATATTGTACCGGGCATATTGGTAAGAGCCATTTCGTCATAACAAAAAATACAATCATAAGAAACGGGTTTTATTAGCACATTTAGTTTCCTACAAGCCGATTACACTTTTTTTCTACATAACTGCCGTTCACTTCTTATCATTCTTCGTACCAGCTTTTTTAACTTATCTACATAGGAGCTCCTCGCCTGAGAGTTAAACCAGTTGACAATGGCGTTCTTGAGTTCCTCGTCGTTTTCATAACGTTGTCCGCCGAGCCATTGTTTGAAGAAGAGCAACAAGAGAAAATAGCCGCTAGGTGCTAGGTCGGGACTATGGATACGGTGGATGCTCAAAAAGTTCGTAATGAGAATCTTGAATTTTCCCCTTGGTTTTGGCAGCGGAATGAAGACGCGCATTGCCGTAGATGAGGATTACGCTGGAAGACTTAACATTTTTTCGTTTCGGTGAAGTCGAGTGAAGTCAGTGTCAGCACTGCATTGACTGTTTTTCTGTTTCTGTATTGATGTAGGATATCCACGACTCATCCCCCGTTACATTGTAGGAAAACAAATCATCTCCATCTAGTCGGTAGCGATCTAAAAACGCTCATCCACTGGACATTTATTATTATTTGTGATGGTCGGTAAACATTTTCGATAATCACTTTGCACACAATTTGTGGTACCCGAGTATTTCCATGACAATTGTGTAGACGGTGGTGCGTCCAAGATGAAGAATTTCGTTCAATCGACGATCAGATCGCAGTTTTTGGTCCACTCGAGGAACGAAGTAGCCGGCGTAATATACGCCGAATATTTTTACAACGTATTTCATTTGTCTGGTATTTGAACTTACTAATGGTAAGATAGTTTTTTTTTTTTTTTAATTAAGAAAATATTTACAATCTGTACAGTTGACAATTAAAGTAAATTTGATGTGAAGAAAAGAAATAACGTGAAGGCATTTCACAAAGATATACCCATTTAGTAGTTATGGTTTAGTTATTGCACAGTAATTGTAACAATAATCAAACGATTATTTAGATAAGACCTTAAGAAGAAAACCGATAACACGGAATAGTCCATAAAAATAATATTAAAGTTTGTATTTTACAGTTGTATAAAAAAATTCTTGTACAAATCTTTTATTTGGCATAATTTCCGAATACATTTGTTTTCTGGTAGCGACCACCGAGTTTTAAAACTGAATTAAATTGATTTAAAGTTTTGTATGCAATGCCCGTCGATAGCCTTTAGAACGAATTCACAAGGTAATTCCAACAGTATTGCTAAAGTCGACTTTTTTTTAGCAATTCACACAGATGGCATTGAATGACGACGACGACCGCCGAACAGTTATTAAACGATATACAATACGATAAACGATTATATATATAGTAACCCGAATGAATTTTTTTCTATTTTTTTTCCCCGGTGGACGGATGGAGAGGTGGAGAGATTGAGCCGGATCGCTGTAACATACGATTTAATTTGAATGTAAAAAGACGGCGTTGAATTGTTCGTAAACGAAAATCATACGAGTGTACATTAATTATAATAATAATATTATTTACAATTTGTGTTCGGGTGTTACGAATATGTCGTCGCGCACAGCAACCTGTACGATCCCGGTGCCCTCCTCGCCCCGCCGCCGGGCGGAAATACGGCCGTAATATTTTTTATACGCCGGAACCCCGGGGGTCCCGGTATAATTATTCCGGGTTATGATTTAAGGTGTACGATATACGAGAAAATCCTAGCCCCAAAGCTCCTCCTAGTCTCGCCCGCCGATCCGACGCGGAAAGAGAATTTTATAATTATTATTATATATATATATAGTTCTCTCTCTCTCTCTATCTCGCTTTCGCGCGAGCTCGCGCAATATAGGAGTGGGCGTCGTAAACGTTATAAATATGTATGGGTATATATTATTGTTCTTATAATTATTAAGTTTGCGTAAAGCAAAAAAGAAAAAAAATGTGAAAAAAAAATACTCCGATATAATATAATATTGTATACGCGCGGCGTCCGCTGGAAATATTATAATCGTACGTTTTAGCCGGTAGGTGTTAATTGAACACGCCTCCGTCTATTTCCGTTGGTATAATAATATTAATACGATAATCGCACCGCTTTTTTTTTTTTTTTTTATGCGCCTCGTAGTCACGTGGCCGGCGCGTAAAGCCACTCCTCGGTTAATTACATAAATTATGCGCCGGGCAAACCGGGCCGAGTTGGTTATTATTATTTATATTTTTCCCTCCCCTCGTCGAGTTCCGTTAAGTAAAGTTAAGATTCTGAAATTTCCCGAATTTCCCCAACTCGATGGGCGAAAAGAAACCACTCCGGGGGTCACAGTACAAGTTAACGAATTAAAAACTAAACTGTTTGGCTTATTATCTTATATTGTCGATAATGGTATTACGATTAGGGGCCGTGGTTTTGTAGGAAAGAGCAATTTTTTTTTTTTTTAGCCGTTTGTGAAACGTAGTTTTCTCCTAAGTACGTAATTTCAATTATGTAACAACAAATTCATTCGTGAAACTTTTATTTTGCATTTTTTTTTTTTTTTTTTTTTTATGTTTTTAATTTTTTTAGGTCATTTTTTTTTTTTTTTGGACCTTTTAAGTCATATTTTCCTATTTACTTTGATTCCCGGTATTTTTTAAATAAAATTCCGTCAATTAACATCTTTACACATCATTACTTTTGTGTTGTACACGGGCTAAAAATGTACGTCAAATTTATATTTTATAAAATAATATTTTACACAAGCTGTATGCGGGTTAGGTAAAGATAAGGATTCGATAAAATAAAGCAATATTGCCAATATTAGTTATTTGTGGGCTTGTGATATATATATATCATTCACGAATTTCCAGATTAAGTTGGTCGATTAATAATTTCAGTAGGTGTCAGACATCTGTAAACTATCCGGAATTTTCGTTTAGTTTCGTTCGCGAATGTACAGCGAAATGTATTTACAATAAAATGCCGAAATCGCAACCGTTTTTCTCGTCAACATTGCCTATGTACGTCAATGAATTCAGACGAATAGATTTATTACCTAAAACAACTTGTTCAACATTCGAATTCGATCAACATTATTATTATTTTTTTATTTTTTTTAATAAATACATTTTTATGTATATAATATAATATAATATCAGTAATATCAAAATAATTATAAAAAGTAAATTAAAAACCAACTTAAGTGCATTTTATATTGCATCCTTTGACATTTTTTGTGCGTTTTTAATATCATTTTTATGGGTTTTCGCTGTATTAAATTCACAGCCCTAATTATAATATATTCTGTAGATTAATCCACAGAGTCCGGTCGTCGGTCACCGGTGTATCACGGAACATCGGGTAATGTACGCAATGATAACAAAAATCACTAGTAACTTGTTTAGTTTTTAACGCATTTGATAAGAGATTATTTCGTGCATTCAAAATAGACTAACCTAAAACGGTATATAATGAATTGAAACCGATTAGTTACGGTTGGTTAATTATTTATTCGAGTACATTTCTAATTTATTTTTATTTTTTTTTTTTCAGTTTTTGTAGATAGAATTGTCTCACAAAATAAAAAAAATCAAAAAAAAATCTGAGATTAGCCGTAGAAAGTAGTTTCGCGTTTCATCCTAGCTGCCATCGCCCGGACTTGCGCGGGGGTCAAGTTTGTTGGTTATTCAAAATCGCCTAGCCCGTCCCGCACGGCTTTGCCTGTGCACAGTATTGAACAAAAATGTGGAATGTTTTATTACGATGTATGCTTTTTTTTTTTTTAATATTTTCTTCCGTATAAATCGAATTAAATTTTTTTTTTTTTTTAAATTCCATATTACTTTTAAAGTGTGCTTGAATTTAAATTTAAAATTGTAAGTTTCAATTGGCCTTATTAGGCATTGAAAACGCATACGTAACTCGTCATTTGTTTAGTTTCTAACGCGTTAGATAAGATAATTTCGTGCATTCAATTCGACTAGTTGTTACGTCGAAACGGTATAATGAAATGAAAAACCCATTAGTTACGGTTAGTTAATTATTTATTCAAGTACATTTCCAATTTTTTTTTTTTTTTTCCCCAGTTTATAACCGACAGTAGTTGAGGATCCGGGTGAACGTTACAACCCTATTACTAAGTAAATTACTCACTAAATTTTAACGATTTTTAACTATTCGTGGGTCTCACGAAATTAGAGACTCGACCGAAGCACGATCGGCGGTATAAAATCAATACGGCTACTCAACATATGCACTCGAAAGCACGCGTAAATTGAACTGCTGCATATATCACATATATAAATATATAGGTACTATACAAGTATAGTAAGTATCGAGTAACATTATGTGAACATCTGTCGTAGTATACTTCGTGCTATATCGTTTTATAAACCAATGGATGTCGTTTTACCCTGCCATCATAACGTAGGTTACCTAGAAATCAACAAAAAAATAAAACTAATACGTCGATGTTTTTTGTTAGTATTTTTAAATATTTTAGGAAAACAGTTGAGAATCTAGACATTTTTTTTTTCTTCAAATAAATCACCGCAAGAGCGAATATTCCGTATACTTTAAGAGAACGGTCTGCAAAATATAATATACACCTAGCTTCTTTGCTCTACACTCAATACATTTAAAATAGTACGTGTATTTTTTTTTTTTTTTTTTTCAAATAAACAAATTGCGCTTCTTCAAACACATTTAGCGTTATATAGCGGAAAAGTCAAATTCGGCCATAACAATTTTCAAATGCTGGAAGTTCAAGCGGTGTAACAGTTTAAAAAACAAACCCGTTGTGAAATAATAAAATGTTTAAATAATAATAAAAAAAAAAAGGAATATTAAGGAATCTACAACGTAATGTTCGTTATATTTTCATGATGTAGACATTTCGGTGTTTTTTTTTTTTATGAGTATAGAATATTACGCGTTTTGTTTCGCATTATTTTTTATATTACAAAATACGCCCTAATTGGACAATGTTGTAGAAAGACTTTCTATTTTTTTTTTTTTTTTTTTTTTTTTTAATATAATTAGGTATAAAATACGAATACAAAAGACGAATAATTTTAATTTAAAAAATATTCCCAAGTAATATTTTGTAAACGCATATAATACCCCTGCGTACAGCGTATTAGAGATTTTTATTTTCATTTCTTATATTAATTCGTATATATATATATATATATATATATATATATATATTTTTTTTTTCTAATGTCCTCGAGGTAAATAAATAATAATATATATTTTATCACGTAAACATTTTTTTTTTTTTTTTTTTTCCGAGGCGTTTTCCGTTGTTATTATATTTTTTTTCAGTATTTACTATTTCACAATATAATGATGTCTCATGGCTATTGTGCGGCGTACACGAGTAGAAGAGTATAAAGGTAGAGGGTATAGAATTTTTTTTTATTAATAAAACTCACTCTTGGTAAAAAAAAAAAAAAAGTTTCGTTTTGAAGAAAGAATGAGACCGTTGCACAACGGCGGTTTGAAAAATGCGGCGGTTTAAGGCAAACGACTGGACGACTGAGACGACTTTACAGACCCGGGGGTCCGGCGCTGTTAAATTTTACGATCGTTGGCCGCCCGTACTTTCGATTAATCCGGCCCCGCTGTCCGCCCGTCCCGGTTCGCACGTCGCGGAATCCCCGCAACAATAAAATACATACGTACCTGCGCTCCGGGGCTGACATTAGTGTTGGCGGCTGGCGTGTAAAAAAAAAAAAAAAAAAACACCGAAAAAATCATACAGCCGTAAAGTTATGCTTGACCGGCGACGACGCCGCGAAAACCTAAGCCGTTCGGATTGAGATATCCGAATTGTAAATCACGAGGTTTAGTAAAAAAAAAAAAAAATACTAGGGAATATATTTTACACGTGCGCGCGCGCGCGTATATAAATTTTACACCTACTAAAAATAAAATATTTTAAAAAAAAAAAAAAAACGAAAATCCGTTTCGTATGCAAACGAGTCGTCCGCGGCGTTAAAACAAACGAAACGACGTCGCGTGGCCCGACACGGGGGAAAAAAAAATAAATATAAAACACATCGACCGTAAAATACAATTTGTCGACTCGTCGCGACAGACCGAATATCATATAATATATTATTATTATTATTATTATTATTATAACGGGTAGAAATAATAATAAAAATACGAAATACGAAATCCGATAAACCGAATACAACTTGTAAAATATAACCGTGTGTGTGTGTATACTTTTCACCAGTGATTCTCACACCTCCTAACCTAACCTGACCCGCGGATGACATGGATCGAGTGTAGTGGTGACACCGAAATCCTCGGGTAAATGAATAAAAATATGAGAATTTTTTCGGAATAAAATCGTACGAATGCAGTTGCCACCCGACGGCGTTATCGCCACCGCCGCCGGAACAACGGAATAATTATTTACATCAAACGGGTACCGCAAAATTAAAAAACTATTTGTTTTTTAGATCCGATAAATAATACGTCGGCGTTTGGCGTGCGACAACGGCTCGGTTTTTTCCACCAGTCATCCGTCGAATTCGCCAACATTGTAAAAAATCACCGTGGTCACCAATTTCTTCTCGACGGTTGTACAAATTGTATACAATTATTATAATTCTTCAATATTCGTATTGTTATTATGTGGTTTTTTTTTTTCAATGTTAAAATATCAATGTTTATTCAACACCAACGCTAACAAAAAATGCGTAATTATTATTATTCGTCTGCGTAGTGTATTTTTTTTTTTTTTTTAAGGGCCTCTCTTGGATTCTTGTGGATGAGGGCGACACGAATCCGATAAAAAAAAAAAGTTGAAAACCACTGCCCATACACCGACAATCTCCGCGGCGTAAATTAATCGGAAATCACCTGCCAAACGCGACGACACGATCGATTATTTATCGCGGTAAAACTGGTAACTATCCATACCGAATCGGCTATACGTTTCATGTTTTTTGTATACAAAAAAAAAAAAAATAATCAATAAAATGTGTAGGTATTTTAAATCGAATTTAAATCGCGCGACCGTCTTTTAAACGTACTCAATGCCTACACCGAAATCTTAAATCTTTATACGTATCGGCTCAAAATTTCGGCTTGCGGGTTTCAATTGCAGACATAAATTTGCAGTGGTATTTTCAGCGACGAATCGGGCCGCCGGGAATCCGGGAATTTCTCTGCTTTTTTTTAAATAAGTTAATATACAACAATAGTTTATGGCACTAAAAAAAAAAAAAAAAAAAAAAAGTTCAAACCCAAGTGATATGATGTTTTAGACAACGGGTACACTTATACAAATCAGATTTCTAAAATGTTGTTAACATTTTCCGGACAACCGAGACAGCGGCGGAGTAAGACTCGCCCGAACTCGTATTTTTGGGGTTATGCATAGAGCAAAAATGCCGGACTATTTTTTTTTTTTTTTTTTTTTTTTAATCTACTTTAATAGTGCTTTCCTTCAATAACAAAAACCAGACAATATTTTATATATTCAAAAAAAGTAAATAAATAAAATACTATTAACTAAACGTTGATTCGTCGTTATTTCATCGACGCCCATTTTTTTCAACAAGACTTTTTTTGTTTTTAGATATTTGATTATTACTACTTTTGTATCAGTATTGTTAGTACGACAAAACGATTGGATTTAAAACGGTGTGTATAATTGGTAAATTATTACGGTTTAAAATCGTTATCTTTTTTTTTTTTTATTCCAAATAAATAATATTTTGTATTTATCTTGTTATTTTAGATTTTTAACTATCTTTTATCTGTATCCAGATAAATTGTGTTGAATTGAGACTTTGTTCTCAATGGTGATGCATATTTTAATAGTGGTGGTTGTTTGTGCAACACTGTCACACGATATTTCGAGGCATTAAGATTAAACTAAATTTTCTAGAGAAATAACACAATAAAACACGAGGTAGTAACGGGACGAACTAGTAGTAGTAGGATTATTCAATTGCCGGAGACGAGCGGAAAAAAAAAAAAAAAATCTCGTTTTATATTTTAATTAACCGGATATTATCCGGAGGTTCACGCATATTTTAGTAATTATTATCACGGAAAAGTAACCGTACAGTTTTCGTTTTTATTTTTTTTTTATTCTTATGCAGGTCCCGGGCAAGAAGATGGAGGCGAGATCCAACGTACAGTGGTTTATAAATCACTAGTGATTAGTATCCGGATACCACTATGTATCGACTTAGTGTATTTTTTTTTTTTTTTTTTTTTTTTTTTTATAGAGACACTCGAAAACCCAGAAGAATAGGATGACCGTACGTTCCGTTACCCCGGAAAAAAATTATACGGGACGCATTTGGTCCCGTTTTTTCAAGTTTGTCCCGTATTAATCCCGTTTTTGCCCTTACTGGTAATTTATAACGTAACTAAAATATATCAGCAATCGTAGAATATTCTTTGGCAATGCCGGGTACAAATGCTGCAGTAGAACGGATTTTGTCAACCATTAATGTGTTTGTGGACAGACGAAAAAATAGTTTTTTTTTTTTTTTTTTTTTTTCGTTAAAACTATCAAATCAAATATCACTGTGAAAACACATTTTAAACACTATTCTTGTTATAAGTTTTATAATATTTTATTAAAAGAAACAAAGTTACTCGATGCAATTTGTCGAGCTCAAAATTACACGAAAATAGCAGACAAAATTTACAATCTGTCGTCATTAAAAAAAAAATAAAAAAATAAAATGTTATTTGTATTTTCGTGTGCATATTAATATTTTATTTGTTTTTTTTTTTTTTAATATTATTATATTTAGTTAGATAACTAAAGGGTCCCGTGTTTTTATTTTGTTTTTATAGTCACCCTACCGTAGTAGGTTGTAATATCACGAATGTGTTTCAGTGTTTCGAGTTTGCATATTCGCATAGTCGAATTCCCAACAACAACAAAAAAAAACCTCCGAAAATCGGCTTACGACGAAACCTAGTGAAATTGTTATCCTAAACTTGTGTACAGCATCGATTGAATAATTGTCGAGTAATTTCTGAAGGGGAAAAAAATACAAAAAATACGTACCGTCTCGAACCGGTGGCGGCGTATAAAGAAAGGGCACAATGTACTCCACGCCAGTATTTCGATCCGGACAGTGATTTTTTTTTTTTTTTTTTTTGAACACCTATGCGGCGATCGCTACAGGTTATAACAGAGAAGAGAAAAATAACCGTTCGTACGGTATGCGCGTATACGTATCGTTCTATACATGAGCGGTCAAAAAATACGTTCCGAGTTAAAAACGAGAGTAAAAGCCGACGACGACGACGATGTATGGCGATTTAAATGGTTTACCGACGGCGTGGAAACACTAACCGGGTATCGGGGACAAGGAATTTAAAACGGTTATTATATTACGTGACAAACGAAACGATTTTGTGGACGGTGCTCTAATTTTTTATTTTCCAAAGAAAAATCGTTATCCGCCATCTCGGCCGCGGTGTAATTTATCACGGAAACGCGAAGAAAATGGAGAAGGAAAAAAAACATCAAAACGCGGCGCTGCCCGCGGCCGAGAACCGGACGACGGCGGAGACCGTCCGCGGCGAGTTCCGTCCAATTACGCGCGGGCCCCGAGTGCGACTCGGTAAATGACTTTGGTAAATTAACAATATTTTTATTATTTCTATTATTATTATTATTATTATTAGATGTGACCCGGGCCGCTATACGGGTCCCGCTGCGTAATATTATTAAAAAAAAAAAAAAAAAATTAAAAAAATGTAATAATAACGCGACCGGCAGTATTGTAAAACGTTATCTATGTATATCCATTTCTTTTTGATTTTTATGTTTTTCTTTTCATTTTTTTATCGTACGTTTTTCGAAATTTTAACACTCAACATTGTCGAGCTTTTCGTTAAATTCCTCGACAATCGGCCATAATTTGTAAAATTAAACACGTAAAAAAATCATCACTGTACAATAGAATAAAATAAATTACGCTTTACTTATAGTTTTTAATTAAACACAAACTGTCGTAAACCCTGTGCGTATAGCCGCGTGCCCCGGAGTCATATCCAATCGTCAATATTATCGTCCGGTAACCACTACGAGTACACGTACACATTATTCGTTACCGTCATTGTTTATCGGTGAGGTATTTTTTTTTTTTTTTTTTTTAATTTTATATTTTCATATTAACGTCATTGACAAGGAGAACGTCTTGTCCGGGAACACGGAGCGTATTATCCAGAGTTAATTACACGTTCAGCCCTTGCGGACGATCCTCTGGCCCTTTTCTGTACGTTTTGTTCAATCAGTTTTACTATTATTTGTGTTTAGTGTTGTCACAAAGTAACTCGTTTACGTTCAAATTTAACCTTGTCTCCGACTATTCGTTCGGCCCTTGTAACCAGCAGACGCCGCCGACACGATCTCCGTCATTATAGAAATATTATACAGTTAGCCCTGGGCTCGCTACCGGTGTCAAAATCAAGGGATTCGTAAAGATGAGCGCATTAGGCGGGAAATTGTCTTAGGCGAGAGCGTCTCAATCGGTTTCGACTGTATATGAATGCCACTGAATACCACTCGCTAACTGATCGGTACATGTCGAATGCGACAAAATGTATGGACTTGAAATTTGCAATATTGATTCCTCTAATGTTCTAGATGTGCAATACGAAATGATTCAAACGAAATTCCGACTTTAAGTGCATCAATTAGTGCATACACTAGTAAAATTATAAATGCGAATGTTTTAACTGAGTTTGTTACATTTTCGCGCCTAAACCGCCGAGCAGATTTCGATAAAATCCGGCAAGGTAATATATTGCATTCTGAGGTATAACATAGGTATTACATTTTATCTCGAAATCCAGCCACTTAAGGTTGGCTGACTAGTAGGGATTTTGGTATTTTGGAATATGTATTATTGTTGATGGTGGTCACCACCTTAGCGACCCCGATAAAAAATTATCGTAAATAGCTAACATAGTTAAGCTTGTAAAAGCTCGATGCCCGTAATATATGTCTTTCTAAATATTTTTCTTCTGTCCGTGTGCATGTCACTGATCTCCTCCTAAACGGCTCGACTGATTTTGATGACATTTTTTGTGTGTAATTGAATGGGTCCCTGGATGGTATTGGTTCACAATTGGACCTGATGGGTGGCGTTGCAAGGATAGCTGACACAGGGTTATTGGTATTTTTAGTACAGCGATCAAATTATTTTTGTTGATTCATGAGTTACTGTGGTGATACAGATGAAATTAAAAAAAACATTTCCGGATTACCATAGAAACCAAATAGTATAAACAACTATACAAAATAAAACGGCGTGTATGGTTACGCAAAAGTAGTGATCCAAGCATCATTTAGGTTAGACTCTCGAAATGAAGTGAAGTAATTTTAGTCCGGGCGATTTACCAAAATATTCCAACGAATAAAACGAGGAACCACCGTCGAAGGTTATCCCGGGGTAAAAAAAATAAAAAAAAAAAAACCGGATGCCCTTGGCAGGATATCTATAGTTCATCCGAATAACAGTGAATGTTTTCGCTTAAGAATACTGATCCACA
Organism: Tuberolachnus salignus; assembly: GCA_956483605.1. Classification (NCBI taxonomy): domain Eukaryota; kingdom Metazoa; phylum Arthropoda; class Insecta; order Hemiptera; family Aphididae; genus Tuberolachnus; species Tuberolachnus salignus. The sequence goes on along the minus strand of OY101436.1, from coordinate 5,311,237 downwards.
TGATTAATATGATCCGTAGTCCTTTGCAAGGAATCGAGGAATAAAATCTTTAAAGAACTGCCTTATTGAGTGTACGTTCTTTAATGGCTGTGGGACTAGAGAAACGGTCTTGATCCCTAGAGTACCGACGATACCAACCGATCTATCATTTTAGTTTAGAGGGCTCCAACTTCCCGTAAAATTATGTTCAATGACTATATATAAGGCATAGAGCCATACGTTAAAATATTACAGGTTTAGACCTAACCGTCCAATGTTTTTGCCATATTCAATTGTACGTGGCTGTGTCACGTGTCTCATACAAACAAAATCTATTTGTGCTGGTTTTGGAAATATTTAATGCGGTAAGGCCAATTGAAACTTGAAATTTAAAATCAAGCAAACTTTATGAGTAATATGGAATAAAAAAAAAAAAAAAAAACATTTTATTCGATTTAGAAAGAAAAAAAAATGTAAACAAGCACACATCATAATAAAACCAATACATTCCACACTTCGCTTTGAATTTTAAAAAGATGATGTGCCGAGACAGCTAGACGATTCTGGATAATTGTAGCAAGACCAACCGATGGCAGCACGTATATATATAATAGTTGACGAATATACTAAACGATCGGAGGACGTTCGACGAAATTTTTGTTTCGATCATTTTTTTTACTGAGGACATTTCGTAGGTATTTTTAGGATATGCCTCGCAAGCGTAAATCCCCAATCTTGTTCGAACCGCGAAAATCACGAGTACTCGAGAATCCGAAAATTACGAACTCGGGCCAGTCCGTAGGATTTCTTAATTAAAAAAAAAAATGTATAAATTTCGTTCGTTACGGGCACGGGCAAAGCCGTACGTGTCAGACAGTGTACGCTACTGTATTGTTTTCGTAAATTCGCCGCGTACACACAGACGAGCGGGATCGAAACCGCGCGGCGTTACGGGACCGGTCCGGACCCGGGGTTAGAGGTCCCCTCCCCCCACCGGGTCAGGTTCGGACCGGGGCGCGGTGTTCGTATTGTAATGCGGTCCCATTATTCACCGTGCGGCCGAGGCAGTGTCGGCGGCAATCGATTGCTGACGACCGGGTCCGCCGGCACCGTAGTAATAGTAATAATATTATCAAGTCAGTAGTCGAGTTACAATAAAGGACGCAAGGCTAGGCGCGCGTCGAGAGTAGAAAACGATTACTTAAAAAAAAAAAAAAATATATATATAAAAAAATAATAATAATATATATTATTAGTATCCATCGCGTCGTTCCTTGAGTCTGTGAAATAACCGACTCGTCCATCTCAATCCACTCGGTCGTCATCTCGTCCGTGGACCCTGTCGATTTCTTTCATTCTCCTCGATCCTCCCGGGTCCATCGTACAGGATTTGCTCACATACCGCCGGCAACGCTGTTTCCCGCGGGCATAAGTCAGGACCACCGAGGGGTTAGCAATAAAATTAATTTCAATTTCGACGTGGACGGCACAAAGTGTAAAAATATAAATATATCAGTACCAACCTTATTTTTTCCACGCTCAAAAACGACCTCTAATTACAATTTTTTTTATTCATATCTAATAACAAAAATCGGCCACACATTTATTAATAAATATCAATCGCCACTGTTATAGCCGGGCAGATTTATTATAATACGATTTGTAAACAATTCCATATTTTTAAATTTTACGTGCGATTAAAAACTCGTCGGTAACCTATTAAATATATTTATTTTCGCGTTATTTTTTTTTTTTTAACACTATGTTCTTTATACGTACCGTAACGATAAAGCGTCCAAACGTGCAAATTTCGAGAACAATTTATTACAAACTTTTATTTAAATAATAAAACCTTTTTATGGTAGTAATGTTTATATTTTTAACAACTAAGGACGGCCAGGAATTTCGTTTACAAAAAATTAGAAATTGCTTTGCTTGGAACGAACTAGAGATGTACACATACGGAAATTTTTAAAAATTAACGAAGTTGTTTTAATTTGCCCTTTATAACGTTTGATTTTCGTATCATTCGTAAGCCTGTGATGTGGTATTAATACTAACCGCGTCCCAGCAATATCAATATCAACAATAATAATATTAATTGCGATACAAATGGTTTTTCAATCGTTATAATTTTTTAGAGTCGGTTTACGCGACGATAACGGTACGTTCAAACATCGAACCGCCTTACTCGTCGTCAAGACAATGCTATAATATGATATTATATATAAAAAAAAAAAAAAATTATCCTGACCGTATACGGACAATTGAGCCGTTATAGCTGATTCCAGACCGTCGACGTTGCGTTATAAACCTGCGGACATGAAACGGGTATAATATTATTAAACAGAGCAATTATAAACGACGAGTACGTTTGGAATTAATAGTACAGGGTGCGGCAGAGCCGACTGACGAGTTTAATGAGGTCGTTAGTCCGTGATAAAATAAGAGCAGACCTTAATAAGTGGTGTATTTTGAATTGTACGGTAATGCCGTTTTTATTCGTAATCACGGTCTGGACAGGTGTACACCGTGGTTTCGTCGTGCATGCGTAATACGAAAATAATCATTTTGTGATCGCTACACAAAGGGTTTTTCGTATACACGATAATGCCGAAGCATTCCACGTGCTGAATCTGTTCCTTCTGCTAACGCTATAAAATTGTGGATACGGCATTTGGAAGTACCCTAAGAAGACTTGAACACAGAGCACCCAGAACTGTAAGAACACCCGAAAATGTGCAATTGGTTAGAGATTCAATTGACCAGTCACCAAGACGCTCAGCCCGGAAATACGCTGTAGCCTTGGGAATCTCAGACCGTTCTCTGAGGAGAATTCTTCACGGACATTTATCATTCCATCCCTATAAATTAATGCTTGTCCAAGAGTTAAATGCTACTAACTACGGCAATCGTAAAAATCTCTGTCAGCAAATTCTTCTGCAAATTCATCCAATATCAACTTTTTTCTGTAACGATGAAGCCCATTTTCATCTTTCTGGAACTGTAAATAGACAAAATTTTCAATACTGGGTTACAAATAACCCACAACAGCTCCATGAAAGACCACTCCACTCTCCTAAAGTGACAGTGTGGTGTGCTGTGTCCCAATTTGGGGTGGTCGGCCCCTACTTTTTTGAGGACGAGAACAGGAACTTTTTTTTCTAATAAGAAAAAAAAACACACTCGTACATCATAGTAAAACCGAAAAATCTAAATCTAAATGTTGCGTACCGAAGTTCAGTGGATTGCGGCAAAAGACCGCGTGCGGCGTTCAAACTTCGCCTGGGGGCGAAAATGTCACGACCGCGGGAATACCGAACAACAATAAGGAATAAGTTTTTTTTTTCATTCGATTTGACGAGATAATTGAGTTGTCAGATTTTGTAATTTAAATATCGGTCCGGGTTTACTGTTTCGTAATACATCCTGGCGCGATACACCGCCTCGTCATATATTGTAATACGAATAATATTTTTCGGAACACTCGGTGATCGGGCGGACTGCCATCGGGCATCGCAGTATATTACTGTAAAGTTACAATTGCGGGTCACGATCTTTTTTTTTTTTTTCTCTATTCGGCGTGCCGGGATAAAACCGGGATAAAACCGACACAGTTTAGCAACTGAAAGTAATCTCTACCGGTACGTGTTGACATAAGTGCGCGTTTAAACGCGACAATAATATTATTTGATATAACTCGGCTATGCACCTTTGATATTATATCGGTAGACATAATCGAGGTTCCGGGTTTTTATAATGTCTTCCGGAACTGAACCAGTAGCGCAACCCCTTTTTTTTTTTCTTTTTTTTTTTTTTTTTGGTTAAACCTGCAATACACCCGCCTCTCGGAAACGCCGTAAAGCACTACTTCGGAGGCGGATCGTCATCATTTGTTCTATGAAAGTTCTAGAAAGATGAAAATGGGCCTCATCGCTATAGAAAAAAGTTGGAGGAATTTGCAGAAGAATTTGCTGACAGAGATTTACGGTTGCCGTAGTCAGTAGCATTTAACTCTTGGACAAGCATTAATTTATAGGGATGGAATGATAAATGTTCGTGAAGAATTCTCCTCAAAGAACGGTCTGAGATTCCCAAGGCTACAGCGTGTTTCCGGTCTGAGCGTCTTGGTGACTGGTCAATTGACTCTCCAACCAACAGCACATTTTCGGGGGTTCTTACCGTTCCGGGTGCTCCGTGTCCAAGTCTACTTGGGGTATTTTCAGTTTCTTCCAAATGCTGTATCCACAATTTGATAGCGTTAGCAGAAGGAACAGATTCAGCACGTGGAATGCCGAAGTGTATACGAAAAGCCCTTTGTGTAGCGATCACAGAATGATTATTTTCGTAATACGCACGCACGACGAAACCACGGTGTACACCTGTCCACCATGGTCTCATGATTACGAACAAAAACGGCATTACCGTACAATTCAAAATATACCACTTATTAAGGACTGCTCTTATCTTATCACAGGCTAATGACCTCATTAAAATCGTCAGTCGGCTCTGCCGCAACCTGTATTTTGTAACCATGTTATAAACAAGTTATTCGTGATAACTGATAACAGCTGCTAAACAAATAGTTTTTATCGTTTTATGTACACTTTATCATATATTTTATCAAAAAACAATAACAATTTTTATCGACATGTTTAATCTATGGTGTGTCCACCAAGGTATTTTAGCGTTAACAATAAATATTTTACATTGATAAACGTTAGCATAAAATATATTTTTTGCATCGGTAAAACCTTGGGAAGGGGGTAAGTCCTGGCTGAATATTCTCAATGGGGGCATTGGCCCTGGACCCCCTATGTACTCTGCGCCTATGTAGGTAGGTGCACATGGGACCGGCTTGAGATTTCTTTTATTACCCTAGGCGTATCTAATTGACGCTAGCCCCTAATCAATATTTATTTTTTTTGATATGGAGGGATGTTTATAAAAAAAAAAAAAAAAAAAATGATTGGTTTTATTAATAAAAAACAATCTGTGCGATCTCAGTTTTTTCTATATTAAAGTAATGAAAAATGTACAGGTTATATTTATTACAGACATTATTAACCTATACACTATCGTACATTAAAAGAAATAATATATATATATATATATATATATATATATATATATATATATATATATATGTATTAAATAAATAATAATCATACATACAATTTTTATTTTTTATTATATAATACATTATATGTTCAAGAATATAATTACAATATTCAAAATAATATCAAATGACATTTTTTTTTTTTTTGCGAACCGTTTTTCGTACAAAATCACTTAAATTTTCCCTGTTCATATTGATGACCTCAAATAGTTTTTCATTATTTTTGATTAAGAAAAGCTTCGGTTTTCCGATGCGACCGATACAGACATTGTTAAAATGATACGAAGTGCTATCAGCTCTACGTTTGGTATAAAATTGTCATTATTTACAATAAACTGTAACACTTCCTTCATGGGGTACTATCGGATTTTAATAATTCGGATACTGCTACTAACTCATCAATATCTGCTTTACTAACACCATCATTTTCTGGAGATAGTAGTGTCACACTTTCTTATTTGTTGGATTTGTTGAACAATATCAGTATACTGGAATAATATAATAATTAAATCGATTTGGTTCAATCGAAATTTGCCGCCTCTAATCTAGTGCCGACCTAGGCGGCTGTCTACGTTGCTATGGCACTGAACACGCCCTGGGTACACTTTGTAAACGAGGAAACAAATTGGTACCTATTTGACGTGTTCTACGATGGTAAATTTACATATAACGTATACATAAACCGATAAAAACAATTTTAAATCTATAATAATATTACAGTGGCATGAAATGATTGTAAATCAATTTTTTCATATTTCAGAAAAAATGTACCAGCTTTATTGTCACTTCGTTTATAATCCCAAAATAAATCCGTCGTAGTTTCTTAGTTCCTTTACGTATTTCTTCCTTGTTTTTTTAAGTCAGATATCGCACCTCGATATACGTGTTCATCGACTGATCTCTTGTGAACTGTATACATTTCCATAGGTGTCGTTTTCCCATTATTCCTTGAAGGTTTAATATCTCTTCGCCTGTAACCCATACACACGGTCCATGCGAATTTTAGGAATTTATCCGAAGCGCCGCTTCTCGAAGGCTTCTCTAGTTTACTTTCGCAAACCGAGCTAATTTCCTCGTAATATGTTAAAGAGAATAAAAATAAATAAAAAATTGTTCGTGATTAATAAATAATATTATTTGCCCCGAGGTTATTGTAATTCGCGCGCGCGTTCGAATTATTACGAGTACATTTCAATTACGGTCAATAATAAGCGGCTGTAAAATATACGTATTTAGTCGACCGCTCGACCGACTTTCCGGCATACATTTTTTATTTACATTTGCCTATACCTCGCGTACTCTATACTTTGGTCGACAATTATACCGCGATAATAATAATAGTACACGGGTACGTTAATATTAATATAATATTAACGATCGTTGCGAAATCCGAATACGGACCAACGATCCGCAGCCGCGGCACGGTCGTGACTTTATCCGAGACACTCGACGGTTCTATTAATTGATAAATTAATTATAGAACAGAATCGATCGTGCGCGTACATAGATACAACGTAACGAACGAACGAGTATCGTTTCAAAAAAAAAAAAAAAATATATGTAAATATGTATATTTATACGTGGCCTGTTCAAAAAGTTCTCGAATTTTTCAATTTTTTTTATTTATTGTGGTTACCGACAGCTATTGAGACTTATCGCCCTCGAAGTATTCTCACCCCTCTTGGTTTATACACTTTTGCCAACGACGTTTCCATTGTAGAAAGCAATCCTGGAAAGCAGTTTCTGGAATTGCTCGTAGCTCCGTTTGCGAATTTTCATTTATTTCGTCTATCGTAGAAAATCTTTGTCCTTTTAACGGAGATTTTAGTTTTGGAAATAAAATAAAAAAAAAAAAAGTCTGCTGGTGCCATGCCGGGAGAATATGGTGGATTAGGAAGCACGGTCATGTGATTTTTCACGTAAAAATCTCGAATCAACAGGGAAGTGTGTGCCGGAGCATTGTCGTGATGGAGAAACCATGCGTTTTTCTTCCACATTTCAGGCCTTTTCCTCCGCACTTTTTCTCGAAGACGTTTTAATACTTCTAGATAGTACTATCGGTTAACAGTTTGTCCTGCAGGTAGAAATTCGTGATGAATAACTCCCAGGTTGTCAAAAAAAAAAATAAAAAACCGTTAGCAGGACTTTGACGTTTGTTCTGAACTGACGAGCTTTCTTTGTCATCAACTGATTCCCGACCGTCATTAATACGTTTAAACCAGTCGTAAAACTGAGTACGTCCTAAACACTGATCATCATAATGAGCATTTTGCAACATTTTATGAGTCTCAGTAAATGATTTACAAAGTTTAACACAAAATTTAATATTAATACGTTGTTCGTGAATGTTATTCATCTTGAAAATCGCACGATACACACGACTCGCGTCTACTTTGAACGCGCACAGTTAATGGTTAGACAGCAATAAACATTTGAGATTTAATTGAAAAGATAGCTGCTTATCTCTTTTTTTTATTTTAATCTAATAACATTTACATGGTAGTATACATTTTCTATTTTTAGGAATTATAGTTCGGGAACTTTTTGAACAGACCTCGTATATAATAATATAATCGTAGAGTACTCGTACGAAAATCTGTATATAAAATTGAAAAACGAAATCAACTCGCGTGACTACACTGCGCCCGTTTCTTCGTCGATCCATCGGACGAGTGTATCCTAGGGCGATGGAAAACGAGAGCAAACACCGTTTGCCATTTAAAATCCGACCACTCGGTCAAATCAACTTTATGGGATTTCGAAACGTTTTAAACAACACGCGGGCCGTTGGTCGTAGGGTACACGCGAAATATTATTAAATTTCTGCGGTTATCCTGTGCAACGGACGTGCAATACTACCACGGTTAATTGCAATCCCGTAATTCAATTACGATCGTGCGCGGGATAAAAAACCAATACGGAAAAAGAAAATGAAAAAAAAAAAAAAAAAAAAAAAAAAATGACATTACACGAAACACGAATAACATTTAAAATTACCGGACACGGGTCCTCCGCACTTGTGCACGGGCCAGCCGTTTGTAGACGTACAGTCTGGAAGGTACAGAATATATTTACCGGGGAACTTAATGTCCGGCCAAACACGTTTTGATTAATTTTATAAACATTAGATATTGTGTTAATTTGTAATTAAAACAACAAATTTCAGTTGTTCGTTGGTTTCGTAACAAATTTTAATGTAAATTTGATTTAAAAAATAAAAAAAAATAACAATATTTTTATATTCGTCAAACCCAAACAAATAAATCGGAAATGTCCAGGAATAGAAATTGCATTACGTCCGTTAAGTGGTGATATTAGCGTTCGGTGAAACGTACGAATCACTGCGATCGTTATTTTTTATTAAACTTTTACAAAAAAAAAAAAAAAAAAAAAAAATACAATATTGAAAAAGACAAAAACCTTTGTTGCGTAAATACGCTGTCCGTGTTGCCCCGTTTTGAGTATGAAAACTACAAAGAAGACCGGATCAGTGACCGCCCGGCGAGTCGTTCCAACTGGACAAAATGTGAAACTGGAAATCGCGCGTCGGCGTCGACGGCCGAAGAAAGATATCCGGTAGAATTCGTTAACGGGCGGAAAGAACGAAAGGTAGGTAGGAAGGTAGGAAGGAAGGAAGGAAGAAAAGAAAGAAAAAAAAAAGCGCACGTCATAATAAAACGCTCGGAATCTAAAACATTTATTTTCCGGCCGGATTTCACTTTAATATTAATACGGTTCCGCAGAAATGTCGTACTTGCGTTTTACGAGCGCCGACGTCGTCGTCCCCCGCAACAATGCGCATTGTATTCCTCTCTCTCCTAATGGAAACATACGTTTATTTATTTATTTTTTTTTTCATTAAGTAGGTATACGTTTACAAGGATATAGCGAAATACGCGGCGAAAACGGGCTGTACATACTTCATTTCGCCAGCCAAACTGGTACGACCCCGGTGTAATCCCGTTATCGCGATATATCTTATCGGCTCGTATCCGGCGCGTTAAAAAAAAAAAAACGCCCGGCCCGCCGTCTCTGAAGTGCAGGAGGAGTTATAGTGCCGTCCCGACACTGCCGACTTCCCTAATCGTCTAAACCGAAATTCCGTCCCGTATCCGTTTCGTACCGTCCGAGTGTCAAAACAATATACAAACGGTTTTTGGTTTTTTTTGTTGTAAAACGCCGTCGTATGTTTTTTTTTATGTTATTAGTCTGTACACAGTGGCGTAGCCTTACGCCGTAATACTATTCAGTATTCCACGGCTTAAGTATTCAACGACATCGTCACGTCGGGAAAACGTGTTGATGTAGAAACGAAAATGCCCCGAATATGTAATTGACACACTCGAAGAGTTCATTTCATTCATGAAAACCCAGACAGTTATTTTAAACGGTTCTGCCTTTTCTCGACTTTTCAATTGAACACTCGTTTTATAATCAACGGCCTGCTCTGATGTCACGCCGCTTAGAGGACTTATTCCAGCCAACATCAAAGTTTATAAAACTATGAAAAAATTATAATAAACGCGCCGCGATCTCTGTGACGATACCATATCTACACTATAATCCGAGCCGTTCATATGGCGGCAACAATGGAATCAAAATACTATACCAAAACCAATGTCTGCCATTGGTCCACTATCCAATTGTACAAATCTTCAACCTTATTTCGAAATACTCTGGAAATATTTTCTACATTGACAGCTACACCTCATACACTCCGGAAAAAACATGTTCACCATTGAATAGGACGGAAATCTATTTAAGGAGCACCATGTCAAAAAATTGACTAAATGGATTAGTTTTGGCAAACATTAATAATACAACCTGGCCGATATTAATGCAAAAGAAATAATAACATCATTTGCTGAAAATTCTTCAAGGAGAACGCAGTTATCAAAGTGAAGCAAGTAGATAATAATATTATATCTGTTATTTATAATTTCATAAAATATATTATTATTATTAAAAATAAATTTCGAATGCACATTGATGAAAAGACTTTTCTAAAATTGTATATCGAGGGCCGGGGGGGGGGATGAACTTAATTTCGAAAAGTGTTTGGTCCCCCATCCGATTAAAAATCATAGCTACGTCACTGGCTCCACAGGTAATAAAATACGATATAAACGGACGTCGTTTAAAATTCGAATTTATTATATACTTTTGAACGACATTATTACAACTGGTAAAATATCTCTTATGCCGGAGATGTTACGCACGTGTTGTATTGTTATCATTTAGTTGGCATTAGGAGTACTTATAGTGGGATGTTTTAACGTGGCAAAATATATTTTTTTTTTTTTTTTTTTTTTTTCCCCCTAGAATTAGGCATTTTTTCCTATCTTTACCGGCTACAAGCTATACGGCAGCCATAGGTCATTTAGTAGGCGCCTGACGACGAGTTATAACTCGGCTTCGGTCTACGACAAGCGAAGACCCATTAAATGGCCCATGTATGGTTAAGCGTTCATAGTCATAGAACAACCGCGAATACGTTTAGTTTTTTATTTAATAACGAATAAACAGCATATAATTCTGACGTGTTTTATAGTTCGCGAAGAATAAACTTTTTGTTTATTGTAGTTTTTGGTGTTTGATTCCATTACGTCCCGCCCTGGTAAATTTCTTGCGGGCGCCCCACGCGTTTAAGTACATTTTACTTGCGACAAAACCGTGATGCATATAGAATCGTTAAATTAAATTATATGTTATATACCGTTTCGTTTCGTTAACGTTAATATCGTAAAACCGATATGTTGTCCTCGTATACGACAACAATAATAATTAACTCCCATAGGAAACTCCACAACAGCTGAAGGAAATGTGTTACGGGGATGTGTCTGTACGTTTGTCATCGCTACCGTCTTGTTCGGCGGCTAATGAAGAGACTGGCGCCAAGTTCTCGGAGGTGATTAAAAATAATAGTACCCTTGTCTTGTGTTTACTGAAATAAAAATAAAATATTTAACATTATGTCCGTGCGTTTTTTGAAAACGCCGATGAATTATTATTGCGCGCCTGTTTTAAATACGGGATCCACGGTGGATTCTAATGAGTAAAAAAAAAAAAAAAAAAAAAAAACCGCTATTTGTTTTAACGTTAAACTATAGTGCAGTTACACATTGTCCCGTTATACGTACGTTTGTACGATGTTATTTTTAGTGCCTCCACGGACAAATTCATCCATGGAAAAACAAATTATTATTGAGGACAAACGCGAAATAACAAAACAATAGGCGGCAAGAAGATATCATAGTATTCAAAATTTATACGATGGTATCTCGAGAAAATATGATATAGGAAAAATGTGTAAATATTAAAATTGCTTGACCGAAATCCAGTCCAAACTGCTGAATATTCGTATATTGATACGAAACGTACATTTATAGGTAAACCAAAAGATGATCCGCCAAAAGAAATCACACTTGAATCCGCGTCCGTATAACCGACGAAATGCGTGTTACCGTTTGAGCGAAACGCGCCGGCAAATAATGAAATTTTGTCCGAAAGAACAAACCGAGGACGAATAGCAAAAACTGAATAAAATATCGGCACCGGTATATTATTATACCCGCACGTGCACCATTGTATAAAGTCGAAAATTTTCATTTTGGGCGCGTTGCAAAGGACAATTAAAAACTAATTTCGTACAGTTATCGATGGAATGATACGGACGGGAAGTAATCGAAACGGTCGGAAACGGATATCCGAACCGTCTGCCGGTTTAGATTTGATTAAACGATTATCGTTATTGTTTTACACAGACGATGTAAATCTTCTTTACTCACAGGGTTCCCGAGAGAATTTAATAATATTGCAAAATATTTTACCCCCGTCGTCGTCGTCGTTTTGTATTTATTTTTTTTACTGCGATTCGGCGGCGTCTCGACAACTATAATACTTATACAGCCCGTACGCAAATATTCGTATTATTAAAACAGTATATAAAAACCCGGAAATTTGTATCCGCCCGTAAACGAATTGTTTTGTTGGAAAAATCAAACCTAACCTTGTAAATATATTCTCGAAGTCTTCGCAGACACGCCGGGAGTTATTTCGAATATTAAATCCTCTAGGGGCGGTCATCGTGTATCGTATAAATGCGTTCGTTTAATCCGGAATAACGTTATTAAAAATGTTACGATGATTTTGTTATCGTGCGTTATATTAAATTCGTTCGCAAATACTGGTTTGTATTTTTTTTTTTTTATTAAAATTATTATTATTATTATTATATTTCCGAGCGTATATTATAGAGTGCATACATCGGGAATTCGTTAAATACGGCACGATAATAATATTATAATATTTAAATGCGCGTCGAAAAAAACAGCGGCCCGTGTGTACGGCCGCTATAAATATCAATTCGAATAGAAAAAAAAAATAATAATACATTTTTTTTAAACATTATTTTAAAACATGCAATCTGTAATTTAAATTTACAATAAGCACGTGTGCGGAAATACATTAATTGGCATGCGACGCGTGAAAACGGAAGCCACCCAATACCGACACTTTATAACAGAAATCTGTTTATTTTATAGAATTTTTTTTTTCTTTTTAATTTCTAATTATGGTTTAGATCGCGACGCCATCTTTTTTTTTTGGCCTACGACGAGGATTTCCAGGGATGGGGTGAGAATTTAATGCTGATATCAGAGAATCAGGGTGGTTGGTTAGTCGCGAACGAAATCGTTTATGTCTACTGTTGTACACTCTTGACGAAACTGCAAAGATACTATATAAACGATTTCGTTCACGACCACCCCCCAATATCCCCCAATATCGAATGGAAAAAATAAATAATAATGGATAAAATAAAATAGAATTTTTTCCGGATAAGTTTTCGGAGCGTAGGCCGTACTAAAACGATTATTTTTTGAAAATAAATAAATAAAAAAAATGATATAATCGCCGCGGGTTATTGCGCTATTATTTACCATTATTTGTATTGAAACGAAAATGGCAACTGACCCGGTCTATAGCCGTTACACACGGCTGCCATGTTAACATCGGTCCCCGACAATATTATATTATCATTGTTTTTTTCTCTCTCCTTTTTTTTTTTTTTTTTTTTTTTTTTTTATCTAGACACAATCGTGTACGCAATAAAAACATATTGCGTACGTCTGCCTGCCGCCGTATATCGCGTCGTGCGTGACATATTAATATGATGTATATTATTATTATTATTACATAAACTGTAGTAATAATAATATTGTTTAACGTTTATCGAGTCGAACGAGTTATGGGGGGTTTTTTTTCGTTTTTGTTTTTATTGAACGACAAGATTCCAGCATCGATTTATTCGAGTCCAGGGTCGAGTTCGAAAGCCGGAATTAATACTCGACAACCAACTCTAAACGCGTAATAGTTGAACGGTTTTTTTTTTTATATACAGTTGTTCCGCCGCCGAGTTTTCTATAATTCAAAATTCGGTTTCGGATTACGTTTTGTGCCTCGGCGGTTGCAACGGATCGACTTCGTCGGCTTTTTCAACGTCCCCACACGAATCGTACGAGACCCCGAGGACATCAATTCACGAATGTGTTGAACCAGTTCGTTTTCCGGACGTGGATTTGAAATTCATAGTCCAGTTCTCGAAATGTTTTTTAATCGGTTTTGCTTTCCCGTAATAAATACGATACGGACTCATAATCTCTTTTTCGATTTTTTTTTTTTTTGTTGTTCACTACCAAATTATCGCATTATACACACTACCGCAGTCTTGAACTGAACAATGATAATACTATATTTAGTGCGAATACGACGGGGTTTTCGATGTACACATAGGAAACGGGAAAAACGAAAAACAATACACACGGTTTGTATTTAAAAAAAAAAAAAAAAATATCATCCAATTCTTTACTTTAATACGAGTTTTACATAGTCCACATATACCGAGTCCTAATGGGCATTTTGGTCAAAATGATTTTTTGGTGTCAACGAATTCAGAAAACAATAAAAAGGCGTGGACGACTACTTCATTAAAAATTGCTCAGTTTTGCTCTGAAAGTTTCAGCGCAAACGCCACGAGTTAAATTTGTTGACAGCATAAATGACGTAACCAACACGGTTGAGTAGCGTAAGTGACAGAGTCTAGAGCGGAAACGGTTATACTTATATTTTATTTGAACTTATTTTTTATCGAAATATAGAAAGTAAAAACAAAATAATCATTAAAATTCATCAAATATAAAATGTTTAAAGCGTTTTTTCGTGTCCTCCCGGACAATTGTCAAAAAGTCGTTTTCAAAAGCTCTTTCGTGCGTATCGTGGCTTGATATTATTCAGACTAAACAATATTGATTTTAATAACGAGAGAAAAATGATGGGGGAAAAACGAATTTATATCGATAATTCAGGATGAAGAATAATGGGTTTTTCTATATAAATATTTTTATTAGAGGCGAGTTTTTTTATTTTTAATTACAAATTTGCGACTTCAACTCGTCTATAGAGATTGTTAGCTTAAAATTTATAAACTGGAGTTTATAATTTCTCACTTACAACAATAGTAAGGAAGAACGCCAACGGAGTTTTCATCGTCGTGGGCATCCGGTAGCAGCGAAGTGGGTTTTATTTTTATTTTTTTTTTTTAACAAATTGTGCACACCGTTGTATGTATTTGGGCCAATTATATAACGATATTATGCCGTATTGTTTTTACTGATTGGTTTTCTCTACACGTGTCACAAATAGTTGTTGGTCCCTTGTTGATCGGGTAAAAATCATCATTTCGTCCGAGCTAATATTCTTATTTCGTCTCTTGTTTAAATATCAGCGCGGAGGAACACTGTTTCACTGGTTTTTTTTTTTTTTTTTAACGACGAGCTTTACGTTTCTAAGCTTATTTAGAGAGCGGTACACCGTTGAAAATATGTACAATTTTCATATTTCAATATTAGATTTTTGGATGACGTTACGTACTTCGGCGGTTGTAATGGATTGACTTTTACAGATTTTTCAATATCCCGACACGAGAGTGACCCGCACGAATCGTATGAGATTCCGAGGATACGAATTCACGAATCAGTCGAACCAGTTCGTTTTCCGGACGCGGGTTTAAAATTGATAGTCCAGCGCCCGGAAAATCAACGATAATCGAGTACGGTTTATCATTAGTTTTATTAGATTAGTGAATTGAATTGATAATTTTTTTTTTTATTTTACTAATCTATCCGTCGCCCGAACATACGCAGACACCAAAATATCATTACGCATTTTCGCAAGCGGTTTGAAGTAACGGTATGATAACGTTTCTGGAAACGTTTTTTAATCGGTTCGGGTTTCCCGTAATAAATGCGATACGGACGTACGCCATCGACGGGCTATTAAATTTTTTTTTTTTTTTTCTTTAATCTCGGTTAATAATAATAGTTGTACGCGGAATTTTTCCACATATATATATATATTTTTTTTTTCTGCGTCCATTTTAACGTTTTACTTACCGCGGAGTTCGTGACCGTATCGCCGCGGCCACGCGTGATTCCCGCGGTGTTCGGCGTAAGGTATTAAGTGCCCCACGACCGTGTTTATAACGACGTAACGACATAAGCCTTTAAAAAGATTAGATCACCGGTACACTGTATTGTGTTTAGCGTCTATTTTCCGTACGATATTAAATCGTCTTCCGTTTCGCTACGCCCGCGTCGAAACAATATAAAGTTACGTTATTTTCTATACAATACGTTGGCCGTTTTTTTTTTTTTTTTTTTTTTTTTTTAGCGTCGTATTGTTCGCCCCCTCTCTCCCGGGCCCGACGTCTTAGCCCGAGACCCCCGCGGGTTAATATCGCCTGGTCGCCGCGATACATCTTATAACCAGGACTGGGATTTTGTAGCAAACGCTTCTCTTGATGGGAATGCGATAGAATGACAATTCCTATACATTCACTACGTATCGAAATACGTTCTGATTTCAATAAAGTAAACTTTATTTTGCTGGTATTTTGCCACATTTGGTTCTTTTTTTTCTTCATTTTACATGAAAATTTACACATATTCCTTCCTTTTTTTTTTTTTTACCTCGACTTTATTATTATTGCCAGAAATTATAAAACCAGTTATAAATGGATGACTGACAAAACAATTATCGATATTGTGCCAAAATCGTAGTTTTATCAAAATTACCGTGATTGCAGTTTTATTTACGACTTAAGGAAAGGAAAAATTATCTGAATTATTTCTTCAGTTGATGTGGAAAGGTCATTTTCTATGTATAAAAATATATTAGCACCCCAGCCAATAGAATGAGTTTTAACGATAGTAACTCGACCAAATCGTAAATTCCATTTTTAATATTTAATTTAATGTGCAATTTTAATTTGTTTTCGTTTTTTTTTTTTTTTTTTTTTTTTTGGTATTAAATTTAATATATGCTTCAATTAGGTACTTAAAATGATTTTTTAAGGTTATTTATTTAGCTACAAAATCCGAACCCTGTTTATAACCTTTAAAATAATACCCGGACAGTTTTATTGTCCAACGGTCGTTATTATTATTATTATTATTCGTATGCCAGTCTATCGTCCATATGGAATATGATCTAAACGGTAACCACTGGACCAATGGACACCGTCCTACTGAACGATTCGGAACCCAAAATCATTGACAAACCGGCAATAGATATTTTAGATAGAATTACGGAAACGTATACAATCCGGATGCGAGATGGTACGTGAATTATACGAAAGCTCGCCGAAAACAACAATCCTAGGGGTAGTATAATATACGGCCCGAATCGCGGATTCGGTAAATAAAAATACACGGGCCCAAAGGAACCGAGGTGTGCGACGCAGAGCTATGAGGATCCGAAACAGACTAATTCGGTAGGGATTGTGACCATGAAGAATATTTCACCGACAGTTTTTTTTTTTTAAATTTTTTTTTATAAACATTATAATTTTCAACAAACGCTATTTCTATCGGTTATCTAATATTAGAATTAATCGTGTTCGTATATACAGGGTGCGGCAGAGCCGACTGACGAGTTTAATGAAGTCATTAGCCTGTGATAAGACAAGAGCAGGCCTTAATAAGTGGTATATTTTAAATTGTACGGTAATGCAGTTTTTATTCGTAATCACGAGACCATGGTGGACAGGTGTACACCGTGGTTTCGTCGTGCGTGCGTATTACGAAAATAATCATTCTGTGATCGCTACACAAAGGGTTTTTCGTATACACTTCGGCATTCCGCGTGAATCTGTTTCTTCTGCTAACGCTATCAAATTGTGGATACGGCATTTGGAAGAAACTGGAAGTACCCTAAGAAGACTTGGACACGGAGCACCCGGAACGGTAAAACCCCCGAAAATGTGCAGTTGGTTAGAGAGTCAATTGACCAGTCATCAAGACGCTCAGCCCGGAAACACGCTGTAGCTTTGGGAGTCTCAGAGCATTCTTTGAGGAGAATTCTTCACGAACATTTAACATTCCATCCCTATAAATTAGTACTTGTCCAAGAGTTAAATGCTACTGACTACGGCAACCGTAAAAATCTCTGTCAGCAAATTCTTCTGCAAATTCCTCCGATATCGACTTTTTTCCATAGCGATGAGACCCATTTTCATCTTTCTGGAACTGTAAATAAACAAAATTTTCGATACTGGGCTACAAATAATCCACGGCAGCTCCACGAAAGACCACTCCACGTGGAAGTCGAGGCCATACCAGTCGAAATGTGCCGGAAATCATATGAGAGCGTCAGAGATCGTCTACAACAGCGTATCAATGACGCTGACGGCCGCCATATAATTTTCAAAAAATAATTTTTAAAAATGGAATTGAATACTGATTTAAATTAAAAAAAAAAAAACCTTTTCTCTATGTTCGTTCGTTTTCTTATGGTCGTCGTTTATAGCCCATCAAAACTCGTCGGTCGGCTTTGCCGCACCCTGTATTAAATGCTTTACACGGATATTATTATTATGTTGCGTTGTGTTGTCCGTTTTCAACGCGTTATGAAATTCGTATTTGTTTAACGTAATAACAATACTGTGCGGTATTTGTCTTCGGCAAATAACGACTTCGTGCGTACGTACAATCGAGAATATTACGTAGCGATACCATCTGCGGCTTATAGCGTACGGGGCTTTATTCGACCATGCCCGCCCCCCCCCCCCGGAGCAACGTTTTCGTTTTGGACGAAGATGAGTATTGATTTAAAAGGTCAAATGGCGAGGTGATGTTTGTGCATAGCAATTATAATTGTCCGTGTAATAAATTATTATTATTATACCGGCGCGAGCCTCTTATTTAGCGGCCGGCGTGTTCGTCCAATTCTCCCGTACGGGAAACTCTTCGCCGTGGCGACCGTGTAATAATAATAATAATAATAATAATAATAATAATAATCGCGATATAATATTTTAAATTATTATACGTAACATAAAACCGGCCGTGTTTTTCGCATAATAATAGCGATTATGAATAATTGACTTTTCCCATCGACCGGTAAAATAATTTGACGCCGCGCGTTTATGCGTTTGCGATGAAAAAAAATTTAAAAAAAAATTTAAAAAAAACCACGGACTCGGCGGTTTCACACAATACACGGTTGTACCTTATACGCGACTCGTTTCTTTACGCAATAATACAATATTGACTCTTCGAATTAAGTGTATTAAAAAAAAAAATAATAATAAAAATAACGCGGCGTATTGTTCTTCCCGCGGCGAATTTTAATAATAACCGCGGCGCGCGCTCTGCGGGAATTATTGAAAATTAATATTATTTTATTTGTTTTTTTTTTTTTTTTTTTTCAATAATTAATTCCGGTTCGTTCGTTTATTATTATTAAATTCGAAACGGAATAATTCGTCGGCACGATGACAAACAAACGCCGTTTCGATTTCTCGGGTTTGTTTAAAAACGTTATAACAACGACAATACGAGTAGCACAACAGTAACGATTTTTTTAACAATTGTTATAATTATTATTCTGTGCATATACACTATAGACGTCCCCTGAAATAATATTGAACCGAAAGCATCGCGTTAAATTTATAATAATCGCCAGTGTTGCGCAAATATGACTAAACGATTGTCTTGTTTTACACATTACTTTTTCGTACTGAAGTTCGCTGACTTTGAAAAGGGAATATGCTAAAACGGTTGTACGAACTAAAAGAGGAAATGAAAACATTTTTAAACGAGTAGGATTCAGAGTTACTTGAAAAATTTTATGATTTGAAATTTGAATTACAACTTGCTTAAATAACCTCGAGTTGCAACTTCAGGGTTCGGGAAACAAAACCTCGGAGTTTAGAGCAAATATTTTTATTTTTGAAGATAAAACTCACGCATTTGTATGCAAAATTAATCTTTGGATGAATAAAATCGAGAATAATAATTATTCGGCATTTCAGACTTTCCAAACTCTTATCAACGACGATCGATATGCAGATATTAGAACCGAAATTTAACATAACATAAAAAAACATCTGGAAAAATTAAAATCCGAATTTACTCACTACTTTCCGAAATGAAACGAAGTTAACAAAGTGTTCAAAAAATAATTCAAAACCATTTTTGTGCAAAAATTGAAGAAGCCCCAGAATATCTTCAAGAAGCTGTAATTGAACTGCAAAACGATTCTGACTGCAAAAATATGTTTGATTCTGATATGAACCTTGAGGAATTTTGGTGTAGAAGGGCAACATTACATATTCAACTCCGGAAAATCGCCTTACGTTATTTACTAGTATTTTCAACTACATATTTGTGTGAACAAGGGGATTTTCAAGTCTACTTGTAATCAAAAATAAACAGAGGAATCGCTTGGACGTAAGTGACGACATGCGTTTAGCTATGAGCAACATTCATCCGAGAATTGAAAAACTGGTCAAAGAAATGCAGTTACAAAAATCACACTAAGTAAATTATTTAGTATAGTATAGTAATAAAATGTAAAGTAAAATAATAAAAATTAACATTTTTCGATAAATTTTGTGTGTTCTTGTTAATGAGCAAAAAAAAGCTATTCCTAGTTTTCGTAAAATCGAAGTGGTCCGCGACCTATAAAATATTGTCGAAGTAGTCCGTGGTAGTAAAAAGGTTGGGCAACACTGGTCTACACAGTGACGATAAAGACGATTTATTAGAATTTATCCGGATACAGATAAAATATAGTTTAAAATACAAGTTATCTAGATTAAATGCAAAACGCAGTTATTTATTTGTCTGGGCAGAAATATCGGGATAAAAATTTTAAATTTTAATAATTTACCTGTGTATATATTTTTTTATATATACATAATCAACATTTGACAGAATTAATGAAATGTTTAAAAATATCATTTTAATTAGCGGATGGGCCGATATGACTATTTTTTTCCCCCGTTATTTAGATCAGATACGAAACCGATATCCTACCCGAAATTGGAAATAGAAAACCGCGAGGCAATATTGAAATAAACTGATATGTTGGTTAAAATCGCTATTATTTGCAACGATTTTTTCATATTCTAGACATATTATTTACGTTTTTTCTCCAAAACTATCGGGTCAATTTTCTAACAAAATTACCGATATCCTCAATATCGGTTTGTGCCGATATTCACTAATAATTTTAGTCGTCAGCCGCTTGAATTCACTATCGCATTACCGAAAACGAGCCGAATATCTATAGGTATAGACCTGACTAGTTATGTCAGCAACTTATCGGCCCCGCAGTTTGCTGGTGGTCACCGGAAAAAACGATAATAATTATTTTCTTTTCCAAGGAATATTTTTCGTGGTGGTCGGCGGTCGCTAGTGATCGATATTGACTGACAACGAGAACAGCTGGGACCACCAACGCACACTCGGACGAAAATTGAATATTTATGGTAAGTTGTTAACATACCTAGTTAGTTATCACACGAGCGAAGCCAAGTTTTTCACTTTTCACATTGTATTTTTCGGAAAAAAATACTGCTGGATACCTACAAAATGTTGATAATACAATTATTCATCTAAGATAGACAATTTTAGATTACTGGTAAACGCGTAGTCGAATTGTATAATCGAAAATCTACGAGATATGGCCACGAGCCGATTTCGGCCGTTTTTCGCCATTTATATACACGCGTCGGGTGAAATATTTCAAACCTAACTTTATATTTTTAGTTTTTTTCCTCCCTTTAAAATCCTTTTCCATCTAACCCTCTGTCTAGGGTATCGTCCGGACTTGTTGACTCGTCGACCGCTCTTACGTCCTGCTTTTCACCCTGTCCGGCCGTTATTGGCCGACCGTTTTCCAGATATATTTTCGGCAGTCACATTATTTTTACGAGTCCGCCGCCGGCTCGCTACACGTGTCCGGCCAACCGCCCCGGCCGTTTGACATTATAAAATATTGTTTTTTTTTTTTTTTGTAATATTGGTTTTATTATATTACTGTGTTTTAATACGCGAATTTCGTTTGACGGAAAATGGAGGAGGACGCGGATGTTACAACAATTTCGGAGGCGTGTACGTAAGAATAATAATAATAATATAATTTACGCTACGGCCCCCCCCCCGTACGACGGCGATGGCCGGTGCCACGTCCGGCGGTTGTGCCGAGCGGATACACGCGAGTGCTCATCCGCGACAGGTATGGATAGCACCGGCGTTAATTAAATATTATAACGTAAAAAAGAAATTAAAAAATAATATATATATATATGTATATAAATTAAAACGGACGCAAACATGGCGTTCGTAATAATAATACGCGAAAGATAGCGCCGCATTGGTCGCCGCACCGGGCGGGGTGGGCGAACACGGATAATGGTAAATAAAAAAAAGACCCATTCTTATAGGTACGTTTATATTTTTTATGCGTATCACACACACGCGCGTACACATTTTATAATTGGCCGCTACATCCGCTATACGAATAGTACACGTACCCTATACATTATACTTTTTTTACAGAGCTAACGACAGACAACCGGACACGGTTTTATTAAGACGACTCAATAATACTATATTCCTTCGCCGCCGCCGCCTTTTTTATTCTTTGTTTTATCCGTTCCGGCCGTCCGCCGCAAAAGTCGCCGCGAGTATTAGGTTAGGTATTTTGTAATGGCGATAATTATTTCGACAGATACGCCTGACTATAGTGTGTAAAATGGCAGCGATGATACGTACGCCCGGATAAGCCTGAAAAAATTTCCGGGGCCCACGTCACCGTGTTCTCTATAGTAATTAACCGGCTGTCCCGCACGCCGTTGCCCGTGAAAAATCGTGAAAAAACCACTCGCAAACACCAACACAGCGACGATAGTATCCCTAGCAGCAACGTATTAGCAATGATCATGGACGTATTGATGTCCATTTCCCAAAAAGAACAACTTTTAACAATTACCGTTCAAATTTCCGAATTTTTCATTCATAAAAACGTTGTTCTGGCAATTACAACAAACACAACAAAAAACGTGTCAGCCAAATCGGTCGAGCCGTTATCAAACTTGGCGTCATCGACAAAATATCGATTCGTTTATATATATATATATATATATAGATAGGTAATTGAAATATTTTTTTTATTTTAAAACAAGAGGCAACGGTCTTTATTGACCTTGCAATTAATATTAAAATATGGGCCACTATGGCAAATCACCGGCCGGCGGAAAAATAATTCTCGAAGGGCCGGCGCCGGCGGTGCCGCAGAAAAACGACACTGTTTGCGGACACCGTTACACCGGTAATAATCGGTCGATTTGAAAAATCGTAATTTACTAAACACGACCGATTTAGCCGGCCAGAACTCAAATGTCCAAACCGGGACGGGTACCCGTTTTGAACGTGTGCGTTTTGCGACCGTACCGGCCGCGTTATAAATTAAATAAATTCCGTTACGGCGACGAGAGCGCGGGAAGGGGTTGCTACAGAACGGAAACCCATGGGGTACGGGCGGGCGGGAAACGATATACGACGGTGACGTTTACAAAGTACGAACAATGACGTTAATATACAATAACGTAGCGCGTATTGTTACGGTGTATGATGTATACGCGTAAAAGTATATTGCGCATACGTAATGGAGAAACATAAAAAAAAAAAAATAAAAAAAATAAATATAAGACGACGGGGAGAGGATAAGACAATAATAACGCGAGACGATGGCAAAACCCGCGGCCGACGCGTCCGTCGGCCGCGCGAATGGGCGGGCGCGCGCGCGCTCCGCCGGATTTATGCGGTTGTTAAACGTAAAACAATGCCGGGGCCGCGTATCGCACCGGCCCGGCGACGGGATCGCGTCTTCGTCGTCGCCGGGACAGAATAAAAATAAAAATAAAATAGTAAAAGGAAAAGAAGAAGAAGGAGAAGAAGAAAAAAAACGGTCTCGGGGCAGTGTATTTTATACGATCCGAGATCTTGTTGCGACATCCGCGGCGGACCGGTTTAAATGTATACCTCTAAAACGTTATTGCAAGTTGTGGTCGCCGTTCGCACAAATACCGTACAACACGCACCGCGCATTCCGCGTATATTTCATTGACTTTCGCTTTTACCCGGCGTACATAGATTATTACGTATTACGTATAAATAATTATACGTGCAATAGTCCCGGAATAACGATGGAAAAAAAAAAAAAAAAACAACAATAATAATCGTGTAAAATTACGAGAAAACGCGCCCGAAATACAACCTGCATTATTACGAGATACGGGGTCCAGACGGAAATCGGACGAGACAAATAACGGGCGGGGACAGGACTAGAACAAAAAAAAAAAAAAAAAAGGTGAAAATATTCCGATTCGTACGATTTTATCCGGTAGTTATTCGCGATCGCGTATTATTTGGTTGGACGGCTACGGTAGTACGCGAATAATCGGTAACTGAACAATTACGAATAGAGAACGTTTACGATTTACGTTTTAAATTTACTAATTTTTATTACTACCCGTTTATTAACAAAACGGCGTGTTTTTGTAATAGTTATTTTTCGTTCCTAGGCGACGTCGTCGTCCGCAATCCGTAATCAAAAAAAAAAACATCGTAATCCGACGCGTACTCTGCGAAAAACGAAAAAAAAACATATATACACGTCTGGTACAACTAAACCACAACTATTTTTTTTTTTTTTTTTTATAATAATATCAATATTAAATTGTTCCGGTGCCTCTATAACGCATTGTACATAAATAACATTTATGTAAACAACAGTGTAATGGTACGTAATATATTTGTTTTTTTATTATTATTATTTTCCCCGTCGAAATGTTGTCGCAAAACCAATACGCGCACACACTGGCTCTGCGCTCGACAATAAATCTAAAAAAAAAAAAAAAAATAATAACAATAATAACAATATTCGACGACCTTAACATCAATAATATCATAAGTGTCCTCCTCTTCTACGCGACTATAAATTCGTTCTTTTTTTTTTTTTTTTTTTTTTGCCAATACGATCCGCACGAGTCCACGTGGGTAGTATTATTCTATTGTGTTGCCATTATTTCTCGATGATACGCGCATCTTACCGCGTCTAAAAGTCCATAAACCTGATTTACGGACGTATTTACAATACACCTAATACGATATCATCGATTTAGGATAAAAACGAATTCGGTATATACGCAATATATCGGGCGACCGGAGATATCCGTATTGGGTACCAATAATAGGCAATAATACGTTTTACGTTTTAAGCGAACGTCTGTTCAATTTATATCGTAAAATTATAGTAACAATGTAAATAAATCGAACATAATTCGCACCGCGGGTTATCATCGCCGTTGTTGGAACTTATAGAACGAATGTACATCATATTCAGGCCGATATATGAAAGCAACGATATGTGCATTGCAATCGAAAACGACGACGATTGTGAGTCGTGTTTTTCCCCGTGCAACTAAGACATGAAAAACGGTACGACCTAAGCGTGTTTTCGGTCATTTGTAGTCGGTTTATAAATAGAGAAATTTCAGTTGTACAAAAAAAAAATCATATTGTACCGTTGCGCACAACGCCAATAATTTTTAAAGTATTTTAAAATGAACTAAAGGAAAAACATCCAATAGCTTTTTCGCTACGCTGGAAATCCGAAACTGTATTTTATCGACTGTTAAATATACAACGGAGTTTTTGTTTTTTGTATAAACCGTATAATAATCTTTGTCGGCTACGGTATTAATTGAACGGATTAAATAAAAAGACATTCTCGAATGTCCGATAAAGGCGCAACAATCGTAACACAATACCGAAATATCTCTTAAAAAGCGAAATAACATTTAATACAAATTAAAAAAAAAAAAAAATTTGAAATCGTTTTCTCGGGTTACGTTGCGGTTTAATATACGCAATAATGTTTATTATAAAATAATTAATACACGTCCGGCGAAATCTGATGCTCATTAACCGTAGAGGTTTATCGATGGAATCATTAGTAACGGACGGGATATCGGTATAGAGTTTCCATCGGTTCGAATAACAATAATAATTATTTGCATATAAATCACTACCCATATAACAGCGTATTATTATCGTATTGTACATTTTAATTGTTATGGAATACAAAACGGTTAATCGCTCACTCCGGGGTGTATACGGGATTATTATTGAATACTATATACCCGTCTAGCCCGGTACCGTTAATGCGGTTACCGCGGTAACCACGCTCACCGTATTCATTATATAATTTTGTATTATTATTAATATTATTCACATTATTTGGTTGCCGTGATAAATCAACAAAAGGTGCCCTACAGACACACGGATTTTAGATTTGATCGGTTTAGTTAATTTTCCGTCGATATTAGCTTAGGTTTACCTCGGTCAATGGGTAACTCGAGTTTTTCTGCCCATTTTTTTTTTTTTTTGTTTTTCAAATTATTATTACCACACGTATAATATCATAATTATATTCGTTTGAACGCCAAACTATCGGAATTATAACGCCGTTATAACATTCTGTAATATCAGTGGCGTGATCATAAAGGCCGGATCGGTGTGCCCAGTCCCTTGGCCCTTTTTTTTTTTTTTTTGTGGACCATTCAACATGACTTTAACACAGAAAGTAATTGGTTTGACGAAGATCAACTGATATTACTATCTGTTATCTTGTTTACGGCAATCTTAGAGCACGATATTGGCGTCAAAGACTGTAATTACTGTAATGATTATAGTGGACACTATAGTGCGCCCAAAAAAATAATAAAATGTTTACATAAAAATGGGTATTGAGTGTTAAAACCCTCTGTAAAAGCACGCGCATGACACTAACACAATGCGTAAACACGATTTAATTCCCCTAGTTTCGTACTGGGGGTTTGTAGATGTGTTCACAACTAAAAACCATACCTAATTTAACCCGATTATTATCAAACTGTTCTAATTCCCGATTCGGAGAGTGCATTTGGTCCAGAAGGAGTCTCTGAATGTATCCAAAACTAGCGGTAAAGGGGATATTTATTGTTTTCGAGAGGGGCCGGGTGAATCGACAACGACCGTGCGACGTTACATCGTTTTCCGTCTGGATGACGACACCTTTTAAATTAAATTAAATTCTCCGTTGCATAATAAGTCCTTTACGATCCGAAATTAATTATTCGATTATTGTTTTTTTTTTTTTTTTTTTTTTTCGCACACCTTATATACATACTTGCGAATTTCTCGATCACAATGACTTTACAGACCCAGACGGATTTTAACAATGCCGAAATTCCGCAGTTGTAGTAGATTTACCGGGCCAGAATGCCCGGATAGCCGTTATACGGCTAACCGACAGCGGCGTTAAGCGATGCTATGGCGAAAGCGAAAATCCGAACAATATCATACGGTCGGCCGGTTTGCAAATACAAAATGGAAATAACGATAAATTACAAAAACATTATGTCATTCCGTTGGTCATTAAGTCACCTTTTGAATCGTGTATGACCTTTGTGCGTACACGTCCCATTGTTAAGTCAACGCCGAAAACCGCATCGGTGGTCTAATACGCCCGGGAGCAACCGGTCGGAGAATCTTCGTGTCTGGACATTGCAGTGCTCTTTGTAAAAAAAAAAAAAAAATAAAAAATAAAAAAATAAAAACCGAATAAAAACCTATAGTACTAAGTAGTCGTGACCGGTATACGAATCGTGAATTCCTCGTGTACCGCGATTTTTACAAGAAAACAAGACGACGAGATAAAACCAAAGGGAGGACGACGACGACGACGACGACGACGACGACGTGTGTAGGTATTTAATTAAATAAGTTTTTCTTGTATTTAATTATTCATATCCGGGAAGTGCGAGCGGCATATGGATGCGACTGCAATTGAAAAGCGGAGACGGGAAAGGAATTTGACGTTATTTTATTACAATGGTGAACGAGACAATTAATGATGAGAAATATGTCTTCGGCCGTTCGGTGATTATCTAATTATATATATTTTCTCGCTCGGAAAACGTTTTGAACAGACTTCATAATTTTTTTTATTTTTATATTTTTTTTAATATAAATAATGCGTAATTAACGTAATGTAATATAGTCTTTCGGAAGTTTCGAAAAAGTTTCTACACACAACTGTGCAGGAATGTTCGAGAAACAAACTTCTATAGGAATTGTTTTTTGCTTTTTAAGGGTCGGAAGAGAGAGAAAAAAAAAATGTAACCTGTATAGTTCAGAAGCATCTGGTAGTCGCGTTTCGTTTATTTAAATTACTACTTCTTTCCGAAGGCGTAGTATACGTTTACCTACGTAAAAAAAAAGTTAACGGTGTAAAAGGGTTACGTCGAGTGAAAAAAAAAAAAAAATAAGAAAATAAAAAACTTTGATCGAACAAATAATTTTGTATATCGTATGGTATAGTAGTAATAGTGGAAATAACAACATACGCACAACAAACTATTATTATTATTATTTTTTATCATTTTTTTTTCTCCCCCGCCTCACGGCCCGTTATTTAAAATAAATTATTATTTAGAAGAACGTCTGTAAGTGATAATAGAAACGAAGTAGGAAAAAAAAAATAAAAAATAAAAACTCCAACCCTCTCGTCGTCTCGTGGTGAAGGTGACGATTAGTAACAAACAACCGTTAACGCACCCGCCGCGGAACAAAAGAACCGTGCGGGGAAACTGTATAATTTTGTATTATTATTATTATTTTTTTTTTTCCATAGCGAACGACAGAAGTATTGAATACGTTCAGTTTATAATTATTTATTTTTTTTTTTTTTTGAAAATTTTTTTAACGATCTCGCACTAATTCGAATTCAACACCCGCGGCGAACACCCCGAACAGATTGCAGCGTGCGTACACACAAATATCGGTGGAAAGACGACGCCGCGGCGTAATAATAACGCTATTCGGGGTTTCGTGTTTTGGTTTTTGGTTTTTTTTTTTTTTTTTTTTGTTAGCAACGCCGTCGTCGGCTGAAATACCTAACTAGTTCAGAAATATAATTTCGATCGAATTATTCGTCTGGGCAATATCGTGCCCGGTCCGCAAGGAAGGTTTGCCGGAGGAATCCCGCCGGACGGCACCACGACGCGATCGCGTCGTTTTCGGTACGATTTTAATAATATTACAATAAAATACCGAGTACTATAACGGTCGCTGCGAGCAATATTATCGATCGGTATATTTTATTGTAATAATATACTACTACACTATTTCGCGACTTTTTTTCGTTGTTGTCGTGTTTGTCGGACGGCGTAACAGAAAACGAAACAAAAAAAAAAAAAAAAAAAAACCGCTATTGTGCGAACGAGTAACTTGGAAGTAGTAGAAAAAAAAAAAATATATATATATATATATATATATATATATAAATAAATAATTCTGTAGATTATTATCTAAACAATTACTAGTCGCATGCGTATTATTATTATACGCTATACTCGTAGAATACTATATACGCGTTATCTCTAGAAATATCGTTTCAAACTCTATATTGCGTAATTAATTGAAAATAAAACTTATACGTAATACTTTAATAACGAACGTGTGTGCGTATGGTAGGCGACGACGACGCGGGCATTCGAATACGAATCGAACAATGGTCAATTTACAATAAATTATATTGCGTACGAAATAATAATAATAATAATAATAATAATAAAAAATTTAAAAAAAAACCGACAAAAACGTGGTAGCCCAGATGATATTATATTATGCGTCTCGAATATAATTTCACCGTCGGCCCCCCGCACGTTATTAATATTCGAATATTAAATAATTCTTGGACCGTCGCGTATAATTATTATTTATAATTCGTTTTTCACGGTACCCGGTCGTCACGAAATACGAATAATATCGGCATGGTCGTCGCCCCTGTACGGAGAACCGATCGTATCGTTTTCCGCGCATTCCGTAATATTATTGTAATATTTCCATAATTCCCGAGCCAAAATCCAATCGTTTGAAATACCGTCAATAACTTTCGAATTTAAATATGCAATCGTGTACATCAAATTTTTTAAAAGCCGGACGGTACTTTACACCGCGGATGGGCCACCGGTTATTGGTAAGCAATTGGCAAGGTTATAGTATATGTGTGGGTTTTTTAGCCCGGGTAACCCGAATATCAACAATTGTACAATACCGTGAGTTTTTTTCTTCCAAAATCTATTGGGAATCTAGAAAATAATGTTCAAATAGAGCAGGATGAAAATTCCGGATACGTTAAGGCACGACGTAAACAATTTGAACAAATCGAACAACGGTTTTCCGAGAAAAAAAAAACACATTATTCTAGCTTTTTCGCTACATACGGAATCTAAAAAAAAAAAAAGTAGAATAGAACCAATAACGACGTGCGTGCAGAAAACATTGTCCACCGAATGCCTATATAGGTACGAATGATATAAACAGATTGTGTTAAATTAATTTTGTGAATAAAAAAAAAAAAAAAATTGTCCGTGTGAAAACCATCATTTCGGCGTATAGATTCCCCGGGAGTAATAATTATTGCCAGACAAAGACGTTGGAAACCGTCGAGTAGAAGTGAATATAATTTTCGTCGAAAGAATAGAGGGATCCGTCTCCGCCTGAAGACGAAAAAAAAAAAAAAAAATAGTATTATAAGTCTAAATTAAAAATAAATTATTAATTATATTTTATTGTACCGGCATTCGTCTCGTTCGTCGTTCTGCAGTCGGCGTTCTATTGCACTCGCATAACAACACTACATTAGGTAAGTACAATCACGTAGTAAACACCGAAACCTGTTGAATCGTATAATATCTTCATTTATATTTTATTTTTTTATGATTAATTGAAATTTAAAAAGGATTCGAATCGTTCGAGCTTTTCTTTTTTGTCAATTGTTACGTTCGTCTGAAAGCGGATAATTGGAAACTTATTATTCGAATTCGTATTCCTCCGTTTCGAAGTGTTCGAGAACCCTTGGATTGTACAAGTACGCGGCACGATCCGCGGATTGAGCTGGGAGTTTCCAGTGGTCCGGAAACCACTCCGCTAAATTGTTTAAAAAGTAGGGAAAACGTAAAAATAAACGAGCGCACGTGTCTATTATTGTACGGGACAGTGTATTAAACAGAAATTCCGGACCCAATCTCGGCGGCCGTGGCCTTGCTAGCGCCGGCTATCGTCGCTGCTGTCGTCTCGGTCTCGCGGCTAGTCCAAGACGACATGTCTGGCAAGGCCTAGACCGGGATCATCGAGACTACAAGAAGACCGGAACCGCACGCAGACCGACAGTGCGCAAGTACGGTCTCGCGCAGTATTGCGGATTCGTCTACTATTACTGAAAACCGCATTTAGCGCGAGCACGAGTGGATGGAGAAAAACGACGGAAAATTCGGACGGTCCCGGGCGGGGGTACATAACCGCGAACCAGGCCCGGGGTTCCCGTGCACCGGTAAACTCGGTATACTCGAGAAATACTATAATGTATATATTTTTTTTATAATATATTATTATTATTATTATTTACACTGGACACCTGCCGCGGTGTGCGCCCGCAATTATTATAATCGACGGGCGCCGTATATATTTAATTTTTCTTGTGCAAACACGCGCTCCCCGAAGACACCAGTGCGCCCCACGCGCGGCCTACTTCACGTATTACAATAATTATTATTATTACGGGACGCGATTCTTCTTGCCCCGGGGACCAGGTACCCCTATATATACAAAACAGACTGGAAATATATTATTAAATATATTTAATATACGGGGCGCGCGAGTGGTAAATTACAGAAGAGCAATAGAATAGAGAGAGAAAAAAAACAAAACAAAACCCTAACAAAGAAATCGTGCAATTATAAAATTAATAATATTATTTCGCAGACGTTTGGCCGCGAGACGTAGTGGCGGCAAACAAATATATTGTAGAAGAAAAGAAAAAAATAAATAAATAGTGAACGACAGTAGATATAATTAATATATATATATATATATATATATATATATATATATATATATATATATATATATATATATATGCAATTGCGAACGGGCGAAAGCTAAAAACAAAACAATTAATAAGGGTGGAAAAAAAAAATATGGTAAAAACCGCCGTCCCCGAGACTAAAACAAATACTATAATAATAATAATAATAAAAAAAATAGTATAAAGACGAGTTAATTAAACGCGCGGTTATTGTAGAGGAAAAAGAATATAAACGAATCTCGCGCCGCGCGATACGGCGGGACGACGTCGGAAACGTCTCGGCGATTTTATAAGCGTCCGCGACGACGGGAGAATATAATAAAAATAATAATAATAATAATATTGTCTCTGTCTCTCTCGGGACACGTTTTTTTTTTAATTTTATTTTGGATTGACTGACGAGGAGGCGGTTTGGGAACCCGCTGAGAACACTGCAGTCGATAGACGGACAAACGTACATATATATATATATATATATATATAAATATACAGACAGACAGTGACGTCGTTAAACGCAAAGTCGATTAAACAGAATAAATTTAATAAATAAATACGAAAATGAATAGCGAAAAGATAAAAAAAAAAAAAAAAAAAAAAATAGAAATAATAATAAATAATAACCGTGTGGAGACGCCGAAACGGCGGCGTTTTCGAGTTCAAAAAAATAATAAAAAAAATGTTAAAAATACCCCGCGCACACATATACGACTAATGATAACGATAATAATAATATATAGGTAATATACGACATCGGGGTCTACGGGGAGAGATTGTAACGATAAAATGGAAAAAAAAATAAACTAACAACATATAACATTAAATTAATATATTAGAACGACGCGTTTTTTTTTTTTTTGGTTTTGGATTTTTTCTTCCTTCAATTTCTCTCTCGTCCTTCGAATATCGGACGTTTTACGGAAATTTATCACCGAAAGTGTATAATTTTACGTATTTTATCGACTATTATTATTTACCGCCGCGATTGTCACCGGATCGTCGTCGGCGCCGGGGTCCCGTCGTTTGTTTCAATCGTCGTCGTGTTTATTGGAATTACGCGCA
The DNA here is from genome assembly GCA_956483605.1 of Tuberolachnus salignus. Taxonomy (NCBI): domain Eukaryota; kingdom Metazoa; phylum Arthropoda; class Insecta; order Hemiptera; family Aphididae; genus Tuberolachnus; species Tuberolachnus salignus. The sequence goes on along the minus strand of OY101436.1, from coordinate 5,278,758 downwards.
ATTGCGTTTGCCGACTGTGCCGGACAGAAAACTAAACGGTCCGAGTATAAAAAAATGTAAAAAAAAAAAAAGAAAAGAAAAAAATATACCGATAAACAGACGTGCGCAGCTGCGTCGGCCCGGTTGACGATTATATTATTTTTATTCGACCGTTATATTATTGATACCGGTACCGAACATTCAATTTTGAAATAAATTCCGCTCCTGCGAATTGTTCACTACTATAGTTTTTTTTTTTTTTTTTTTTTTTTTATTACACGCGTCCTGTATATATTATTGAATCTCATCCGGACTCTTGAAAATGCCATTTCAGACGGTATATAATAAGTTTAACAATAGGTATTTGCAGAATAAAAGAAATGCTACATTTTCGCCACGTTTTCCGTCGTTTCAAACTAAATTACGTCACAAAGCGAGATGATAACATTAAGTCTGCGGCCAACAGAAAAAAAAAAGAAAAAAAACAGACGAGCGATTCACATAATTATTGTATTGTTACGAACAAAAAGGTTTCAAATTCAAATAAAGCAGTATTGATTTCTATAATAAAAAACATACAAAAAACGTGGCAGTATTATATTACAGTTGATTTCTACCTAAACAATTACTAAAATATTCAAAGAGCATCAAATTTATCGAAAATAGCTGTTTTATTATTTGTTATTATTTTACACTCTAAATACTCGTTTCTAAAACAACAAAAAATACCACAAATAATCAATAATAATTTACACAACAAATAAAGAAATACACTGATATTATTAAAAAATAAGCTGGTCCTTGTTTTGCTCGTAGACAATTAAACCATAGACATTTTAACAGTAGTTTTTAAGGGCATTACACTCATGATGAACATACACAAGCACGAACTTAATTTATATTTGTACACAGTCATGAATCATTGCTATGGCAATGGAGCTGGGGAAACGGTCTTGATCACCAGAATACCAATAGACGGCTCCGTCTTCCCGTAAAATTATGCATTTCAATGACCATAAATAAGGGACAGGGTCGAACATTAAACGTTACAGGTTTAGACTTGACCTTCCAATGTTTTTCCCATGGTCAACTGTAAATGGCTCTGTCACGCGTTCCAAAAATATTTAATGCGCAAGGCCAATTGATACTAAAAATTAAAAATTTTAAAGTAATATGGAATTTAATAAAATCATTTGTTTAGATTTAAACAGTAAAAAAAAAAAAAAAAATTAAAAAATAGTACACATCATAATAAAACCAATACATTCCACATTTCGCTCTGCATTTTAAGGTAATTTCACTGATAACGTGCGGAAAGGCTAATCGATTCTGGATAACCAACAAACTTGACCCTAGTTAGACTTTTTCAGGGCGATGGCAACTGGTAATATGATAATAACATTTATTTATTATTTTGGAAATTTTGGAAAATGAGCGGGGCGTCGTTCCTGTGCCCCTTTTGCCCCGTTGTATCCGCGGACGGCCGGTCGTAAATAAAAAGCCGGATAAAAAGGGCGGCAAAATAAAATCCGCACGTCGTAGTTTAAAGATTATTATAACTGGTGATTTTCGTTGCGACCGGGCGTATCCGTCATCGATATTTCGAGACGTATTACAATTTTTTAACCGCCTTACACAACCCTATCCACACCTAACCACGCCGCGCATTTCGATACGCCACTGAATACGAACTTTACGGTTTTTTACGCCGAAAACAGGGACATGGTGGGGCTGTACAATAATCGCGTCCGCTCTGGTGTGTTACCAACAGCAATTGTGTTTGTATTCGGTAGGCTACACAATCGTAGAGTGACGTTTTCAATACAAAAAAAAAAAAGAAACGGCTTGCGGTGCGCGCCGATCGCGAAAACGCTATTACCGCTAATACCTCTTCCAAGACGGAGGCGGCGCTCAAGTCCTTTTGTTCCGTTTATCTCCGGCCGCAGACTCCGGCGCCGCGTGTACGCGCACAATCTGTTTAATGCATTCGGACCGAAAACTTTCGCGGCCTGCGTAAAACTTCGCCCGGGACACGGTTAGGCCCCGTCGCCGTTTCCGCGGCAGCGGGCCAAACAAAACGCGGGCGCCGATAAAACGCCCACGGGGCCCTACCTCGTCCGACGGGAAGACGGCGCGTTGTGCATTGTATTGGCCGTCTCGCCGGGTATTGAAATATTATCGTCATTCATTCGGTCTAACCGACCGTCGAAAATTATATTGTTATCGGTAATATTTGTAACGATGTTCGCTCCGCCGTGCCCGTGTACATACGGTATACATACGAGGCGCGATCGAAAAATACGTTAAAATTACGTACGTGCGTATCGGATAGCGCACGCATACCGAACACAAGTAGAGATAACACACGATGACGTTATTCGAGCCGCGAGTTAATATTATACGAGCCTTATCCCGGAAAGAAGTAAACGTGCTGGCCGAGGCTCTCAACGGCCGTAGGGAACTGTTTCGTTGCTATGTTGGTCGCACAGCCGTACTCTTCAGCTTTACAAAAAAAAAAAAAAAAATAATAAAAATACGAGTCCAGTACGTTGAAAACTGTCGTCGTTTTCTCGTGAAACGCGTCGATCGATTCTGCCGCCAAGTGCGAAATCCGCGCCGTCATCCGTTACCTCGTCGCGAAGTAGAAATCGCTGAGATTTTAAATAAGGCAAGAACCATTATGGCGAAGAACACGTGTATCGTACAAGTGGGTGTAGACAGTTGAAAATGGCCGTACGAATGTGTATGACGATTTGAGTAGTGGGAGACCGTCGATTTTGATGACGAATTTTCGGAAACGTCGTAAATGCGGTCCGTGACGGTCGCAAATCGACTCTGGATGAACTTTCTGCGATGTTTCCGCAACTCTCCAGATCTCTGTTGCACGAAACAATCACAGAAACTCTCGGATTCCATAAACTGTGCACAAAGGGAGTCTGCCTGCTGCACGACAACGCCCGACCTCACACAGCCAACGTCACCATACAACTTTTGGACTCCTTTGAATGGGATAATTTGAACCACTCTTTTCATTCCTCCGATATGGCGCCTAAAGATTACCATTTGTTCACTTCCCTGAAGATACACATGGAGGTTTCACGAGTAGGTGAAGGGGGCGGTCAACAAGTGGACTAAGAAGGTGGCGCCAGAGTTCCACGAGGCAGATATCAAAAAATTAAACACCTGCCACATCATTTCCATCCTGAAGAATGGCGACAATGTGGAGAAATAACTTACCTATATACTAATGTAACTTAATAGTTTTTTATTTTTAATACATTTTTTTAAAGCCTACAAAAATCGAGTACACATACTTTCTCGACGTGCCCAGTATTTTAGTTATGAACGACAATTCGTTAATGTCATATACTTTTGTTGTGTCTGCCGTTTTGTTATTTGTCGAATAAACTCGAGCAACGAGTTTGCATTCAATTTTGTGTTAAACTGGGTAAATCAGCGACTGAATCTTTTGAAATTATTAAAAATACAATTGAAGATGAAGCAATTAGCAGATCTAAAACATTTGAATGGCACAAAAGGTCGTGATACCATTAACGATGACAACAGTGCTGGTCGACCTTCAACTACAAGAAATGTGGAAATGGTGGTTAGGTTAAGTTAGGATCTAATCAGATCGACAAATGACGATAAGAGAACTTTCTAGTCAGTGTAACATTTCTTATGGATCATGTGAAACTATTTTAACTGCAGATTTATGCATGTTTCGTTCTTTACAGTTCTAGAATTGATCGTAATTATTACACCTCGACAACACGCCTGCTTATTCTGCCTTATCAATCCATAAGTTTCTAGCTGATAAACAAATTTCAGTTTTACCTCACCCCCCTTACTCACCGGACTTTGCCTTTTGTGATTTTTTTTATTTCCAAAATTTAAAACTGACCTCAAAGGATAACGATTTGATGATAACGAAACAATAAAAAAAAAAATGCGGTGGACCAACTCAAACAATTTAAAGTTGAAGACTTCCAACATTGCTTCAAATAGTGGCAAGAGAGATGGAATAATGCTTGACATCAGGCGGTGAATACTTTAGACGAAACTAATATTTAAAAAAAACTATTTGTTTATTAAAATTTTTAAATTAAAAAAAATCCCGGTAATTTTTGATCACATCTCGTGTAGAGGGCGCCTTTCCGGAGGTTTTTTTGCTCGGTGTTTCAATAATTGAGTGCAGCACGCGATTAGTGATTGAAATTTGTAGATCAAAAACGATTCGTGCGCATTTATTAATGTAAACCGTATCCAGTGGTGCAACTGCGGGGGTGCTGGGGGGTGCTAGGCACTTTCAATTTATCACCTGCAAGTCCATCTCAAATAGTTCAAACTGTTTAATGATATGTATTGTAAACAAGTTATTTAAAACACAATACAGATGACATAAAAAGAATAATGAATAAAGAAATATTTCTTGACCTTTACAAATTAATGCAAGTCGCGTTAACGATCCTCGTGAGTTTAGTAACACGCGAACGTAGTTTTACCCTGACGAGAAGATTAAAACATTGGCTAGGAAGCAGCATGTCACCGAATTAAATGGCATTTAAAAATTGAAAGAGATTTGACTAATGAAATTGATACCGAAAAAAAAATTAAATCAATTCGCAGCGATTTATGATAGAAAATTGGTACGAATCATAACCGAATATTGATACAATTTATGGTTTGCTAGGTGTGGGGCTTAACTCCCGTGTTTATGCGGACGTTAAATTGTAGCACCCCCAAGATTTGAGGTCTAGTTGCGCCACCGGCCGGTGTATCAGTGGCACCGTTGTTAGGGGCGGGAGGATAATGGGCTTTTTTACGCGTACTTAAACACTACTTTAGACCTCCGGTCGTCAACATAACAAGTACGCGGCTGTTGACAACGATATTTATTGTCAGAACTATGTGCTGTGGTGATAACCGATAATTGTTAAATAATTAATCTGTGACAGATTAAATTATAATGGATTTTCAGTTGTTCCGGTTTATTAAACCCCTCCCTCTTCTTTCGACCTATACAAAATTCCTACGCACTCCACCCAGTGGCACTCGTCTGTTTTCCTTCTGCGCCGGCCGGACGATTATCGCCAGTAATAATGTGTACATGGCTGCGGGGCCGTGTGTGTACGACTCGTACGCGTGCAAACAAGTCTTTCAATATAAAACCCTTTGGATTTTTTTTACTTTTTTCAACATTCTAGTTAAAAAAAAAAAAAAAAAAAAATAATATTTCATCGTGCTAGGGCCGTATTTAAAATTTTGGCGGCCCCGGCATAGGTTTCAATTAATAGAGAGGATTTCCCGGGCGTTGAACTGATCCTGTCCCGTCCAGGATAGAACGAATCCGTCTAGAAAACTGATCTCACGACGGTAGCGTTGGACTTCCGACGCCCTATGAGCTACACGATGATGACGATGAACATATTTTTTTCCCTCCCCCAATTAAATCGTTTAAACCTTTAATATTGCTTAAATATTTTGCCGGCCCGAAGACATGCCGGCCCCGGGTATGTACCACCCGCGTACCCCTCCGCAAATAAGGCGCTGCGCCGTGCTCAATTGTCGTAGATCCGTTTTACTCGAGACGACGTCGTCGTCGTCGTATCCTTCGAGTGGCGAACGTATCGTTTTTATTATTATGATAATAACACGGCCCAGTGATTTCGAAGAGAAAATTAATAATAACCGGTATATATATATATATATATATATATATATATATATATATATATATTATTCCACGAGTGACGACGAGACGGATGATAATAACGAACGCATCGCGCACGAATAATATTATTATTTTTATATACGATAGAACACAACGTTTCAATTAATGGTTTTTTTTTATTATTATTATTTTCTATTCCCGTCCGCGTTTTAATAATAATAATAATAATATTATTATTATTATTATTATGATTGTATACGTACAGCGCCCCGGTGGCGGCCTGTCGTCTACGTGTCCGAAAAGATAGGACGGGAGGGGAAAAAATCCAATTATTTAAATAATATTCACCTGGGTGTAATAATTTAATGCGGCACCGGCGATTTTCCTTATACGTAATAAATAAAAACGACGTCGCGGTCTGAAAAATGTGTCGTCTCCGCCGTAAGCAAACTCGCGGGGGCTTAAATATTAATTTAAATTTTTTCGTCTCAATTGGATTTACTCGTGGACTCCGGAGTGTAGCGAACGAGCTATTCATTTTACTAAAATGTGTTGTTGTTGTTTTTTTTTTTTTTTTTTCTTCGCTTCTCCCGGAAAACACTTTGTAAAAAGGCTCCGATTTTTTCACGCGGTACTTTAAATGATGCGGGAATATCAGTACTTTTTTCGGATAACATTTTTACTAGTCAGTAAAAATGCTCCGAATTATTCGCATCGTACTTTAATAGATGCGTAATTTTAGCCCGGTCATATTTCATTTGAAACATTTTTTCTGGATTCCCGAACAGTTGTTTCCTGAACAATTATTAAACCGACAACAAATATCGGCACGTCGGTTTGACTTTTGTACTTTTGTTTTACTTGTATACTGTAACCTTACCATTTATCAGTTTACCGAACTCCGCTCAGAATCGTCTTCGATTGCAATGATATTTTGTTGATTTCAGTTTATTATCCTATACAGTTTACCGTCAAAACTTCCCATCTACAACATCGACTTACACCCATGGCGCGGAGATATGTACGGTTTTTGTCTATATTGTCATCACGCGTCGTGTACAGGTATAATAATATACAAGGAAAGTTTTTTTTTTTTTTTTTTTTTTCGTAGAGGTGTCCAGAATTTATTACAGTTGCATACATATAGGAATTTGAAAATCTACGGGTTTACATTTACAAATAATCCGAATTTTTCCTACTACTATATATTTTAAATTGTAAAAGCGTGCGTACGCGGTCTTGATAAATAGTTACAAATAAATAATAATTGTACTATAAAAACAACTTTTTTTTTTTTTTATATATATATATATAATATTATAAAACACAATTTTTCCAATACCGCTGCGTATGTAAATACGACACTATAAACGGAAGTTGCCTTTTTCTTATGTACATATACTTATACATTGTACATGAGTACGATTTGTCATAATAGTCCGATGCTCGTTATTGCTTCAAAGACGAGTTTAAAAAAAAAAAAAAAAATGTTAAAAACCCTTTCTTGTCGATTGACGGGCGAGTAGTTTTATATTATTATGTGCGAGTTGAATTAGCCTTTTATATATAGGTAGCTTTCGTGAACTATTGTACTCCGGCTTAATATTTTATTAAATCGACTTCAATGATATAATATTACAATATACTATTTGTATAACCACTACGAACGCCATGTGATATACGTGTATTTGTAACAAAAAAAAAAAAATCTTTTGAAATTTTTATTCCGAACGGTTGAATATCTACGATATAATATATGTAATAATAATTTTCTCGTCATATCGGCGAGTATAAAATCTAACAAAAAAAAAACCCCCGCACATATTTCGCATCGCGGTAGGCCACTGTAGAAGGTGGGAGAAAGTTGGTGACAAGGTAAGATATTATAAACCACCCTTCAATTGACTAAAAAATACAATATATATGAGTATTTTTTTTAATAATTTAATCGGGAAATATATACGTATCAGCCGAGTTATAAGAAAAACATTGGTTTATTGTATACATTTTGACATTGTTGGTTCGGGTTTTAAAATCGCATTATCGGATTAGGATAGAAGAAGACGCAATGATTATAATCATGATTTTTATTCAGATATCTCGCACTACATCGCATTGGAAATTCCTCGTTAAGAAAACTACAGGGGAAATACAAAAAAAAAATTGACCTCCACAACGCATCGCGACTAGAGAAAATCGTCTACTAGAAACCGCCCGTGATGTTTGAAAATTGGAACTAAAATCGAGTCCGGTCGAAAAGTCCTATACAGACAGAAAAAACACACACACATGTCTTTGTAAAACCAATACATTCTTTTCTGCACTCGGAATCTAACTACTCTAAGGGTTTTTATAAAAACGTTCGCGCTTTAAAGGCCAAAATTGAATACGTTGAACGTTTCTATAGCTAACGTATTCTGAAATATTTAGCGCCAATTCCCGGGCACCGACGCCCTTTTCTCGCCCGTATAAACTAAAGTGTAGTATGGTAAACGAAAATAATATATCAGACAGACGACAATATCGTAATAACTACTTGAACATTGTGGACAAATACAATCCTGGTCGTATAAAATGTAACAGTTCGGCCGAGATAACGTTGTTGTATTAATATTAAGAGGCAAGACAGAGGTCTATCTAATGGGCAACATAGCAAATTATGTCATGCTTGGAACGTGAATTGTTCAACCTTTAGGTCGGAGAGAGGGGTGCTATTATCTTGAGGTGATTGAGCAAGATGAAATTTTGAAGAGCTCGGCCCCTGGTGTTGGTGTGGCGGCTCCAAGTTTGGTATTTTGCGTTGAAGTCAGCGCCGATAATATGCGTGAAGCTTAAAGTTTGAGAGAGAATGCCCAGTTCAGCCGAAGGAAAACCCTGCAGAAATTAGAATGTTAAGGCGGATGTTTTTTACTATACATTTTCAAGTCAATTTTTCGGAAATTAAGGCCTCGAAAATACACGAATCGACAGTGGTAAATGTATCGGGTACATTGCGGGGTTCGAACGCAAATAACAAAATGCAAATTCGATAATATATTACTGAGGGTTTTTTTTTTTCTAAAGAAAAATTGTCGTACAAAACAAAAATACATCTATTCGAAAACAAATCAATAAACAACATGGCTGTAACTTTTTCGGTTCTCATTTTTTTTTTTTTTTTATTATTATTATTTAGAAAAAAAAACCTCTTAATATATAATAATAGCGGACGGTCTAGATACGAGACGACGAATATTACAATATTATTATACGAGACACAGCGAGAGATTTAAACGGGTCGTGGTGTAGGTGTGTGCTCGAAACCTGTTGTGTACGTAAAACGCGTACGTATAATCGTCAATCGAACGTACCAGCGCAATAGCTACGACGGGAGCGTATTATATACGAATCGTGACGCGTAAGAATACCATACGTATGTCAATGATGGAGAGAAAAAAACATATATATATATATATATATATATTAATAATAATAAACGATTTTTTTTTTTTTTTAATATTGATATAACGGGCAAATCGATATTTATCGTCCCGGGACAGAGTAACCGCGTAATCTGTATAAACGGTTTAATGTAAATACGGTATACGAATATACGTAACCGAATTCGAATCGTCGTACGTGTATATGTTATATTATTATAAACTATTCTATAGGGAACGAGTACGTTATTGGACGGGATAATAAACGCGTATTACGTATTGTATTTATGCGTATGGATCACGACGGCCATTAGTTAATAGCCCGATCTTCGGAATATAACAAAACGGTAACCGTATAATAATATTGTTATTATACGTCGGATTAAACGATACGAATCGCGGGTGAGGCCGCGACGTGTAATCCGGAAAAAAAAAAAAAAAGAAAAGAATATATATATATATATATATACGAGTATATGTTCCTTTCGAAACACCGGCTTAAAATACGCGCCGCGGCAGCGTCTAAAACGTCCGGCGTAGGTATTCGTTTTTTTTTTTTTTTTTTTTTTTTATAATTGTTCAATGCCGATAACATTTTCACTAAATATAATATATAATATAAATATAGACACGTAGGCGGGTACTTACTGTGCATAAAGGTTTCGGAACGGATATCGAAACGAACTCGTACATAATATAATAACGATAACACGCCGTATAATGTTATTCGTCTCGTATATCGGATAAAAAGTGGATATTTTAAAGAGATTATATTTGTTAGGTGTTTTTTTTTTTTTTTTTTTACGTACGGACGGACGTTTACTAAACGTACGAAAATAATACAATTATTATTATTGTATACGCGTGTACCTAATATAATACCGAGCGAACGGCTTATATTGGACAAAAAAATTATAAAAAATAAAAAAATAAAAAAACACATTAATATTCTCTACACGATATGAATAATATAATATAATAATCCTGTATCGCGTACGCGACACGTAATTTATTATGAAATATTATATTAGACGTATCGATCTGTTGTACTGCAGCGGACGATTACGAAGTGAATTTTTTAATATTTTAATTTTTTTTTTTTTTAGTACCTCAATAGGTCCGAAAATAATATGTTTAAAACAACAAATATTCTACAGGTATTATTATATTTTATTATGATACATATATACATAACAAATAAAAACAGGGTATATTTTGCAAGAAGTTATCATTGCAATCAAAAAACGATTCCGAGTGGAGCTCGATAAATCGTCAGTATTAGTTGGGTTTTTTCTTTTTTTAATTGTTGCCAACGTGACCCAGATATCGACAAAAAAAAAAACAACGATGCATCGTCGTTGATCGTGAGTTTTGGTAAATTTTTAAGAAAAACTTTTCGTAAATTGTTGAAATAATGTACGGCCGGTCGGATAATCCGCATCACTGACGCAGTACCGCATGAAAAGTCTAGGCGTTTTTAACTAACCTAAAAAGTGTTTAACTAGAGAAAAAAATAATAGTTTCTCCGTTACACTCGGAGACGTCTGGAAAAAAAAATAATCGGTCACGATAACGTGGAGTAGCCGACCGCGTGTCTATAAGAAAAAAAAAATAATAAAAACTAACGCGTACGTTATTAACGGGTAAACGTATAACAATATAATTGAACCGTCGTCGTTACTCGATTCTACGGCGTACGGGCCGTAGTGCCTATACTACGTAATAATAATTATGAAAAATAAAAAAAAAAAACATAATAAAAGATATAATGTATGTATAAAATAAAACAAAAAAAAAAAAAAAAATACGAGAAAAATCATCGGTTTTCGGTGGTTTTTTTTTTTTTTTTGTTTTCCGTAATATTTCGCTCGGTCGTGTCTCGATTTGACGTCTGCCCAACAGGTTATTATTATTAATATAAAAAAAAAAAAACCAAACAAACAACGTCAAAATGTCCGCGTCGCTCGTTCGCTCCCGCCCCCCTTAGCATGTATACATTTTTATATATATATATACCTGTACACGTACTACACGGTTAAGTATTATAATAATATTATTATTATACGATGCGGCTCGTTCTATATAATATTATATTAAAAAAAAAAAAAAACAACAACCTGGCGGAGGCCGAAACGAAAACGGACCGGCGGAAGGTATAATAATATTATGTACCCACGAAATTAAAGAACTCGGCGAAGAAGACGGCGCGAGTGGAGAGAAGTGATTAGGAAGGACTCCGCCGACGGACGGTCTTGGGCATAAAATAATACACACGGGGGGGGGACACGCCTACCCGGGGGCCCACCGCCACCACCACCTGTCTTTCGGCGACGACCGCGACGACGGCGACGCGCACACGCACACGGCCGCGCGCACGCACGCCACTTGCAATGCCGACGAATTTTTCCCGTCCGTTTTTCACTTTAAAACAAACAACCATTACCCCCCTCCCCTCTTCCCCGCCGCTCGACGCTCGAAATAAAAAACCAAAATAAAAAAAAAAAAACGAAATACCGTCGGGCCCGCCCTCGCACAGAGCCTAACCGCCGGGCCCCGGCATCGCTGCGACCCGGGTATATAATAACACTATCGTATTATTATAACATTATAATATATATATAAAGGTAACTATGTTATTAAATTGGTTACGCGATGTTTGTTTTAACGGTTACGTATTATTATTATTATTATTATTATTATTATTATCAGGCATTACGCGTGATTGTTGTAGTTAATTTTTTTTTTTTTTTCCACTCGGCCCCGGCGTGCGGGTTTTTTTTTCTCCATTACTTTTGTTTCCCGGCCGGTGTCGAGTGAGATCCTTCGACCGTGGCGACGCCGGATCGCGAACAACGCGAACGCGGAAACCCTTGTCGGACGCGCCGCGGAGTGCGTTCGGCGTGCAGTTTATGGGCCGTGCCGGTTTTTCTATATTGTAAATGTCGACTAGCCGTAACAGAATAAAAAAATAATAAAAAACAAGGAAAAACGAAACGTTTCGCGATGTATCCACTACCGTGTATTTATCGTTTATCGTTCGGGCCAACTCGCCGAATCGGTAATACGACTACGTGTTTTATTCAATACTAACCGCCACCATCGTCCCGCCTTGCACGGGTCAAGTTTGTCGGTTATCCACAATCGTTTAAAAATTCAGAGCGAAACGTGGAATGTATTGGTTTTCTCTGTCCAAATTGAATTAAATTATATTTGTAAATTTCTTATAACTTTTAAACCGTATGTTTCAATTGGCCAGGGCGCGTTAAATATTTCCGGATACACCGCGATAAGTGTTTCGCCATCTGGGGCCAGCACAAATAGATTTTGTTCGCACGTGATTGAGCCACGTACAATTGATCGCGGGAAGATCGCCGGACGGTTTCGTGTAAACCCGCAACGTTTAATGTTCGGCTGTGCGTTTTATTTCTCTTATTGGTCATTGAATAGCATAATTTTCACAGAAAATTGGAGCCGTCCAAATTGGAATGGTATGAATTCGTCCGGTATACATAATATTTATCGACCGTACTGGAATTGCTTCACTTCATTTCGAGAGTCTAAACTAAATGTAACTTGGGGTGGTCACTAACTACATTTGTATATTTTGTGGAGGATTACCGATTTAGCGTTACGCGTTGATTACCACGGTAACCAGACTCTCCGTATTATTTTGTATTATTATTTTATACTATATTTGGTTTCCATGGTAAATCAACAAATGTTTTCTCAAAAAAAAGTGTTCCAAATTTCCGACTTTTCCGGTGGATTTTTCAACAATTTTCTTTCATATAGACCTTGTCCTGACAATTATGAACGTAAAAAAAAAAAAAAAATTAAAAAAAAAATCAGTAAAATCTGTCCAGACGTTCTCGGGTGATGATCTTACTTACATACAAGTGGTAAATGATTTTTACATATATAGATATTATGATAATTCGCCTCAAAAACGCTTATTACAAATTATATTTCATACTATAATATATGAAATATAATTTGTAATATTTGTGTATCGAATAATGTTTCAGTGTTTTATTTGTTTTTCTCAAATGAACATTTACAATTACAAATGCTACATAGAATGCCATAGCATGCGGTGTGTCCATCAGCGTGTCGAGAAGTGTTAAAAAAAAAAAAAAATGTATGTAATGATCTAGCTTAGTGTATTTTATTATGATCTAATATTCCGTTTAATTTATAATTTTTTTTTTCTTTTTAAATTAGTGTAAGTATATGCACGGTTGTTTTAGGAAAATTAGAAAAGATACACGCCATATCTTTCTTTTTACATTTTTAAAAACACTATTATTTTACACACTTTGATATACGATATACACTCGTATATCCGATAAAAACTTCAAGAGGTACTAAAAATTCAGAAATGGGATGCCATGTTACTCGCATGTATTATATCGCAACATTAGGTTTTTCAAACTCACGAAATTATATCCAAACGTTACAATGAAATTAGTTGCCGTTTCGTTTATTAAATTTTCGTCATCAAATTCAAACATTTCGCAATAACCGCTGTACGTTAGTGTCATTGTTTTTTTTTTTTTTTTTTAAATTTCTGAGTAAATCAAAAATAATTAACTATACGATTATTTATTTCGCTGCGTGCGAACAAAACTTTTCGACCAGAAATCTCGATCTAGTTATCAACATCAGATGATGGTTACTTGTCGTTAATTTTTCCGTGGAGATTGCATTTCGATTTCACTTGTAGTTTTCTCAACAATTGGGCAAAATCGGGAAAACGGGAATAATTACGCAATAACGATTTTTGTTCATTTCGATTTTGTCGTAATTTGGCGATGAACAATCGCATGTGCCTAAAACATTGACCGGCGACGTGGTACAATTTTCGAATTTGACAAGCGCTTCTGAACGAGTTCAAATGTACGTTATAATTCGTTAAAACCATTTAGTTGGTAATAAAATAGTAAACCCAACGTTTTTCGACGGCAATGATGGAAAAAAATAAAAAAATAAAATAATTTTCGATTATGTTCTATATAGTATTTTTTTTTATAAAATTATTATCAATGTTTTGCGATTCAAATCGACGACGGGCGCGCGTCCGTATATAGTGGGAAAAATGAGTTTTCGTCTGGGGCGTCACGCCGCCTTTTGTCGCCCGACGGTTCCCGTACACATAATAATATATTATTGTAATTCAGCGTTTGTATATAATTCCGCGAGTGTTCTATATACCAGTCGTAATTAATAGCAGTCGGCTAAAATACGGGTATACTATATAAATAATTATCGTATATATATATATATATATATTATATTATATTCGTACGAATTACCACCGGCGCCGTAAACCAGAGCCGAAATTCGAAAACTCAATTGCGACGACGACGGACCGAATGCTATTAACGGACTGTACTTTATATTATTATTTTATCGAAACTATAATATATTTTATTATAATAATTAGTTGGCATTCATTCAGTGGCGCGCGTCGCTCGCGTCCGCATATTAATACGCATATTATGTGCAGCTGCAATCAGTATTCCAATTGAACGACTTCATCGTCGTATATATATATATATATATATAAATATTATAATATATAATCATATAGGCGTCACTCCGGGTATATTCTTGTGGGCAGGGTGTGGTAAAATTGCTCCTTCCTCCCAGATTACGCCTGTACGTATACAATAATTATACAGTCGCGACAACGTAATATGCGGGCTTGAATTTGCACGGGTCGCGAACCGGCGGGCTTCCCGGTAGTCGTCTATTCGAGCGGCGGACAGTCGAAATCCGTCGGACGATCCAAACATTGACCGCCGTGCAACACCCGTGCGTCGTCTCGGTGTTTTTTTGCGCAATACCGCATAACTCGCATACTCTGACGTTTAGAGCCGCACGATACAATGGTCAATGAGCGCAGAGGAGACCGCCTAACCTAACCCGACGCAACCGGAACGGAAACCACGGGCCAGAAGACCGGTAAAAGGAATAACCGGGAAAATATGGGTTAGACGCGGTAGATGTAAAAACCGTAGGAGTTTAATGGCCGGAGGGACGGATGGCGAGATAAAGACGGACGACCAAGTTTAGTGATGGCGGCAAATATACCGGGGAACCAAGGATAATACGAGAAGCGGAACAGCTCGTCGCACACAGGCGGGCGATGATAATAAATGAGAATACGCCCCGTGTCTATAGCAGTGTAACGTTTCTAATCGTCCGGAAAATTGCCCCGGCAAAATCGACACTGGGAACCACTCGATATTACCGATATTCGCGATATTACAACCCCGTTATCGGGAACCGTCGAGGTACGCACTGTTGCGCTATTAGCGACCCGATTACACTCGACTGTCCAAAAACATCGACGCCCTAGAGCCTAGACGTTACAATTACTACGCGTAACTCTGCAACCCAAACGCACCCGATGACAATAATAATAATAATATTATTCTATAATCGTCTTATAATTCTAAATGCGGAATCTTAGCATATGCAGATTATATTATCATATTCGGATCAAATAAACAAGAAGTAATATTGGGCACTGAGGAACTAATAAAAAACAGTAAAGATTACAATCAAAATCATGGAGAATATATAGAAGTTGAGAATTTTACGTTTGAATGGGTACATAGTTTTAAATATCCGGGTGTTACGATAAATACCAAAAATAATAATCACGAAGGAATTAATATAACATAACTACTGCAGCGAACAAATTCTATTATGGGTTAACGAGCATGTTTAAATCAAAACAAGTATCAAATTAAATCAAAAATTACAACAACTATATAAATGAACCGAACATAGGTAGCAGTACTACAATATAGAAGAATAGGATGGGCCGGCCACGTGTGGGAGGTCAAATAGTCTAATGAAAGCGGTATTCAAATGGAAACCCCTTTTGGGAAAAGACCACTAGGCAGACAAAAACAATGATGGATAGACAAAGTGAAAAAGACTTTGGGAGAATTTGGAATGTACAAGATATGGAAGTAGTAGCTCAAACAGGATAGAAACAGGTGGAAGCAGCAAATTTGTGTTGCGGTTATGGGCCTCAATGGCCTTTAAAAACCGGTGAAGAAGAAGAAGAAGAAGAACTCTGCAACCCAAACGCACCCGATGACAATAATAATAATAATAATAATAATATTATTCTATAATAGTGCCGTCGACGAGCCGGGCCGTGACGACGACGTGACCTTTGCCGCGCGAGTGTCTGCGCCGTGCGGCGTTCCGTCCCCCGGTAAATTGTTGCACGATTGTTCTCGGCGGCGGCGGCGGCGGCGGCGGCAGTCGGGTTCCCGACGATAATTATATAATATTATAATGTAATATGTTTAACAACGCAAACATCGAAAAATTACCTCGGTAATTGCGTGTTTAATCAACGAGCACGACGACGATATGCGAATCGCGGACGCCGGGGCACTCGTATTTATTTATACGGCTCTGCGGCGGACTTATCGAGTCGATTCCGCGACATTACAACGCGCGGTATTATCGACTAATTAACCGATATCGCGGTGCCCGCCCGCCCGCCACACAGTCGGTAACCGGTAGAATAATGATAGTAGCTATTATATATATTATTATTAAAAAAAAAAAAGAAAGAAAAAAAAGTTACGGCCCCGACGACGTTGTGAAATTAATTGCGTAACGTGCCGCCGCGGCCGGTAGATTTTTCTAAAACATCACCATTAATTGGCTGAAATCAAATATTAATTTCGTTCTATGGACGCGGCCTACGATACGGGGACGCAATAAAAAAAGACAATTTTTTTTTCATTTATTTTTTTTTTTTTAAACCGATTCAAACCCACCCCATATTTCCCCGCCCGTATAAGTACACGCGAATACAACCGGCGGCGACTCGCGATATTATTATTACATCACGTTATATTATAACGTAATACGTATGGAGCGGAGATTATTCGACTCGATCCGATCGGAATTATTCGCGAACGTAAACCGATTATTTAGTAAAACGGGCTAAAACCTTCGGTTTAATTCGCCCAACAACTCGAAATCCTTGTACGGTTCGTCGCGAATCCGTCGACGACTTATCTATACTCGTGTATCGTTATAAAAACGTCGTAAACGGTACTTGTGGTGGACTCATTACTCGTCCCCGTTACTCATTATTAGGGACCGGATTTAAACGCCCCCAAAAAAGCTATTGAAAAATGCTCTATAAAAACGCCAAAAATGCCCTAAAAAATTACCGCAGAAAGACAAACAATTTTAAAGTAATACTAAATAATTTACTCCAGTATTTTTTAATTTTTATATATATATCAGAAAATCGATTTTTCAGGTCCCACTTAAAATTCCCCCCACCCCTCCCCGGAATTATTGATTCCGATTTATATCCAAGTACAGCCTACAAATGTTGAACATTTTCACCGGCCTTTTTTTTTTTTTTTTTTTTTGATTGCTGGTTCAACAAGTGTAAATCTTATTATATGATTGGGTATAAATAAATACCGGCCAATAACGAATAATATTATTTAACGTTAATAATAATTTCGATATTTTTTTTATCTTAAAGCCAGACTTTGTTCGCGTAACGCCCGTGAGCTGTCCGCGTCCCAACAGCGTACCGCCACAAGTCGATAAACGCCGGTCTAAGAGATGATGTTTTACCGGAGATCCATATTCGTCGGTAATATTATGACCCCGGAACCCGTCTAGAGACGGACCAGACGGCTGTAGAACACGGACGTAAATATCATTTTTTTTTTTTTTTTTTTTTTTTATAATACTTATATTGACGGCGGTGCGTCCCGACAACGATATTATTGTTTTTTTTTTTTTTTTTCGTTTTCCGATTGGACGAGCCCGATAAAATACAGGGAGCGTGTTATTAATATACGGATAATACGACTTTTACACAATACAATTACTTGACACAACCTGACGATAAAATATTATTATTACGGACGCGTTGGTGATAATACCGTTCGTGTTCGCGACGGGCCCCCGCCCCGTACGTTTAGGTATAAATACGCCCGCCGAATATTATGATAATTCGGACGCGGACGAAAATTATAAAAAAAAAAAAAATAAAAAAAAAAACCCCGTATCGAATCAATGACAATGGCCGTTAATCAACTGAGGGCCGATATCGGCTACAGGCGAATATTATTACATTTTATATTACTATAATACACGGCCGGGGTCCGTGCGGTGTTACCGTATGATTATAACCGCATCTCGGCGGCGGACGGCTACCGACGCGAAAGTCTTAATATAAAAATAAAAACGACGGCTCTAAAAACTAATATTATTCTCGTATTGTAGACTGTACCGGTGTGCGTTGCAATGTTATTACCGTCGGGTATATTGTCCGTCGTTTTTTTTTTTTTTTTTATCTTCTTCTTCTTCTTTCCGTTCTCGGTACAATCAACGCGCATAATTGGATTTCGATATTTTCACGCGGTGTCCGGCGACCTCCGACGTTAAACGGCCCGGCGTGAGTCACGGCAGGTTCCCCCGGCCCGCGGGTGTCTGCCGGTTTTCGAATTTCGACGGTGGCCTGCCCTCGCGTCTCCGCGCGGTGTGCCGCACGACAAATCGTGTCCCCGATCACTATTACTGTATTATTATCACTTTAATATTTGATTATTATAAACCGAATATAAGGCCGACCGTCTCCGGGTACTCGTTACCCCGGTTGACCTGCAGATGGCGCTCCGGCCCGGCACGAAATCCTATTTCAAAAACCGCTCCGGGGAGCCGACCGCCGAACGTTATTTACGAGAATATACCAATTGATATTATAATCCGCGTACGTTGTATTGTAGTAGACATTGTTCTCGATTGTAGTCAACCGGCAATTAAACACTTTACGATATCCGAAACAACCGCGAACCGCGGCAATTCGACCATAAAAATGCCACACGGGCGACGGTTGAAGAACGTCCAAACCGGCCGCAAGAGGCCCGTCGTCGTCGGCATTACCGCAATAACATATTTACGTACGCGTACGCGCGAAATTGCATCCCGTCGGTATACAATTTCGGACACGCAGAAATCCGTCACGCAGCGTATAAAAGAACAAGCCCGGACCCCCGGCGGATTTTCGGTTCGGTGTGATAGTCGCCGCAGAAGTGTCCGAAAGCGGCGGACGCGATACCGAAATATGGTGCCGTTGGACAAAAATCGAAAATGCCGCCCGCGCGTTAACGAACGCAACCGCCGGTACGGGTTATTAGGTTTTTATAATTTTCGAATTGAACAGTTACTTAATATTGTCAGTAATAATCTATTGTAAACTCAATTAAATATTAAACGCGTTAGGAACAACGTCATTTATATTTGAGGTTTTTTGTTGTTGTCGGCCTTTAAAATACCGCCCGATACGTACCGCTCTGTTCATATAATTAAAACGAAATAATTAACGAGTGGAAACTTTAAATAAGTAAATAAGTAGTACGCGGAGTTCTATATCCCCGCGGGGCCGCGAATAAAGACCGGCCGAGTACCGAGAGGTCTTACGGTTTCGCGCGAGCGCAGAGGTAAAACAAATCCGCCGTTAAGATATAACCAATTTAAACTGCGAGAAATAACGGGGCCCCGCGGCACAGGCAGCCGGGTGTAATCGTATCAGACAAAAAAAAAAAAAAAAAAAACCGTTATGTTCCCGTCCGAAAGTTTTTCCCCGGTTTATTTAATCACTCGTACGGTAAAGCAGTCGCCGTTCGCCTTTTTTTCGGCCGTATACGCGTACATTATAATATATACATCTTCCACTTCATATTTATGAAGACCTTTTTTTTTAGAGTGCTAAATTTGTTTAAATTGAATTGATGAGGATTTCACTATCCTTACACAATTATTCTGCGATATGTTTCGAAGATTCAAACCCTTTATTTCTAAAATCTTCTAGAAATTTTATTTGTATCTGTACGCAACAATATAAATCATTGCTAACGAAATGTGATTCTGAGCGTTGTTCGGTTAAACAACCGATTTCGAATGTTTTGATATGCCGTAATTTTTACGATTTTCATCAAAATTTATACTTTAAACGATTATCAAAAAAAAAATATCATTACCTTACGCTCTAATTTTTTTTTTACCACTAAATACAACTTGTGATGAACGCCGTGTAAAATTTTCCTTGAAAACTTGACCAACACAATTTTATCAACATAAAAGCAAATAATAACTAAAATAACTCGACAACTTCAAATGCCAATAAATATCTCTATAATCGCCGGAAGATTTTTGAAAAATTTGTCTACGTTTAGAATGATTAATAATATTATATAAATATTCCGGCAAAAAATGTTGGTCTCTATGATTTAATTCCCCGGTTTATTTAATCACTCGTGCGGTAAAGCAGTCGCTGTTCGCCTTTTTATCGGCCGTATACGCGTACATTATAATATTTATATATATATACACACGTATACTCGTATATTATTTAAAAAGCGCACCCCGAGTTAATTATGGAAAACCGACAGACGGTTAAAATTTCAATGAGCCCGTGGCGATTGGGGAGGGATTGGCACTTTGTCATAACGCGATTCGTACGGAGTACTGTAATGCAATGCAAACAAACAATCGGATGACGGGGTGGAGAGGAATCTCTTTATTTTAAGAACGCACGTAATATCGTATCCTCCGGGCACCGTCCGAAGAAGCGGCTCGTAATGATTACATACTTATATGGGTTAGGTGCCCGAGTATAATAATATGATTACGACGTTGGGTTACCGTCGAATAAACAATAAAAATAATCTGATTTAATTTGATACGATGTAATATTTCGATAGAAAAATCAACAAGAAAAAAATCGCCTAACTCGTATTTTCCCCAATATAATATAATATTTTATAACCGTACGGTATCGTTTTACCTTTATCCGAACGTAGGTATAATTTTGGAAAAAAAAAAAAAGAAGTAAAATGTTTTTATTTTTATTTTTTTATTCTCTAATCGTAAAAAACCACACCGCACACATATTTCCGTATAATAATATTATGTGTACAACGTGCGCACGTTGTACAAATTTACAACTTACGTTTTAATAACTTTACGCGCATTGCATAGATAACAATAAAAACTCCTACAAAAAAAAAAAAAAAAGTAAAATAAAATAAAAAAACAACAACAGGAACCTAAACGTAATTTAATATTACCATTGTGAATACGTTGTCATTTTTTAGCATGATAATAAAATTATACGACGCGGATAACACACCGGAAAAAAAAAAAAATAAAAATATCCCAACAATATTTCGAGTTGACTCTATGATAACTACACGAAAACGGTTTATTCGTTATTTATTCCGTGTGTAGCAAAACGACACACATTAATGTTACTAAAATATGTTTTTTTTTTTTTTTCGTTTAGTAAAAGTGTTCCAATTTTTTCATGCCGTATCTTAAAACATGCGGATTATTTGCCCAGTGGTACTTTATTTGAAAAAGTTTTCGAAATTCTCTACAGTTTTTTTTTTTTTTTCAAAAACTTTAACAATTGCCGATACATCGGTTTAATTTATGTTGATTTTTATTGGGTTATTACTTGGGTTATTACAAGCGGGAAAAAAACAGTATACTAATACCACGATTAACCTTACAAATTTACCGAGCTTCGCTTATTGATTTTCGTTTGCAATGATTTATCGTTGCTTTCGGTATATTATATTAACTGAATTACCAGTGCTCGAATTTAAAAAATAAAAAAAGAGGGACTACGAAACTTGAATAAAAAAAAAAAAAACGTCCCCTGAAATAATTGAATTCAACGTAACCTTTAGGGTGTTGTTATTTATTAATCTGTTATATTTTATATCTGTTTGGGAAATAAAAAAATAAATGATGACGTTTAGATTTAGGTTAA
Organism: Tuberolachnus salignus; assembly: GCA_956483605.1. NCBI lineage: Eukaryota > Metazoa > Arthropoda > Insecta > Hemiptera > Aphididae > Tuberolachnus > Tuberolachnus salignus. The sequence continues at coordinate 5,256,842 of OY101436.1, read as the reverse complement.
ATAACTTACAATTTACTATCACACAGAGCAAGAGTACAATATAGAAAATGTAATTATAATAATAATTTACGATTGAACGATAAGAGTGTTGAATTCTATACAAAATATTTACAAAGGATTCGAGTATTTCGAGTTGATAATAACCATGTAGTTAACCCATACCTTAGACCCATGTATTCATGGGGTTTTTTTTTTTGGAAATATCAAAACGAGACTCGCCTGTTGTCCCGTGTGTCACAAAAGAAATAATTAGTTAGTGGACGGTACGAAAAAAAATTCGTAGAGGAGCTCTGGTCCTCCTCCTAATTCGAGCACCACAAATATCACCACGAAATCCGCCAAACTTCACGCCCACTTCACGCCCGCCCAAAACCGTCGAGGCCGCGTAGTTTATTTTTTATCATTGTGTGTAAGTCGATCGATCGATCAAACGATTTACGACGTGTACGTCCGCGAATTCCGATACGAGTAATACGAGTGGCAGCCGATGGCGAACAACGGGAAATTATTTTATCGATTCGAGCCGTTTTTTTTTTCGGAATTTCGCACGACGACGACGACAACGACGCGAACGCAGTATTATTGTATTATTTACCGATGGCATTTTAAAAGGCAACGTGATGAAAATTATTATTATTAACGGAATGCAGTCGGGTCGGGTACGAGCGTTTCGTATCTAATATTATTAAAAGCCGACGACGATAATAATAATAATAATAATATTAATAATATTTTTTTTTTTTTTTTTTTTATTTTCCTCATCCGCGCGTTGTCGTTCACACGAAAGTCCTTTTCGTTTATTTATTATTTTATACTATTTTTTTTTTTTTTTTTTACAAAATACTCGTTTTTTCCCGTCCGCGGTGCACGGTGTTTTCGGAGTACATAATAAAAACGGAATGAAAAAACCGTCCTATTTTTTTTTTTTTTTTTGTTTTTTTTTATTAATATATTACGAAATTGCACACACGAGACGGTTTACGAGAAGGGCGTGTGTATATTATACTCCGTTATAAAGTCGTTGCAATTTCAAAGATTATACCAACGACGACGACGTCTAAACACCAACGATCGTAATATTATAAAAAAAAATAAATGAATTCGGTTTCGCGACGACGATATACGGTTTATATAATATAGTACGCGTATTATTGTTGTTATAAAATTATATTTTTAATCCGACGACGGGATTAACTAACTGTAACTACAGTTTTTTTTTTTTTTTTTTACTACTGTCGGGTGGGGTACGCCACAATTTCAACACAACCCGTTGTTCGCCTTGTACGCAATAACAATAAACGCTCGAAATAAAACGCGGCTAATCCTTCATTCCGGAATAATAGTATTGTTATTTTTGTAATCGTATACGTAAAACCGTGAATACCCGCCGAAATTTTACCGAACCGAATGGCTTACGAGGGAGAAAGAGAAATGGAAATCGAATAACCAATGATTATCATCGTAGTCATTATAATATTATATTGTTCGAAACCGTATACCGGATTAACAGGGCCGCCCGTAGGGTAATTATCGGGGGAGGGACAAAACGAAACTATAAGACAACAAAACAAACTATATATATATATATATATATATATAAAATAATTATTACTAATAATTTTTTTTTTTATATTTGTTAACATGATTAACAATTCACAAAGATATTAGTTTATGGCGGACGGCAAGTAGACACCCGGCGTAATCACGGACGGTATACAATTGATAAAATTAACCGATTGTTACACGTACCTCGGTAGCGTAATCACAAGTGACGGGAAAAGTGCCACCGACGTTAGTAATTGTAAAATAGCACAAGCCGAGCGGATGTTCTTTTTTTTTTCGAAAAAAAAAAAAAAAAAAAAAAGAAGGAAATTACTACGACAGATGCAATAAATATAAACATTAATCAAACCACTTGTATGGATTGTGGCGTGGTATGAAGCCGAATCGCGGACAATGACGACGAGTGCGGACGGAAGGAAAATAGAGGATTTCGAAACGCGGTGCTGGCGATGGACATTAAAAATACCGTCCACAGAACGAGTGACAAACGAATAAGTGTATCGGAGGATGAAAGGGAGAAAATGTCAATATGGACGACAATCGAGGAGCGAAAAAACAAGTGGATAGGACATCGCGGGCATACACGGACGACGACGATAATTGAAGGGAAACCCGAAAGGAAGCCAAAAAGATGAAAACCTAGGCAATCACATATAAAACAGATTACGGTGGACATAGGAAACGGTTAATATAGAGAATTGAAGAAAGTCGCTTTGGACGGAAAATAATGGAGCGATATTTCATCATTCAACCAATCTACGGATTGAAGAAAAACAAAAAACAAAAAACAAATACGAAACTATTACCAATGTTTTATTTTTTTAAATTTTTTTATTAGAAATACACAATGTGTAAATTGAATTTTTTCTTTTTTACTCTCTCTCTCTCTACAATACGCGTGCGAGCAGAAATACGGATAACACGAGTTGACAGATAAAAGAAGCCACGACACTTTTAAAGCTTGATATTCGTTATGGTTTGTTATTCGAATTTATGAGGTTGGCGAGCTCGTAAAACCGTCCAGGCCGATTCCCGGGGACATAATTCGAGTTGAGATCTCCGATGAGTGCGGGTTCGGATGGTCGGTAAAGCCAATATTTTTGGCGTACCCGTCAAGAAATACCGGCTAACCACATTTAGCTTACTTACATGTAAACTCGTGCCCGTACAAAATACGAGTCCTAGAATCGTCTCCCGGGTGTGGCTATGAAGTTGACCGGGACGATTGTGTTTTCTGTACGTTTAGCGGTTCCCCGCGTTCGGACGCCGGAAGACCAACCACTAGGAGGCATTAATAGTGTTTTGTATAGTAGAAATCGTTTATTTGTAAGGTCGAGACTAGATATTTTCTATTCAACAGAAACTATTAACGGCGATGCTTGTGTATACAAACATTAGTCGCAAACACCAGATACCAGCGCATATTTATTTTTTTATTTTGGCACACGCCCGTCCGCCGTCTACCGGGCACCGTAAAAATACCAACATTTATTGTAGGATTTTCGGTTTTTCGCGATCCCCCCGTGGATCGGCACCCGGAAAAATCCGATCGTATTTATACCCGGTCCGCCGGGTCTAAGCCCCGATAACAATTTCGTGTTTCTCTTTGACGAAATATAAAAAATAAAAAACCCGATTCGTTGAATAATACATAATATTATGTAGCTGTGCGGGAAAAAAGTAATCGACGGCGCGGCGTTCGGTTGACGGGGTTTATTTTATTCGTATATATATATATATATATACGTACATCAAATATTTTTTTTTTCCATTTTTCCGCCATCAGATACGACGCGACGCGTAAAGATACACTCTTGGTTTTTATAGAATATTATTTTAATATTTTAAATTCTAACGGGAAATTATATTATAACATAATAGTTTAAAAATATTAAGTGCCCACATAATCTCGTTATTATTACGCGTATGTTATATATTATTTTTGATGGGAAAAACGGAAAAAAAAAAAATAGAAAATTAATTCGAACAGACAATCGTATATAATATATTAATCACACGTACGCGCGTCGGAACAACGTTCACCTGTTGGATTATATTCGGACGGAATATAAAAAGTCAACCGAATCGCTTCGGTTTTTTTTATTATTATTATTAATCAAAAGCATAATATAATATAATTATATACACAAAAAAAAAAACAACAGCTGTCCCTGCAAGGACGGGTTTAAAAAAAAAAAAAAAATCCTATACGTGTCGCTATATAATCTATAAAAAAAAAAAAATTATTATTATAATCGTCGTTGTTATAGAACACAATAATAATGTATAATATCAAAGTCGATTAAAGCGTTACGGTTTCACCGTGGGTCTGCAGCTAGAGCAATATTACAATAATTTATTATCCGTCATAAAATAATACTATCAGAGTGACGATTCTGTAGGAATGCGCCTCTTTTTTTTTCTTTTTTTCTACTCCCCTAGTTCAATCCCAAACTTAATTGTCGGCTATAAATAAAGCCTACACGATCCGTAAACGTAAAACAATTAAACGCAGTACACGACGAGTATATTTTAATTTTTCGGTTGATTTTGTATTTTTTTTTTTTTTTTTTTGTTTGGTCCTTCAAAATCCGCACCTATCACCTATTGCTCCGATTTTATCGATAATAACAATAAAATCGCGCACGGATCCTGCTGACGGGCCCGCCGCTGTTGTAGGCGGAAACTGGGAAATCGCGAATGGTAGATGGCATAGAAGAATTTAATCTGAACACGCAACGATAAATCCTGAGCGAAATTCGGTTTGTAAGCAAACACGTTATGAATTTTACGGCGATGTTTATTGATTTCCGTCAAAGAATTGACTAACTTACGCTTATGATCGCGGCGGTAATATAGAGAGGGAGAGAGAGAGAAAATAAGGCCCGTCCTTTTCCGTGGTTTTCGTAGCCGCCGCCGGCGGTCGGCTTATGCGTTTTTACACGTTGCCCGTGTATTTTTAGGCCGCGTTAAATTTAGACGCGTCGGACGATATTTCGGGCGTTTCGGGATGATTCCGTCAAACGAAACCGGCCGAACCGCCGGCGGGAGGAAGCCGTAGGTTTCGGAGAAGATTGACGGGCGCGAGCGCGGACCGCATGCGGCGCGCTCCCGAGCCCGAAAGGGGGCGACACTCTGGAAACGAATTATTATTTTTATTATTATTGTTACAACGTTTTCGAAAAATATCGCATTCGATAATATACAATAATATTAACATTAGTGTATCCGAATTATATATATAAAGTAAGAAACGTGTGTGACGTTGCCGCCGCCCTTTAGTTGGTATTATAAAAGCAACCGGTCCGTCTGTGCCGACCGCCCCACCTACCGATCTCCGACTGACGGCCGAACGTTATCCAATTATTGCCTTTCCGAGACTACCGCCCGGGATTAACACAATAATAATTTTTATAATATAAAAACGCCGACCTACCTTTTATATTGTACGCACGGTCCGGAATCGGAATGTTCCATCGCGTACACCGCCGCCATTGAATCGCTATTATTATTATTATTATTATTATTATTATTATTGAATAGAGATACTCGTGTTCCGATCGTTTTTGTCGTTCCGTCCCGTGACCGATTCGCGGGGCTCGCCGAACGTAATTCGGGCGTGCGAGCCGATTCGCAGCGTACAAACTTTTATACGTTTTTGGTATTGAATTTCGATCGTTTTTTTGTACGGCGGCCCGCCGAAACGTTTGTGATAGCTCGGGCCCCGTTCGCCCTGCCCTGCGGACGGTGTTCCGGCGACAACTAAACGGCGTTTTAGCCTAGCCGTACGGTTCTGAGCGAAATTCGATTGACCGTTGTGCCACGCGATCGTTACGATTTTCGTCGAAATTACGTCCGGGTTAGAAAATAAAAAACAAATCGCGCCTACGGAATTTCGATACGGTCAAAAGATCAAATATACGCGAGGCGAGTTTCGTGTAAAAATCTCGAACATTTTTGAGATACCGATCAAATTTCAAATCCCCAATAACCAAATGGAAATTAAAAAACGTGGAATATTTAAAAAAAAAAAAAAATTAAACCCCCAATACGAATACAATTCGAAAAACGCCAGAATGTTGTAGAAATGGGTGGAGATGTAGCCCCTAGGGATATTTCCCCGTCGTGGCGATTTTGGCTCCCGTTGTTCCGGCGTCCCCTTCCCCACCCCTAAAGTATCGCCGAATCGTTTTCGATACAGTCTGGTCAACAGAGCCATAGTACAGTCACTTTTCCCCTCTCCCCCTACATAAAAAAAGTTAATTTATATTTATCGAAATTATTCGATATCGAAAACGTCGTATAGTTTTACTTATAACGTCATTTTTATTGCATATTTTTAGCACATATATATATATCGAGTTTTAAATCACGAATCACGATTTTATACATTTGCCCAAACTCGAAACAAATATTGTAAAATAAAACGTATACGACTATAAGCGTATTGATTACAATCATGGTTTGAGACTTATTGCTCATTAAAAAATTACAATAAACGCTAAATTGTGTACTAAATACCCGTAAAATATGAATTTAAAATATTTATTAATTTATAATTATTATTCAAGTTTGTATTAGTATTACATTACAACAAATTTACTTTAAATTTCGAATAAACCTGTATAATTTCATGACATTATCCTTAGCTATTTATACATAATTATGACGAGCTACGAGTTGTAGGTAACAAACAAATTACAATTTCATTAATATTTTGATTCGATTAGACGTATCTCTTAATTTTACTGATCCAATTAAAATGTCTATAGTTTTTGTTTAAAATTTGAAGAACTTGTCAATATATGCAACAAACAAAGAAACAAAAAAAAAAAAAGCACAAAAACTGAAAAATAAACATTTTATTGCGAAATATTTGAAATATTGAAAAATACACACGTTACAAATTTCACGTTCGATATCATGGTAACCAGAAATGAATATATTCCGTACACTGCTATATTATACAATAAATAACAAAATTACGCAAACGCCAGAAGTCCCGAACGCTGATTACAATCAATAACTATTATAGCCAAATTTAAATACACATGAGAGAAATCGCATCCGTTGACCGCCTGCACTGTCCCGTAAATACGGTCTGGGCACGACCGGACCCCGAAAAAACCCCTCGTTCGGCGCCACCGGACAGTATTACTATTACTATCTTTGTGTTTTTTTTTTTTATTTTTTCTTATAAGGAAACCATAACGACACTCGCGACGACGACAATATAGCCGGGAGTCTCCGAGCACCGAAATACCCGAATAACCTTTTCGGATCGCGGCGGACGTATATCATATGTATTTATGCTAAAATCTCGGCTCTGTACTATATCAAAACGCATATACATTTATTTTTTTTCCGAATGAATAAAACAGACGGGCCCGTACATTACCGCGGTATATAATGGAAAATACTACCGTATAGTAAACATCATAAATATCTCTGCGCATGTGTATTTAGGTCCTTCTTTTATCCCTTTTGTATTTCATAAAGGGTTACTTTTCGCGAGATTCGGGTCAGTGAAGGAATATATACGCGTATTTTATATGATATAGATTACGCCCACGCGGGATAAGGTTTTCATATTTTTTCTCTCTCCCTCTCTCTCTCTCTCTCTCTCTCTCTCTCTCTGTCTAAATACCGGTGATATTATTATGCGGGTAATCATAATATATATATATATATATATATATATTGTATTTACAAGATTTGCGCAGGATTCGTCGAAAAAACGCCGGAATCGTACCACAATCTAGAAAGTGCCGATACGAGTATTCGCTACGATTGCATTTCATTGAATTTTCACAACAAAAAACGAAATATCGGTGATTTTTTTACTATTTTCGCCGAAATCCGGACATCAAAAGATTATAAAATGATGAAATCGTCATTATGTTACCATAAAAAGTAACTTATTTACGTATGGAATTGTGTAATTCGATTTTCGAGACGCCAAAAACGTATTATACATTTCAACAACAAAAAAAGTCCAACGTTTCAAAAAGCGTCAGAATATATTGACAATTTGACCACGTTTATTATTATTCATTCGCTTTTCGGAATTTGGTTACGCTCACCGACTAGATTAAATTTCCTACCGGAGACGGCCCCTGAATTTGATAGTCGAAGCGAGATTTCTGGAAGTAATGATTTTTTCAGACGAAAAAAGAAGCTATAGTACTAATACAAATTCGCTACCGGAAACTTGCAGATAATGACACAATAGGACCAACATGTCCGGTCGGGAAATTTTTCACGGACACGAAACATAAAAAATAACAGCACACATCATAGAATATAATAGCGACACGTTGGGAATTCAAATAGTAATTTGCTTGTTACTCATTACTAGGCCGCGGATGTTGTTGCAGTAAAAAACTGGTAAAATTAATTGTAGTGTTACACGAAAAACAAATATATACAGTCGATTCCGTTTAATAGAGACACCGGTTAAAAAAGGACAACCGCTTAATCGGGACAATTCTATAATTACGGAAACAAATGTATACTTGTAATGCAAAAGTACGCCGCTTATCTGGGCCGCGAATCCAGATAATCGGGACATTTTTATCGGGTATAATATTAATTTATATTTTCGGAGGGAAGTCTGTTGGAACGGTTGGAACCAAATTCCGAAGAATATGGTAACGCAAAAGTACTAAACAACGTAAAATTCGAACAACTGGATTCAAACGTGCAATGCTATGACCGAAACGAATACGTCGATGATGTAATTATTCAATCCATACAAGATCGACATAATTCAGATGAAGACACGGACGAGAAACCAGATCCAGCAATACAGCTACGGGAGGCAAAGAAATCGTTGGAAACATTGCGATTATTTTTTCTTCAACGAGGAAATGAGGGAAGCACCCGATAAGTGCTTTGGATACTTGTTCGGACTACATTCGTCAACAAACAATAATATGTAAAAGAAACAAAGTAATAATTATAATTTTTTTAAATAACATAAAAAAATAAAAAAAATTAAATATATACATATATATCGCTTGTTTGCTACAACAACGACATAACACAAAAATCGTCATTTTTTAGTTGTTCGCAATAATAACAATATTGGTGTTTTTTTCTATATTGATAGAACGACATAAGTGAACATACAAAATTAACCTTATTACCAAATAACTCATAATTAAAAAATCAATCTTTGAACCAATAGTGTCATATGTTAAAAAACTTAAACTAACTCCTAATTTTATAACAATAATACTGTTGTAGGTGAGAATTGAAAGCATGACTATAGTGTGTTATAACACTCATTTTTCATTAAAATAAGTTTCTAAAGCACTTTGCACATTAAACATGATTTATCATCATCTCATTGTAACTAAAATTTTCAAATTCGTTTTATGTAAAAATCAAGGTTTTTGTGTTATGTCGTTGTTGTAGCAAATACGCGATATGTATATGTACTTTTATAAATATTTAGGTTATAATACTACTGTTTTTCTTTTTGTATAATTAAATAATTTCTATAATTGTTTTATTGTAATAATAGAAACATAAAAAATCGGTTTTTCAATAAATTGATATGTTTTTTTTTTTTTTTTTTTTTTTTCATTTCGTATTATTGGGACAAAATAACATGCAACCGATGCGTGCCGATAAAGCGGAATCGACTGTATATATATATCACGTATACGCATCAACGGTAATAACTTCATATAAAACCGTTGAATCCTAATGAACATATAGTACATATGAATGCGGAATATCAACGAAATCGCAATGCAATTTTGAATATGTCGAAAAGTTCAACTCGAACTCGTGTGGAACGGATTTAAAACTTACCCGGCGCCGGTAGGCGGAAAGCGGCAAATGCAACACCATTCGAATGCCACACTCGTTACTACGTTGGTTTTCTGAAAATTAAACGAACACCACCTCTCTGTACACCTTACTTAATTTGTATTGTTCTATTGTTTTTTTTTTTTTGTTTGTTTGTTTGTTTTTGTTCTTCTTCTTCTTCTTCTGCAATATCGGATTTAAAAAAAAAAAAAAAAAAAAACGACGGCGCACCATTAACAAATAGACACCAACAATGACGGCGTGCCAACGCCAATCAATCATCGTCCACCGCGCGAGTCTTGACAAATTTCCGCACGACTCCGCCCGTATGGCGCGCGGTAAGTGCGAGGGTGGCGCGGGACTCTAAAAAGTTGTATACGAATAACGCTAACAACGTCCGGAGCGGAAAATAAACGAACCTTTTACAACTCGGAGACAAACCTCCAGGGCTTTTACCATAATGACGAAATATTGAACCGCAATCGCGTTTGGTATACGCGGTAGAGTGCTATATAGAGCTACAATACGGTCCGCCACATTTTTCCCTTTTTTTTTTTTTTTTTTTTATTATTATTTATTTTTTTTTTTTTTTTTATATACGTTTTTTCGGTTCAAAGACGTTTTTTCCGTATACATATATATATATTACTTTCCAAATGTGTCGAATTCGTTTTACGAAATCTATATTATGTATACCGGATCGGATAAACGGACAGCACTATTTTCGACAGATACGTGTATATATATATATATATATTTTTTCATTTATTTCAGCGATGAATGAAAACCGTTGCGAATAGCGATGAATTCGCGACAGTTATTAGTCTAAATCGTTATATTCGCCGAGAAAAAAGGTCTCGATTATCATCGTCTTTGCGCGGGCGAGTGTGGTTACCACTCATGCGGTATCGTTATGAAATCGAATTTTAATATCGATTATTATTTGCGTTCTCTTATTAATAATCAACGGCGGTTTTATTGATACGAATATTGAAAATACCAACTGTAGTGAGCCAGTCCGGGTAGTACGACTCAATACTATATATAGACAAAGTCACTGACGGCTTCTCGGTGGATGTCGAACAGAAGGAAAGGTTTGAAGACAATAAATAAACACTTATAAACAATAGAGTTACTTTATCGACTGAGACTGGGCAACCCGTGGTACAAACAAATGTAAGGTATGATACCAGCGGTCCGCCCGTACATCGAGTCGACACTAAGTCTAAACCAAGTCTAAAAAAATTATGGAAACCCGTGTCCGTATATCTTCTAGCCAACTATCCGGAATACGGCCTCGCGAAAGTAGAAATCACTTAATTAAAGCATTTCAAAACTACTATCTATATAATCGTAATTCTTTATAGTAAACAGTATATATATTTAAACGCGTAGTAACCATATAAAGAGTTCGATAAATATACCTATACACGCACACTATGTGCAAAATAGTGATCACGGTTTAACATGATTACTATACATCATTGTTGCATACGAAAAAACCGATATATCGAAGAAGAAAAAAAATAACAAAACTATCGTTATTTTATTTTAAATAAAATAAATCGTATAGTATAATGGGTGTAACTATTTAAATAGAAGTCGAACGAAACTGTTCGCTTTTTGCGCATGTGTAACGACAACGCGATTAAAATCGTAATCAGACACGGGTACGTCGTACATGTTTCGTTGTATATAACTTATATCAAAAAGTTGTATAACTTTTACAATAATTCTTCGTACATTTCCGTATGATGTCCGTCGTTTTAACCGAAATGATTTATTTCAGTAGTAAAAAAAAAAAAAATAAAGGAAAAAAATAGCTGGTTAATTTCAACGATACTATATAAGATTGCGATTTCGGTCCCGTATACATATATATATATTTTTATAAAACTTTTTATCCGCGTTCTTTGCCATATATTTAACAACGGAGTCGGCTATAAGTTAGAGACGACGGTGATGAGACGCGGAATTCCCAAGCGGTTACCCCCCCAGTCCGAGATTTACCGACGTTCATTATATCATAATGCGGTTCGAGCGAGTTCAATACTGCAGCGAAATCTCCGATTAGAAAATTCGTCGGCTTTGTTTTTTTTTTCCTTTTTTTTTTTTTATTCGGAATTAGTCGTGATGTGGGCGGAGGCTTATATTCACTGTAAATACCCCGGCGGAGCTACCGCCGATTCGGAGGCGGATTGACCGTTCGGGAAAAGGGAATTTTACGGACGGCCAACCGTCTTCAAATAATTACGAATTGTTGATTGACGTAAACATAAGTTTATAATAATCTCCATCGGATTTCGATTCGTTCACGACCCACTGTCCGACTGATACTTTAACAGAATTAACAAAAAATTAAACCCACTATTGTTATTGTTACACACGACAACATTTTATGGCGAATTCTATTTCTCAGATGGCTTATTATTATATGTTCAACGAAATAACGATTGCAATAATTTTTTAGTATAAATGCAAAAATTAGTGATAAAATCAATATATTTTTTATTTTTTTTTTTTTCCATATACAATTCAATGTGAAATAAATTGTTATTAAAAATACTTCGCAACAGACGCCACTAATAAAATAATATCGAGCCTAGCAAGAACCACTTTTTGTTTTTCTGTATTTTATTGGGAGAGAGGGAAACCGTTGAATGGCCTAGACAAATTCCAATCTCCCGGCTGGAATTCGGTTCCCCCTGTTATTTTTATCTTGTTTTGCGAACGAATTAACGCGGTCTTGCCACGTTATCAATCCGTCGGTAAATGAATTTTCACACCCACGGAGTAATCAGCGAATAGAACAAAGGTGGAATTTGTTATTTTTACATTTGTGTTTTATGTTTCCATAACAAAATATATTTCATTAGATTATTCAACTTTTTTAAATAACTTATATTTAATTGTATTGCACGTGCTATATCCGTTGAGTTTTTTTTTTGTTTTTTAGCGAACAAAACCACACACGCACACAAAAATTCTATAATATCGATGGGATCGGTACGATTATTTATTAATGACGGATTTAGCCGTTTAAACTATGATATTGCACAACACACAACTCCCCCCCCCTTTGGAAAAAAAATAAAGAAGTCGAATTATTACGAAAATTAATATCGTTTCGCGTTCGTTCGCTGCGGAAAACTATCGGCGGTTTCGGCGACCCTTTTTTTTTTTTTTTTTTTTTTTGCCACGACGAGTTTCTTCTCGAAAGAATTTCGGCGTTATCTCGAATGTCTCAGACGGGGAGTCTCGTTTACGCGACGCCAGATTGTTACTTTCGATGCCCCACCACTGACCCACCCTTTACCCACCCACTATCCCGGTCGAACAAAACGATTCGAATACGAAATAATAATATTACATATATATATACAGAGTGCGGCGAAGACGACTGACCAGTGTAATGGGGTCATTAGTATAAGATAAGATAAGCGCAGGCCTATATTAGTGGTCTGTTTCGATTTACGCAGTTATGCCGTTTTTAGACGTAATCATCGTCTGGACAGTTGTACAGGTTTCGTCGTGCGCGCGTATTTTGAATATAAACATTCCGCGATTGGTACCCAAAGGGCTTTTCGTCTACACTTGGGCATACCAAAGAGGCATTAGGCAGGTCGGAGAGGTATTGAACTGTCGCCGAAAAGCTCTGGCCGGAAGAATGCGGTTGCTTTGGGAATGTTGTGACGTTGGAAACTTATCCGCAGCACAGATTAGAGGAAATGGCCGAAGGACACGACTTGGAAAACGTGTGATTTTAACAATACGGGGCTGGAGCGCACACAGCTCGAATTTCGCTTACTGTTTCGCGACAAACGTTCCCTGGGAAACGTTTCCTCTCTGAGAGGTGACGTAGGCTGGCCGGCACGCTCCCCCGATTTAAACACGTGCGATTTTTCCACTGGGGGTTCGTTAAGGCTAAGGAAGGTTTTCAACCATCGCCCACATACCGTAGACGGCCTGAAGCAGAGAATCGCTGAAGAAATCGCGGCCATACCAGTGGATACGTGCCGAAACATCCGCGATCGGCTACCAGCTGTTGTACGACGGCCGCCCTTCTTGGAGATATAATTTAAACAAAACGGGATTTCCTAATAATGTTAATAAAACGAACCGTTTTTCTCTAAGTTTTAATGTACGTCGTGTGTAGCTGCTCAACACTCATCGGCCGGCTCCGCCGCGCCGTGTGCATATGATTAATTCGATATTTCGGGCGATTATAAACGGAGTAGTTATTATCGTATATACTGCGCGCGAAATCTTATAGTGATTATTATAATACTGCACCGGCATAATAGTAGTAAAACCTTGACAGACGACGAAAATAATATTATATATTATTATATATTATTATTATTATTATTATTACAATGGGCGTCGGCAGAAATTCCGACGTCCTCCGCGCTCCCTGCACAACACTCGGCAGTCGACTGCACGCGTCGGTACCGGAATAACCACACTCGCGACCGTTGACAACCGGAAGTGGAACGGGTCTCTCCGCATAAAGCCCTCCCACACACCCCGTCGTCGTCGGTTCCGAATATAAAACACTAGACACTAGTTTTTGTAAAATCATTTTGATTAACTGTTCGGAATCCGAACCCTCGGACTCCAGAGACGCACTATCGTTTCCGGGGGAATAAGAAAAATCCGCCGACCCAATAGCGGGAAGGTTAGTGGGAACTTACAGAGACTAAAAAAAAAAAAAACCCAGAATAGTGACTATGCCCGTACAATCGGAGCAGAGAGATGGAAAAAAAACCGCATCGCGTCGGTAAAAAATCATTGGTTCCCATAATATATCGGCTTCCCGGGCGCGCACACTGTCCTGTCCTGAATTTTGTATTTACCGCCTCTTGACGGCTCGTGAACCGCTTTCGATTTTAACGACAGGATAAATCGTATGATATTAAAAGTCAGAAAATTAAATTTTTCCTAAAAATTCGAGATAAGTCCGTCTATGGCCGGTATAACTATCAGCTGGTGACGCCACTGTTTACAGTGTCGAGGCGTAGATAAGTAAAATTTATCATAGATAAAGATATAAGATAAATGCTTCAAAATCAATTTGGATACAGATAAGGATAACGAAAATTTCAATTATTCTCAAATAAGATAATAGACAAGTGGCATTTATATCTAGATGAAAAAAAAAAAATAATAACTTTTGTTTTTTAATTGTCTATTGTTGTTGTTGTTCAGAACTTAATAGTACGGACATACAAATGCAAACGGTTTAAACAATTCGGTATATGCAAAATGGTTTTTATCGCCTTGTAATATACAGCTAGTAGTAACTTCGAAATGTTATCTAAAAATAATGTAAACTATTACATTTAACTGGGTGTTTAATATTTTTTACTACGAAATGTTAATAAAAAAAATCTACCATTTAATATAAACTAGGTATATTCTATCTAGATTATTATTTTTTATTATCTTCGATAAACGCCAGGTAGATATCAACATTTTCATACGGATAGGATAAAAAATAATTACCTTGATAGATTTTTCAAGATAAGTGTCTCAACACTGACTGTACATTGTAGTATAATACGTTTGTTTTTTTTTTTTCATTAAGTAAATATACCTTATAGCGTAAGTTTTTTAATGACGCCCGAAGGAAATTCCTATTGTCTCCTGTACGTATAATATCTTCACCGCACCGAACCACAATAACCAATCCGTATGTATTATTTTGTCTCGCAGGAAGGATCGTCGCCGATTTACAAAAAAAAAAATAAAAATAAAAAATATTCCTAATCCATATACGTATACGCGTCCATTTCATGCGTATAATTTATATTATAGTATCGTATGGGCACGAATATTTTTCGTATAATGTTTAAATAAATATAGGTATTTATAAATCTTTCACACGGGTCATAATAAATTCGGTTTTTTTTTTTTTTTTTTTTACTTTTTCCCGTGCCCTATTCGGAACATGTGATACGTTCATAAATTACAATTATCACACGAAATAGTACGGCCACACCTAACCGAACATCCGAACCCGGAACGCAAACGCCAATATTATCACTATCGTTATTTATTTAAACGGTTTTTATTTAAATTACCACACGGAACAAATCGCTGCACACGTATGCGTAGCACAACCTTTTTTTAGGATTGTCCAGACAAAATCATCTAAAATACAATCCAGATACAACGTTATACTTTTTCGGTTTTATCCGGATAAAATCAAAATATCTCAATCTTCTTGATTTTCAATGGACGAGTATATAATATATTATTGTTGTATCATTCCTCAAGAGTTTTTATATGTTTTTCCGATCACGCGCGTAATATTTTCGTAATTTACACGTTTGTAGTAGGCAAATCAGGGTAATTGTACATAGACACCGGTACGACTCTATACCGGGATAGGTACCTACACTATTTCGACTGTTATCGAATGTGAATTATTATTACACAGACCTCACTGCCCGCTGAAAATATCGTTTTTATCCGGATAATTGAAAATTGTCTGTATCTTAGATACATTTCTGTCGGTTATTATATTGTTTTTTTTTTATCATTTTACATCTCGAAAAAATTATATCGCCGGAATCGATTACAATATCGTACCGGGGTGGTCCCATGGAGAGAATTGTTTTTTTTCAAAAAATATTATTTTATAATTATTTATGATCACCCGAAATTTTTAAAACCGTGTAAATAATTTTCGCGGGGCGGGAAGTGGGGCACGCGCCGTATAATAATACGGTACTCGACATCGCCACTCTGCCACACCGCCGAGAACAACAGCACTCGACGGGCCGGACACTCATCGGAAATAATAATAATTTTCCGAAACCACTCGAAACAATTACTACGCGAGTGTATATTATAAACTGCACCGTTTTCGTTGGCCGCCAACAGTTTGGCCACGGGAATAAATAAATCACGCGGTTTTGTTTTGCGGAAACTATAAACCGTACGTATTTATGTGTTATTGTCGATATTGCATCGTTCCACACCCGTCCAACGATTACACGTCACTAAAAAATGAATAAACCCTAATCGAAATTCGGATAAAGTAATATTTTTTTTTTTGACGAAATCGTATTGATTCGTAACGACAAAGTAAATTAATCGTTCGTGTTTTAACTCGAAACGTTTATAAACTCGGCACATTTACATTTGTTGCAGACCACTCGGGACAACGTATTCTGACGAACTTTTCTGTGCATTTCTACTTTGTTAAAAACAAATTCGTTTGCATAATAAAACAAAACAAAACGAACAAACCTTTTTGTGTATCTCGACAATTTTGAACAGCTACACGAATAACAACTCATAACTCACCTGTACCGCGTCCAGTCTAGGCGCTAATATAAGTATTCGAGGTGTATCGCTGAATTGATAACAAAAATACAAAAACGAAATTACCGCAAACCGTTGTTATTGTGCCGTAAGTTTATCGCCGCCGTTGAGAAAAGTACGGAAAATCAAAAAATTACCTACCCCGTCGTAATTACCAGCTAACTGTACGGACAACGTGTTCTGGCAGAGGAGACCGTCCCAGGAGTCGACGACGGTTGGGTACGCGATTGCTGGCCGAATAGTTCTTTTACGCATACGCATCAATACTGTGAATAACTAATTCGCTAAGAAGATAAAAAAAAAAAAAACAATTAAAAAAAAAAATCCAATTTACCGATTGTCCGACGTCCGGCTATAGAATGTTTTTTTTTTTTTTTTTTTTTTTTTTTTTCCCCTTCGCCTATTGTCGTCGACAAAATAATTATTGCGCGTGTACACGAGACGATAATCCTTAAAAACAATATCATAGTTCGTTATGTCGCCCGGAAAACTAAAACGCGACACCGCATTGTTACCTTATATTATGTTATTGTTGTGTTCGACGGTATTGATTGAATCGAGAAAGGAAAGAAAAAAAAAAAAAAATTATAAAAATGACCACGTGATTAAAGTAAGACGGAGACTACGGATCACTTTATGGATCGCTTCATTGTCGAACGTATTATTATTATTATAATAATATTTATACCCAGTGAAAGTATTATTATCGTCGTCGTGGTCGTCGTCGTCGTCGTTCGTTATTATATCGAGAATCGACGCATTGTTGGGGTAGTCTATTGATTCGATCGACCATTGAATACAAGTGCGGTGGGTCGTCGTATTGGCAAAACGAATGACCGTATTTTTATTATTAAAATTACACATCTATAGATTGTAATAATAATAATTATTATTATTATTATTATTATTATTTGTTTGAAAATCCATCGTCGCGGCGTCGATGTATTTTTTCTTATTAAACTTAATCAAGGACGAATAACAGAACAGCCGCCGGTGTTGTATAATATTTATGACCGCGAGGCCGGGCAAGATTACAACGAATACTAATAATAATAGTAACTCGGTTATACGTCCGAAGTCGATCGGAAAAAAAAAAAAAAAAAAAAAAAAAAAAAACAAACTATTAATTGTTTTATCGTAATGATAACCGCGTCGAATTTTTTCATATTCTATATGCGCGTTATCGAGTGAAAAAACGACAAATTATTAATCGTAAAAAAAATACGTACAAATCGAATGTCAAAACGGGCATAGACTATTTAAGGTAAATTTACCATCGTGTAAAAAATACAAAATTATATATCGATATTAAATTAAACGCGATCCGATCCGAAATTAACATTGTTTACTTGATTGTGTTGGTAAAAACGACAAATAAATCCGTACGTATTTCGCACCGCGGATGGGACGTGCGGTAGGTATGGAATCGTCGCAATCGAAATACGATTCTGAGCGGAAATTTTAGCGATCAAACAGGACATCTCGACCCCGAAAATAAAACTTATGTATCGGCATTTGTTGTAGGAAAAAAAAAAAAAATAAATGTTGAAATAACACTGTTGGAAATTTCGAATGTCGAAATAATATCGTCGGGCGATAAACCCGCACATTTTTTAAGGGGTACGACACGGGGAAATTATTATACTAACCGAAAATGTGTTTTCCCGAAAGAAAAAAAAAACCGCGCGCATTTTTTGGTAAAACTAAAACCAACAAATACAACTCGCTATTCTAAAACAACGTAATATTAAATAATTACGAACGAGGTAGGCGTATTTTATTGTACAATAAAACGATAAACCCGTATTCCAGCTATTCCATCTGTTTAGAATCTAAAATTTAAATTAAATTCGTTTATGTAAATATTACGTAAATGTAATTATATTTGATCTGTTCGGCCGAGTGTGAAAATAAATACGCGTATATCTTTCGACGCCATCGTTTTATTTAAAACAAAAATTTAGTGTTTACACTTCTCTCGAGTGGTTGTGCTTGTGTGCGCGCGTCAAATAAACCCGCAGAAAAGGGCTTTCTAATTACTTTTTTTTTTTTTTTTTGACATTTTCAATTATTTATCGATGCCGGTTAATTTTCTGTTCGTATAAAAAGAAAAATTAAAATAAATATCATATTTTTTCGGTTCGGTAAACTTCTGATATAAAATATAATATATATATATATATATATTTATTTATCATGCCTATAGAAATAACGGTACGTTTTAATTATAAGTCACAACGCATTAATGTACACGTTAAATCCAACAACGTTTATATAAAATATTAATTTGAAATTTAAATTATAAATTATAATCTACAGCTCAAAGTTCGGTTCGGTTTTTTTTTTTTATTCAATTTCGAATAGAGCCCGGTTGGTTTTATAATGTTTAAAGTGTTTTTTTTTTTTTTGAATTTTTTCGATTGACTCTGTCCACGCAGTTAACTCGTGTTGTTTGAAAACGAATTTCTCAATCGAACGACAGAAGTGGTAAAAAACCGGCACGTTTAAATGCATATGGTATGGTTACACGCTGTACAGTGTGTTTTTTGAACCGCTATATTATTTTTAAATTAATAAAAAAAAAAAAAAAAAGAGGAAAATGATTGCGTACTATTGTCCGGGCTAAATTGAGCGAGGCGAGACGATGGTCGGTCTCAGCTGTTTATCACTCATATTTATCTTTTTTTTTTCTCCTTCGTCGTTTTATTTTACTTTTTTTTTTTTTGTTTTTTCTTCAGTACGACTTGTTGGGTTTCTCGAATAATTATTCCGGTACAAATATAAATAGATAATATTTTAACGTCCGCGTTGGTCGTGTTTTCCATTATAAACTATATTTACTTCGGTTTGAATATTTAAAAAAAATAAAAATATAATATAATTGCCTATTAGTAATACGGAATGGTTAATTTTTGGCAACGGCATCAACGGTCTTGTAGAATAAGAGTTGAAAAGAAAATACTAATTAACATTAAATTATAACATAATATTTTATAAGTACGTTTATTTTGAGTTTCGAGTAAATGGAAAACAAATAGCCATCTTTGAAACGATGCTTACGTCTGCCTAAATAAATCCGCAGCTGCCTTTGATGTCCGGGACGCAATATTATTTCGACCGTTTGACGATATTGAAAGATAATTGCATCGACTTTTCGGCTCATTCATTATTATTTCACCCGGCGTTTAATTATTTATTACCGTTTTCGTCGTCGACACGAATGTAAGACGCAACGAATTCGTATATTACGTTCATTGTACAAAGGTACTGCCGAAACGAAATGCTTAAGGGAGACGTATTGACGTTTCCGAAAGCTCCGTATATAAATAAATTAAAAATTGAAAGTCACAATTTCTGCGTTCGTCCAATTTGAACAGTTTGAGCATATTATTATTATAAAATACGGTTCTTCTTTGGCATTACTCGCCCAACATTGTTGTCTCGGTAATGAGACAAATACACATCATAGAACAAGAACCGTTCAATTTCATTGGTTATTTGATAAATTGTTTTCTTTAATTCATATACAATGTGTTGACAAAAGGACGCTCTTTTTGAATTGGCCGTCATTGTTTCGTGGTTCAGTTGGTAACACTCTTGTAATGATATCTGTTATCTAGTATCACTCCGGTTTATTCTTCCCCGCTTAGTTTTTTTTGATCGATCACCATGGAACAGCTAACCGTGTAGATCTGTGTTTTAGTTGTGAAAACATTTCACGGAAGCGGCGAAAGTTATGCGGAGACAGCTCGTCGTCTATATATACATATACTATAAAATAATAAAATAAAATTTCAATAGAAATATTCGGATATACTCCGCAAGGCGGTTGGCCACCGTTGTAGACGGCATGTCCGTAAGGTATAGGATATATCTGGATGATGATTTATATAATTTACTGAAAGCGATCGATGGAAATGAATTGGTCGTGTTTCCTCCCCAGCTCCCAAGTAGCCATCAAGGTAACCCAGATGTTAATAAAAATAAAATCGATTTATCGTCATCTGTTGTCAGTTTTTATATATACAGTCGATTCCGCTTTATCGGGACACATCGATTGCATGTTATTTTGTCCCAATAATCCGAAATGAAAAAGAAAAAAAAAAAACATATCAATTTATTGAAAAACTGATTTTTTATGTTTTTATTATTACAATAACACAATTATAGAAATTATTTAATTATACTAAAAGAAAAACATAGTAACTTAAATATTTATAAAAGTACATATACATATATACATCGTATGTATATATTTTATTTTTTTATTATTTTATGTTATTTAAAAAAATTATAATTATTACTTTGTTTCTTTTACATATTATTGTTTGTTGACGAATGTAGTTCGAACAAGTATCCAAAGCACTTATCGGGTGCTTCCCTCATTTCCTCGTTGAAGAAAAAATAATCGCAATGTTTCCAAAGATTTCTTTGCCTCCCGTAGCTGTATTGCTGGATCTGGTTTCTCGTCCGTGTCTTCATCTGAATTATGTCGATCTTGTATGGATTGAATAATTACATCATCGACGTATTCGTTTCGGTCATAGCATTGCATGTTTGAATCCAGTTGTTCGAATTTTACGTTGTTTAGTACTTTTGCGTTACCATATTCTTCGGAATTAGGTTCCAACCGTTCCAACAGACTTCCCTCCGAAAATATAAATTAATATTATACCCGATAAAAATGTCCCGATTATCTGGATTCGCGGCCCAGATAAGCGGCGTACTTTTGCATTACAAGTATACATTTGTTTCCGTAATTATAGAATTGTCCCGATTAAGCGGTTGTCCTTTTTTAACCGGTGTCTCTATTAAACGGAATCGACTGTATATATTTGTTTTTCGTGTAACACTACAATTAATTTTACCAGTTTTTTACTGCAACAACATCCGCGGCCTAGTAATGAGTAACAAGCAAATTACTATTTGAATTCCCAACGTGTCGCTATTATATTCTATGATGTGTGCTGTTATTTTTTATGTTTCGTGTCCGTGAAAAATTTCCCGACCGGACATGTTGGTCCTATTGTGTCATTATCTGCAAGTTTCCGGTAGCGAATTTGTATTAGTACTATAGCTTCATTTTTCGTCTGAAAAAATCATTATTTCCAGAAATCTCGCTTCGACTATCAAATTCAGGGGCCGTCTCCGGTAGGAAATTTAGTCTAGTCGGTGAGCGTAACCAAATTCCGAAAAGCGAATGAATAATAATAAACGTGGTAAAATTGTCAATATATTCTGACGCTTTTTGAAACGTTGGACTTTTTTTGTTGTTGAAATGTATAATACGTTTTTGGCGTCTCGAAAATCGAATTACACAATTCCATACGTAAATAAGTTACTTTTTGTTACATTTGTTTCCGTAATTATAGAATTGTCCCGATTAAGCGATTGTCCTTTTTTAACCGGTGTCTCTATTAAACGGAATCGACTAGTATAGTTTTTAAATATTATTTCAAATAATAATAATAACATGTAACACCCGGCGGATAATCCGGATATTTTAATGTACTGCGATTTATTCCGGATCGCATTGTATTCCGATGGCAGAAAAGACAACAAGAACAAAAAACCAACACATTTGAGTAACTCGAGAAAAAACAGCCGGCAATACATAAACACAACTATAAATAACGACTAAAACGATTTGACAAGAAGACGCGTCTTTAATTCTATGGGCTATTCGAATGCGGTCCGTGCGTATATATATATATATATACGTGAATAATCTCGTGACCGACATAATTAATTACCGCTTTGAGTGTGTCTCCGATAATATATTGCCGTTCCAATTGGTTAGTCAACACTTCTGGGCCATGGAAAATCACGACTTTACTTGTTTTGCCGCTTTTCGGCGGGGCACGATTCCAATTATATAATAATATTTGTGTCGGGAGGTCGACGAATAAATTAAGTATTAATCGACACGATTCCGTTGGCCCGCAACATTTTCGCGCAGTTTACCGCGATATTTTATTATTGTAATATTGGTATTAGCCGTACTAATTGTTTTGCGTACGAGAAATATGCCCGACAACATTGTCGACCGATAAAATTGCTTTGCGATTAAAAAGAAAAAAAAAAAAAAATAATAAAAAAAGTCTCGAACGCGTTATTGCACAATTGATTAATCGCTTTGAATATATATATATTTTTTTTTTGTTCACGACTATTTCCGATATATGGAACTCGATAACATTTTAAACGGCGGTTTCGATATTATCGTTTCATTACATAATAAATAACATTTAAAGAAACAAAATACAATATAATTGCGTAATATTACATTTGTGTTGGTCCGAAAGACAAAAGTATTTAGTCTGGGCTCCCGGAGTAGGTATACAATACAATCGGTGCCGTAACAATAGGGCGGCACGATGGGCAAACCTCCGCGGATTCGCGCGTACAAGAGGCCTCGTCAAAAGCTTAAGGAAAACGATTTTAATATTTCAAAATATGACCGCATAATACTCTGACACTATACCATGGTAAAACCCCGTGTATTTACGATAATGCCAATTCGTGTGTTTTTTTTTTTTTTATTTAAATTTAAATTGTACGAAAATATTTCCATTAATTGACAATTGAGACGACTGTTTTCCAGCATTTATTTTAAAAATTAATATTATTTTTTGACTGGATGGGATATACTTATAAATCACGGGCCACTGGTAAATTTTTCCTCGGACATCATGAATCCTAATTACGCCATCGTACAAATAACGCGTACATACGATTCTATAAACGAATAATTCCTATCCACGTGGTATTCCCTGTAGGCCCTATAGTTACCTATAGAATATATAAAACTGCAAAGAGTTTTCTCTGAGGAGTCGATTATAGGGAAATTTTTGAAAGGGGGGTGGATCGAAGAGACGACCTTAAGTGAGGGGCAGTAGCTCTCTCCGAAGACAATCTTTCTCCGTTCTCTCGTATCATTATGATAATTTGGCAGTACTTATTATTTGTTTGCCATAATCGTCATGCGTTTCCGTTGTTAATCAATGATTGATTTGTTTTGAATCGTTCCAGGGCGCGGGTCGGATTAAATTAAAAAAAAAAAAATCCGGGATATAAAAATTGAATTGCTCTCGTAAAAATTGTTCAAACAATTTGAACAAAAAATACAGTTTGTATATATATATGTGCTCGTAAATATTATTTTTATCTTACCGTTAATTAGGTATTAAAACCGATTTAATCAATCAATGCGGTCGTTCCGGCGTGTGTAATCAAGTATTTTTTCTATAATATTTACGATCAGTTTTTGTTCGTAACAAAACCAATTACTGGGCATACGAATTACGAGGACGGTCGTTTAAATTCCGGGACATTACTATGCAAAAATACAACCCTAAACTATTATCAGACTTTTACGTAAGAAGAGCAATGCGTTAAAAAATGCTTAAAATGCTAATTGAAAGGTCGAAAAAAATACTCTACGCACATACCACAGATGGTAAAACCATTAAGTTTTCTTCAGAAGTTGCAAAGCCACCACCATGTCGTGTGCTTATTGTAAAACGGAGACGGTGGGTCCTTTTAGTTAAATTAAACATCGGATATTAAATACGTTTAATTTTTACGACATCTGCGTGCGATAAAAAAAAAAAAAAAAATAGGCCGTCCATAGTTATTGTTTATGCTCAATCGGATGGTCGATAAAACGCCGTCCGTGCTCGAACGGGGAATTTCGAACAAACTTCTATGGGCATAAAACGATCGGGAGAGTGAGGAGGGAAATAAAACGTATGCGACCGACGACAAGACGACAAGAATTTCAAACGGTTTAAAAAATTGCGCTGCTATACCGTTGCGACGAGACAATTCGATTGCAAACTGCGTTAACATTCGGCAACGAAAAGTTGCGGCCGACGACGCCTCCGTATCGAGTTTGCCGGAGTTTCCGGGGGGGGGGGCCGTACCATTTAAAAATTTTCCCGAGTCGGAAAAACGTAACGTACTAATGGCATTATGTCGGGAGTACGTGTTGAAATACGTCTTTTGGTTAATTTTCGAGGAGCGTGCCGAACGCATTTTCTAGAGGCTGTCGATGGTGTCCGTACACATATTCAACTCTAAATAGCATTGATACGCACATGTACTTATGGCGGGGGGTAGGGAGTTCACTTAACATTCGAAAATAGCAAATTTTACATTACGAAATAACATATAAAAAGTGGATTACTTACGCGATATTGTATAACCGGAATTTTTAAACGAAAACCTAATAAACTGTATGAAAATAAATCATTTTGGTAAAATTAATATTTTCTTCGCTATATATGTATATATAATCAGAATCTAAAAAAAAAAAAAACAACCTAAATCAAACTCGATTTTGCTCGAATTATTTATGCGAAGTCTAATAGTTCGAATAAATATATATATATTTGGGTTATTTTTTAAACTGATGCCTGATAAATTGTGTTTAAACATGAAAAATGCCATGGTGGCAAACAAAGTAAAGAACGTCTATAAGTTTTAACATGTACAATTGCTACTGGCTCTCAAAAATTGAGACTTTTGTTTGTTGGTTAAGTTCCACGTCGATTTAAAAACGTACGTACGTTTCCATGGTGATTACGTAACACAAAATCGTGCTTGAATGACAGGTGATATTTTTATGAATCGGATAAAACAATTAGACATCTCTTTTAAGAAACAGAACAGGAACATTTTACCGTTTGTAGATAACTGTCCTGCATTCCGGTTGAAAACATACAACTCGTATTATTGCCCCCAAATGCCACAAGCAAATTACAGCCTCTGGATCAGAATTTGTTTTCCTCCGTTCTATTACGCTATTTTTTATCTGGTCCCTAGGAGAGCGTCTTAAACGGGTTCCACCGTATATATGATACGTAAAGAAACGTATTTAAAAAAAAAAAAAAAATATGTAAATACATTTTGTATGCGCCGATATCACTTGGGCGTCTTGAAAATATTCTCGGCCCTTGTGCTCGTCAAACCGTTAAACATTTACTTAAACCGCGGCCGGTTTATCGTTTTATTTTAAATATTATTTAAATTAACATTAGCAGAGCTCGCCGGCGGCGATTAAAAATAGGAATTGTTATCACGTGTACTGCGGTAGTAAAACGACCGTTAATTAAATTTGATGAAAAGGGCACGGTCGCACGCGTATATTATTATATTATTACGCGCGGCGGACTCGGCGGCGCGGCGGCTAGAGGTGATCGACGGGGACGCGCGCGGGAGAGACGCGGTCGAGTCTGCCCGGGCACTTGCACGCGAGTAGTAAATCGAACTCGGCCGCGGCCCGTCGGCTCCGCGGAGAGGGTGGAAATTTATCGCCGTCGCCGTCGCCGGTGTTCGTCGTCGTTGGCGGCTGCGGCTGCGGACGCGGCGGAGTGGACGCAAAAACCCGACTCGGCCGAGTATCATCGGGCGCGGAGCAGGTGGAGGAGATGAATAAGAAGAAGAAGAAGAAGAAGTTGGGAAAAAAAAAAAAAAAAAAAGCATATAAAATATACGCGTATATGGCTTATGACCGTGGAAGTTAATTATTAACGATCGGAAAGCAAACTGGTACAAATTGTTGAACCGGAGCCAAACTGATTTATGTACGCGCACGAGAGCGCGTGCGCGCGCCATCGGCGGGGCGAGTGTAAAAGACGAGCGGGCCGCGGCGATTATTCTATACGGGCGCGCGTCAACCGCCGCCGCCGCCGCCGCCGCCGCCGCAATAATAATACGAAGAAACGCGTACGGGAACCGGAGACGACGGGAAAAGTATATAATATTGTCTTATTTTTATTTTTTCGTTGTTCGTTTTATAATAATATATACGCGTTTTACACCTCTCGCGGACACGACTGACGGCGGCCGCGGGGGAGACAGAGAAGACGATTATTTATTTCGAAGAGATCCGCCGACGACGATTATATATATATACATACGCGCGCGAGCCGACGACGACGACGACGTAAATCTCCGGACGATCGATATTATTCGGTATGCGGCGGCGTCGATGAATTTCGCGCAGACGGGTTTCCAGCCAGCCGAGTGCCAAATCGTCGCTATTGGCGCGATCGGACGGCCGATAAACCGGTGGCGGGTGGGAGGCGAAGGGGCGAGAAAAAAAGAATGGACATGAAACAAAAAATAAAATTTAAAAAAAAAAAAAAAAAAAAAACGTTAAAAATACAAAACGCCGGCCGTCTTGCGCGGCGGTGGGGTGGAATTTTTCGTCCGTCCGGCCGGTCGCCGTCGTAAATTTCCCGGCGGCCGCCGCGTACCGACCGGCACGACCGGCCGGCACCCGGTTACTCTTCTATTATACAATACAATTAATAATAATAATAATAACAACAATACGATCGGCCGTCAACCAAGTTTGTAATAATACAATAATATATTGAAATATATAGTTTTTTTTTTTTTTGGTTTTTTTTTTAATGACCCGCCATAAATATATATATATTTTTTTATTTTCTCCCCGACGACGCCGTATTACGCGATAACGCGTTATACTTACTCTATATCGGCTTTACCAATCTCTCTCTCTCTCTCTCTTTCTCTCTATATATATATATATATATATATATATATTATTATTATTTTTATTACCCATTATAAACTATAGCGGTCGGTGAATTTGTCTCGCCAATATTTACCTTGTACAATATTATTATAATTATTATAAATTGTTCGAATATATATATATATTTGGGTTATTTTTTAAACTGATGCCTGATAAATCGTTGGTGTTTAAATATGAAAAATGCCATGGTGGCAAACTAGTTAAAGAACGTCTATCGGTTTTAACATGTACAAATGCTACTGGCTCTCAAAAATTGAGACTTCTGTTTGATGGATAAGTTCCACGTTGATTTAAAAACGTACGTATATTTCCATGGTGATTACGTAACACAATATCGTGCTTGAATGACAGGTGATATTTTTATGAACTGGATAAAACAATTAAACATCTCTTTTAAGAAACAGAACAGGAACATTTTACCGTTCGTAGTTAACTGTCCTGCACACCCTACTAATATTCCGGTTGAAAACATACAACTCGTATTATTACACCCAAATGCCACAAGTGAATTACAGCCTCTGGATCAGAATTTGATTACCTCCGTTTAATACGCTATTTTTTATTTTATTTATTATTATGTATTTCGAGATTAAAACGTTCGAGAGCGTCTGAATCTCGAGTTTGATTTTACTCGAATTGTTTATGCGAAATTATCGGCTCTCGAAATTTAGCACTTACGCACTTCGCGGAACACGAGAAGGTCTTTTTCATTTTTTTTTAATTTTGCTATCGGCAATACCCCCGCCCCAGGAATGACCGTGAGGCTCTACTACGGGAGGCGGGTTGCCATCATTTATTTATTTGCAAATGAACAAGTACAAATTATACACAAAAATAAAAACCCCGTGTTCCCCTTCGACGAGGCGGACCTCACATTATTAGCGTACAAAGCTTCGCGACCCTACCGGGGAACGGGCAGTAGCCGGGCCGAAGCCCACTTGCTGCCCTTACACTAGTAGGGGGGGACACTTCCTACCGGCCCCACGGCCGGCGGTCTGTCGTCTACAGGGCCGCGATCAACGACGGCGGCGATGCGCTCGAAGGCGCGCGCCGGCGGCGTCGAGGGCTTGGCGGCGTTGCCGTTCGGCCGACTCCTTTTCCGCGACGGCCGTCTCTGCGAAGTCGACCACGGCTTTCCAACGATCTGGGGATTCCAACATGAGGCGACACAAAGTCGCCTGGTTCGGAAGGACCTATCCTCCGGACCAGGCGCTCCATGTCCCCGTCAAACACGAGAAGGTCTGAGCAACACCGTAACCGTTGTAACCATTCGGGAAATGCCGTACGTATTTAGCGCTATTTCGAATCTAGATGGTTTTTTTTTTGTTTCTTTTTTTTTTTGGTTATTTCTTGTCGTACGTCTCGGCGGGGCGCGCGCTGGCCATACGGGGCCGGATTAATACGTGCAAATTGACGCCGCCGTTATAGGGTAAACGGTTTACCCTTTGCCGGGCTTACTCCGGACAACCCGCTCGTCGCCGGCCGGCCCCGTTGACGATTTATCGCCCAAGAGATATACAGGATGTCGATACGCGTCGTATACACGTACGTGTATATATATATATATATATATATATATACAGCAATAATAATATACGGTACGTACCGCGTATACGTAATGCAATACTTCGCGCGCGTGCGATACCGTATGTCGGAAACGTTTTTCGCATTCCTATACGGCCGCAGACCCCGGGGCGTGCGCGCGACGGCCCGGTAAAATATCCGTAATGCTTTTAAAACGGAAATATGCGCGACGAGCGCGGGGAACGCGTGACGCGACTCCGTAAAACACCGCCCCGCCGTGAGACGGCAGTCCTTTTCGACGCCGAACACGCGTATATATTACCGTATATATATATGTACTTATATTATTTCGGCGCCGAGGGTCCGCGAAGTTTTTTTATATCGCGTTTACCATTCCCCCCCCACCACCCCTACCCCGTTATTTTTTTTTTTTTTTTTTTTTTTTTTTTACGACGACTTTTATAAAAATTATTCGATCCCGGGAGCGCACGTTCTCGTTTATAATATAATACAAGAAGGTACACCGTTCGTCGTCACCCTCTAAATACCGCGGCAACGTGCGCACAGTACTACCACGTCCCCGCAAGCCTATCTATCGCGTTTTTCGGCCTTTTTTTCTTTTTTTATTCACCCGTCGACAATTTTCTTCTTTTTTTTTTTTTTTTGTTTATCACCCCTCCTTCCCACCACGGTGCCACCGGTTCGTATTCCGGTACGACGTGTACACCGTACAATGTCGCCCGATTACGTAATCTGTCGTGCCATCAAACCAACGGCGTCACGTCCGAATTTGCATAGGATAACGAGATTGATATAGTAGTAATAATTATTATTATTATTTCCATATTAATCCCCGCGATGCCCCGTCGACGGGCTGGTTGCCGGGATACACGGTAAGACGAGCATATTTTTTTGATTTTTTTATTTCTCGTTGTGCTATATTAGACCAAATAATCGACGTTTTGACGTTTTCGAGAGAAAAGAAAAACGAAATTTTATCAACGCCGAAACATTCAAATTCACTTTCAAATGCGCATTTACCCCCCCCCCCCCCGTGCCGTTATCACGAGTATTTTTTATTTTATAATCGTGAAAATAAATAATCGCTTACCGAAAACCTACTCTGGCCGCTTAGATACATCGTACCCGTGCAACGTTGGTTTTGGTTTTTCGATATCACCAATCAGTTTCAATCGTAATACGCACGTTTAAAAAAAAAAAAAAGTTGTCTTCGATCAACTTTACAAGTGTCCTTCAGGGAAGTATATTTCCACTCAAAATTTACAACCACACTCCAAAAACACCACTCTTGCCACCTTCGCTGATGATACAAGTCTCTACCAACGTTTAGCCTCTTCTGTACTCCAATCACACCTAACTGAATGTCAAAACTGGTTCAATTTGTGGAGAATTAAAATCAATCCGAACAAATCAACACATATAACCTTTTCTCTACTTCCTGGTCTCTGCCAACCCCTCCCCATGATTCCCCAAACAACCTGTTACCTCGGAGTCCACCTTAATAACAAACTTACATGATATATAGAAACAAAGAAAAAATCCCTAAATATAAAACTCCACATTATTAGACATCTTCTTAAATCAAACCTCCCACTCAATACCAAACTCTTATTATATAAACAAACTATCCGCCCAACGTTGACCTGCGGAACACAACTATGGAAAACGTCTAAATAATCTAAAATTCAAATATTTCAATCCATTCAATCAATTTGCCTTTGCCTCGTTACCAATGTACGTCAGCAATCATACCCTTTACATAGACCCCATAATCCATAACATTCATACACTTTCCTCCCACTACTATACAATTTTTTTATAAAAACACGTTCAACCATTCCAATCCCCTAATACCCAACTTCTTCTCCTCATTCATACTTCCGGATAACCCACCGAGCTCTCATAAGCGTAACTGGCCCAGAGATCTCCTCAACTTTAACAGCAAAATTAATTAATTAATTAATAGTCTATAATTGTGAAGTAGTGTTGTTTGGAGACCCCTTCTATCAAGCCGTCCAGCCCTGTAAGGTCTTTAAACCGCCTTGTTACCTATTGTGTAAATTAATACAGATTGTATATATTGTTGTTTGTTAAAATAAAAAAAAAAAAAATAAAAATAATCTACTTTATCTTGGCAATCGTTCAAAATAAATAAATTTTTTAGTTATACCGGGGGAATCATTAATAACAGAGCTAAACAGACGTATAAATGCGTATGAAATTATTATTACGTTGTTTGGATTTGTGTTCGACGTTACTAAGTTGTCAGTTTCGTAAATAAGAAAAGCCACCGGGGAATTATGTGAACAATATCCCGATAATCCGACTATATATTTTATGAACGAACGTATTAATTTCCGTAATATGCGTCAACAAAACCAGTGCTAGTTTTGTGTATCCGTACGTTTGTGTTGCATTATGTACGCTATTGTGTTGTCCTGCATCAAATACTTGAGCGGAACGTTCATTCGGCGGTGCTCTTAATAGGGTAAAATCCTATTTTAGTACGTCCACGAACAACAAGTCGCTTAAATAATTCGACTATACTTGATAACGGCGGAGCACGTCATCCGGCGTCATTAAGTTATGACGAAATTATTGAAGGGCGAAACGCCCGGGACAAAAGCTCGTCGACAAATCTAATTTGGCTTTGGTATTTATTTGTTTTGCCTTAAACCAAAACAAATAGTGATTCGTAAATTACGAATAATATCATTTGGATGCGTAAACTTGCGTGTATTTCACTGGTGCCTCCGGGTTTAGTAGCCGGAATTCAAAATCAACTCTACGGGTATAAAACGCGAGAACCCGGGCAGTCCGAAAGTGTGTGTTTGTTGGGGAGGTATCACCGCTATGTAATACGTTTTTCGATTAATTGATCGGTTCGGTTGATTAATCGACAAGAGATAGTCGAAAAATATTTGCTTATCGTTTTTCTAGCGACCACCATTGCTCCGTCATCATTCGGTATATAAACAGGGCGTCCGCGACGATAGACACCGCAGTTCCAATTTTTCCACCTGTTCGTCGACGAGCCAAAGTATATATGTTTTATGTATAGTTACGGACGAGCTATAAAATAAAATATCGTTTATCACGTCGTCGGTTATTATTATTATTATATATATGTATATAAAAAAAAAGGTTTAAAAAGACCGCGCGGCATATATTATTTCATTATACGGGACCGCGCGCGTATACCTCAGGAAATTCGTTAATTACGGTTTTTTTTTTTTAATTTTCTTTTTAACGGCGTATTTAAACGGTTTTTTTTTTAATAATAATTGGATAAATGGTAATTAGTCGTATTTCACTTAACGGTGAGACGAACGACCGATATGTGCATAATGGACCCGGCATCCTATCAGTTACAACAACGTTAATAATTATTGTCTACTCCCAATTTTATACTCGTTTTTTTGTTTATTTTTTTTTTTTTAAGAACCCGTGTCCTATATATATATATATTTAATTGTACATTTTTACAATAGGCACCTACCCCGGGCCGCGTATTCGATAAAACATTTTACGTATTATTCTACTACGGTTAAAACCAATTAAATTCAATCGCGGGCGTCGTACGATGATGGGTCGGGTTTTTTTTTTTTTATTTTTTTTTTGTGCCGCGTACAACCGCCACGTACGCGGGGATAGAGGCAACGAAAACGGGATTTAATCAAATAACGATTTAAAAATAGTAAATTAATATTTTCGTCTCCGTACGGAGTGTGTAACGGAAAAATTACGTTTCCGTTTTAATAAATTTCGAAATAATTATAAAACGAAAACAAACAAAAAAAAAAAAAAAAAGATAGAAAATCATAACCGCAGTATACGACGATGTGTATAATATTATAATATACGAGCCACGGTTTAAAAAATCGTACACATAAAGACGGGAATGACCGCGAGAAAAAAACTCAATACGGGTACGGACGGAATACCGGCGTATAATATCGTTAAAAACACACGGTTTTAACGTTATTTCCGCCGCGCCCGGATAGGAAAACATTAATCATGTTATAAACGAAATTAAAAAATAATAATAATAATAAAAAAATCAACAAAGAAAAAAACAATAATAATATAAGCGACAAAGGAACGTCGGCGGCCGCGCGGGCGACGGCTGGCGGCCCTCATCCTGGCCGAGTGAAAAGTACGTGCGATGCTCGTCTTTCTTCGGCTTTTTTTTTTTTTCCGGTCTTTTCGCTCCCCACCAACCCTCGACTTTTCGTGAATTTGCGAGAGACGTATTATTTTAACCGTTCAAAAAAAAAAACTGAAAAAAACCGGAAATCCCTTTCGGCCTTCGGGCACGGGATAATAATTATTATTAAACCAGTAAGCTTGCGCGTTTTTTTTTTTTTTTAGAAAATTCGCATTTCGCTAATTGGTTGCGGGGATTCGGTACAAAATAATAATAATAATAATTGGATCGCCCGCGGTGACGACCGACCGGACCGGAATAAAAGGGCAAAAAAAAAAAAAATGTAATAAAAAAATTAATATATATATATATATATATATGTAAGAACTCGCCGTACGAAAATCCCGAAACGGGTTGAGCAAATCTGATATAAAAAAAAACGTAAAAAACGCTCACCGTAATATTACGCACTGGTCGTCGTGAGTTTGGGGTACCCGTCGTGCACACGTGCACTCACCAACGACCACCATACCCGTATATATAAATCCGACGAAAAAAATTAAAAAAAATAGGTTGACACGTTCTAATATCAGTAACTAACGGTCCGTTTTTACATAAAATCGTCGTCAATGGTTTCGGCGAGATCCGTAGAGCTCGGGGGGGGGGGCGGGCTAATTTCGATACTCCGATATTCACAAATAATAATAATAAAAAAAAAAAAAATGGGTTTTATGTATTTTTTTTTACGGTGATACGGACGAAACAAATAAAACAGAACGATAGATGACCCGTGTAAGTCCGTAGCAATGTAGAGGCCGTAATAGTTACGAGGTCCTAGTCTAAAAGATAGAAATCTTGATCGCGGATCACCGGCATAATTTAATTGTAATCGATAGTTTTTCTATTGGCGACACCCCGGTCACTTTGTTGCATTTGCTCGCGCGGGTATTGTCGTTCGGTCGAAAAAAAAAAAAAAATCGAATTTCGTCATCGCTAATGATGACATGGACTCAGCCACAGTTTCCAACCCCCGTGCGGTTAACGGCGAAACACATTTTTTTGTTCTCGTTCAATACTGTTCCCGGGTGCGGACCGGCCAGTACATATAGAACAAGGCCGGATTAAGTCCGAGAATGTGCCCTAGACACGATACTTTATACATACAGTCGAGTAGCGATAACTCGAACCTCGATAACTCGAAGAACTCGACAACTCGATTTTTTTTTTAATTCCCCTAGAAATTATAATAACACTCAATGTATTGTTAACTCGAATATAAAATTGTGATGAATAGCTTAGTCGAAATATATTTTTATATCTGCTATATCCGGATATTCCGGGCATTCCGTGATAATTATTATGTATTATGTTTTATCTACTTCAGTACTGTATAATAAAGATTACTGATTATTAGCGCGCACACAATAATAATAAGTATGGTTGGTTAGTATGTGTCTACACTCTACCTGTCGTGTTTGTCGTGCGTATTTTTGAATATTTTTTAAACGTGTCTCAAAAACGAAAGTTAAACCATTTAACTATAGCTGACAAAGTTCATGTGATACAATTGGTGGAGAAAGGTAACCGGAAAAAAACAAGACATCGCAAAAGAATTTAATATTCCTCCAAATACCACATCTAAACTACAACCGATGGATCAGGGAATAATACAAGATTTCAAAACATTATACCGCAAAGAAATTATTCGAAAAATTGTTTACGATATTGATGAAGGCAGACCATGTTCAATAAATCTATTACAATCCATGCGTATGTGTGAAAAAGCATGGCGTAATGTATATATATATATATATATTTTTTTTTTTTTTTACTAGCCCATTGCAAAGTTATCTGGGCTAAATCGTTCGCTTCTTTAATATTTCCACAATTTAATTGCCGTGCGTTAGGCCGTTTCTAGCATTTCTGGCTATGCAATCCCGGTGATGATTTTTCAGATTTCCATTCAGCCGGTTCCTTTTTAGTTTGATTTTCTACGAAAATGGCTTCGTCGTTTGTGGAAATATCAAAAATGGGTTTTCCTACACCGATCCATTGCCGCGGGAACGTAAGCGTATCGGACTCGGTCGCCGTTCTGATTTCTGGTTCCGGTCGTCATTGCGGATAATTATTATCGATTTGAATTTTATGCATTTTTATGATACATAAAATGTTATTGTTTAAAACATTTTAATATGATTATAATTTCGGGATGCTATTACGCATTACTAGACAACAACAACAACAACAACAACAACAACAACAAAACGAATAGTCCCCGTGGCATTGCCTCGCCCTAGGCGCGTGCCTATAAATCGTCTATACGCCGGCGGTGGCGCCGGAACGATTTTTGAACCGTGGGGACTGAACATATTATGGAAAATCGTTTTTAATGCTTTGCGAAAATTACGTAATTTAATAATCTAAAAATTACTTCGGACAATTTTTTTTTGTTTTTACTATAATAAAAATGCTCTTCAAAAACAACATCATTTTTTTTTTTTTTCATCATTTAATATTGTTCTAATTTATTTGTCGCTATTTGTCAACAAGTTTATTTCAATCGTTCTGTTTGTTTTAGATCATTATTCATCTGTGTTGTTTACGAATTTCCAATGTCAACGGTTTTTGGAAATTTTTCGACATAAAAAAATTATGGTGAACGACCGAAACCTATATATATATATATATATATATATATATTGACATGTCTTATGGCTGGGGGTCATTCTGTTAATTTGTCCGACACCGAGAATGTTACCATGCTAACAAGCTCAAAATCGTCATTCCGATAACCGAACCGCCGCGAAATGTCTGTATTGACGAATTTCCCATCGCTGATAACGAATTCAATTTTCGTTTTATCCAAAACAAATTCGATGTTTCCTGCGCTGTTTGCGATCGCCTTTGGTTCGAGAAAGATATGAAGCACGTTCCCCAGAAAGCCGTAGATTTTTTGCTCGAAAAATACCGACTTAGATTCTCATAATATGAGCGTGTGCAATACTTGTTATAAAACCACTACTTCGCGCAATTCAACTTGTATCGACGCCGTATTTTTTCGATACATCGACAGGCTTGACACTCGTGAGTACGTTTCATATTTCAGTACACACCGTCTTTTATTATCCATCACTAAAAGTATTGTAAATGACGATTCTGTAGTTTAAATTAAAAGCTTAAATAAAAATTTAGAAAAATGTATACTCAATAAAAATAATTGCTGTCTTTGAAAAATAAATAAATAATTCCTATCTTTGAAACTTGTTTATTTTTTACACTTGTTAAAAAAGTTACCTACACTTTAATCCTCGTCTCCTCGTATCTAATACCAAATTGTCATCGACATTCTCATGTCAACTATATTCAGTAGAAACAAGACATATACATGTACCGATGTATCTGTATGTAGTGTAGATACTCTTAGTTTTTTTTTTTAGAGGTGGCGGCTTAGGACCTAGGCGATTTTTTCGCGAGAAGGCGATTGTCCCCGGCGATTTCCGGCGCCCCCGTCCGTACGGGCCTGACAGATGTAGACAAATATATAAAAAATTTGATTATATTTACGTACGTAATTACGTCGCTTTCGTTTTTCCTTTGCGTTACGTATTGTCCCGGTCCGTCAGTTAGGTGGTAATCCCGAGACGGGCTGTTTTCACCGATAACGCCGGGAGATTGTCGGGCGTTCGGGCCGCCTGGTTTGTGCTATTTGGCTTCGCGTTGTTAACATACCGTAAACAGATGTTTAGGCGTGGCCGCTGCGAATTTTCAAGTATTAAAAAACACTACCTGACAGACGGGGGGGGGGCCACGAAGAGGTACAGCACAACCCCAAACACCCCTAGCGATCCTACGCAAAGAATCCGAGGCTTCGATTGCCCGAGAGTACCACGCTAAATAGAGTACGTACGGAGAGCCGGGCAATTGCAAATTACCTTCAACATACATTGGAAAACGAAAGATTCGCCACTCTGTGACTGCGGGCAAATACAAACCGTCCGGTTAGGTTGTAGACTCTACAATCGAGTATCGAGGGTCTTGAATATTTCCTCACTAGAGTACCTCGAATAATCGGTTGACGAAATACCATCTCTTCATGTGGTCCGTTGTCCCATATATAACGTATGAATACAAGCAGCTGACATAAACCTTGAACATCAGTAGATTCATCTAGTTGTAGTGAGAAAAATTCACTCTTACTGGCTCTTTAAATTAGCTGATCTTCTGTTCGTTGAGACATTTCATTAATTCTACGTGTAATTGTATCATTCGGCGTTTTTTGAGATTTCGTCGCCAAACATTACTCCAACTGAATCTTTTATTGCTGGCAATACTAAATTCTCTCCGATAGTATGCGGTTTGCCAGCTTTTGCGATTCGTAAACTTATCAGGTACGAAGCGTGCATAGCTTTTTCATTGACCTTGGTAAACCGTGTAATTTTAGTTTTGGACGTTTTCAGTTCTTTCAACTTTGTTTCGAATTACAAGAGTGGCCGATCTATTAAATCGGGATGCTTAATCTCAATATGCCGACGTAATTTATTCGGGCGCATACTGTATAACAGATGACAAACTGTGGTCGTTGTTCATCCATTATCTTCTTTACAATAAGACCAATTTTTAGATACTCTGAATCATACTTTTTTGCCTTTTTTTTTTTTTTTTCGTTTTAAATTGTTCGCTTATTCGCCGACCATTTATCCGTCATTTGTAAATAATCTGTCACAGAAATAGCGCCAAACAATCGATCGCACTAAAACGAACGCACGTGGCACAACACACTCATAGACGTGCACGACACAGTAAATAAAATTACAAGCCGGCGATGATACACCGTAACGACTAACTAAACTTTTACAGACGACTGGTTACCGATCGCCGACTTTATCGTCATATTTTATCGAAATATTTTTGCGATATCGACGTACCGAAAATACCCTTCGTAATAATATCGACAGTATAATAAATAATTATGAGACGATTGTAAATAATAATACAGTTTTAAATCGATCGCTATATCGGGATTTATATTGTTGTATACCTCTATAGTTCTATAGTCTAGACGATTAAAAAAAAAAAAAAAAAAACATACAATTCTTACAATCTGTATAATTAAAAAAAAACGTCTCGCGACCCACAGAGGAACGAGCACAAAGTATAAACGGTCATCATAGATGAAGAAACAATATAGATTGGTCGTCTATAATTGATGTTCGCCTTTAAATATATTTCTCTACTTATTATTGTTATTATTATTCGTCTAATGGTTAATTGTTTTTTTTTTTTTTATACATTAATTTAAAGTGTAACGGTTTTGTTTTGTCGACCAATATTTAAGCCATACTAAACAAAAAAAATTTTTAAAAAAACGTCGCTTTGAGTACTGCCGCTGTTGTATAGCGGTGGCCAAAAGAAACGAGACGGAGAGACATAGGCCAGAGTGAGAAAGACACGGACGCGGAAACTTTCGAATGTCACGTATATAGGACCGAAAAAAAAAAAAACAGAAAAAAATATTATAATAATATATAAAATACACGTGCGAACGTATGGCGAGTACTGCGTCTTCATTATAATCGTGTTATTCTATTACACAATAATATTATATTATTAGCGTGTGTAACAACGACGACTACGACGACGACGACAGTGATATTATTCAGGACTTGTAACGACGGTAAATTATATAAAAAAAAAAAAAAATTGTAGGTGTATTAGTGTAATAATACTATTATGATACGGTATTATACGCACGCGGGCGTCTTCGTACACAATATTATTACGGTAACGGGTTGTGCCGCCGTACAAAATAGATTTCGTATCCGCGATAAAAACCAAAAAGAAAATAAAAAAAAAAAAAAACCAAAAGGAAAAAAAAATAAAAACCATTTTTCAACTCAGTGGACATACAAGAAAAAACGGAAACAACTCTTGGCCGAACAACGACGGTAAAACGAGCGTATTATTTTATATGCCCGTGCCCGAAAACTCATTATTATGCTTAGACAATCTCGTACGTTAAAACGTACGATAGGCCGTCTATAGAATATTTCGAGACACGAATATTATACTAAAAAAAAAAAAAAAAATAACAACACATCCTACGGAATGTATTATTCTTCGCGGAACGAGAAAAGAGATAGGACGTCCTAAACCCCCTCCCTTGAACATTTTTAATAACTCATTTATACTTAGTGAATTCCCTGTAATTGTTATCTATTTTTGCAATTTTTGCAATTTTATTGATTTTACAGCTTTTTACCAATGGCCTATCATTGTTGGCCGCCCGTGAAGATGTGCCAATTGCGCTGAATCACTGCGATCAATGTTATCGCAAACAAATCTAGAATAATCGTCACGGCTTTTTGTTTTATACGATTCTTTTTTAATCGTAAATAAATATACGAATATATTTTACAAAATTAAATTTTGTGTAGGTTTATTGTTTGAAGTCGTATGGAAACCAAATATTGTATCAATTTTTACTCGAAAATATGTGCATGTTTAATGATTTTTTTCACCTATAACTTGTTATATTGTACAGATTATTTCCCGTATATGAAATCTGAGCACGCAACTAATTCTTTGTCGCCAAAGTAAAACGAGTGTATCTATAAACGAGTAATCCGTGTGATGATAAGTTTGAAATATTTTTTCAACATTTTGAACAATTCACGCATAAGTTTTGTATTTTTTTTTTTTTTTTTAGCAGAAAACACTTTTTTCATTGATCAGTTGAATATATAAAAATGCTCGGAATCATTCGCATCGCACCCTAAAAGATGCGGATTTTTCAACCGGTGGTATTTTATTTGAAAACATTTTTGTAGATTGCCCGCCGTTTTTATAAAACATATTAAAAACGTACCACGATATATTGGGTTTTTTTTATTTTTGTGTTACCTTTGTTAGAATTAAAAAATAAAACCACAACTTACCAGTTTACCGAGCTCCGGTCAAAATCGTTTTTTGATTGCAATGATTTATCGTCGGTTTTAGTATACAATTTTAATAATTCTCCTACACCTTCCAAACTATCCACGTACAACAGATTTTTTTCTTTTGTAAATAAAACGATTATGTCCTTAAAAAATGTACGCCACGCGCATTTTATCAACAAATAAATGTGCTCCAGTGTTTTAGTGTAAACATAAATATACGAATATATATATAAAAAAAAAAAACACTACAATAGCATTATTACAGCGACAATGTTAATTTCGTTTATCTGAACGACGAAAACGTAATGTCGGCACGAACGACGCGATTTCCACGTGTATTTCGTTCCTCCGGAGTTAAACCGTAGCATGTTTATGGCGTAAAAAAGCTACTACATTTGTACAGTAATACATTTGACGTTTAATAACCTTAAACAAGTAGGTATACAGTAACTAATACCAACAAAACAATAAAATTGCATTGTTCATTTTACGACATGGACGTCCTAGAGAAGAACAGGAAAGAAAATCGTTGACTCGAAAAAAGACATTATCTACGAAAACAAAAGAACAATTTAGGTCCATAAAAAATAAATCTTTTGATGTTGTATTCCTACTTTACTGCGCGACTTGCAGTGTTTGAGAATAAAATCGTTCGCGATACTTTAGAGCTAAAAGCAATAAAAGTGGATAAACTTCGCCGGTGTGATTAATGAAACGGTATATAGGTACTACACACTTCATTTGATGTTATCGTCTTCAAAATTCGGAAACTGATGTTTTTAAGACGACGAATTATTGCTATCAGCTAATAAATTCTCAATTTACTATACTATACTATAGATAAAACCAACCAGAGCCAGAGGATTGTGTATTAAGTATTCGGCGGAAACACTTGACTGTAGAATATTAAAATACAACAATTATTTTTGATTGAAAGATACAAATTTGCAATATTTTAACACTCTATTGCACCGTGTAGTTGCATATGGAACAATAACATAGCCATTAAGGAAAAATGAGAAAAGAAAACTAATCGTATTGGAAAGGAAAATACTACGCCAAATATGTTTGGATAAGTGAAAGAGAAGGAAACCGGGAAACAGGGAAATAAGAACTAAAGAGACTCATATATAAGCAGAACATATAATATTTGAGACGATCAAGAGTGTAGGAGATTACAATGAACTGGACAGTGGACACTAAGCTTGGTGGAGCCAGAATCCACTTTTATGCGTGGTAATGGAAGGGAACGTCGAAAGAAAAATACCTCTTTTAATACCCCGCTTGAGATGTGGTGACGTGGTGAGGAGAGACGAGGCGCCTCTCTCTAGATGGAGGGCCCTGACTAGAGAAACTAAGAGCTGCTTACAGGGAGAATTGAAAGATTGGGTGTGTGACGAGATGGAATTATTATTTCACTATCCACATCATTATTATATTATGTGTTTTTATGTATAACATTTTAGTGTTTCTGTTGCCTCTAATAATAAGGCGGAAAATAAAACCCATTGTAAGAAAAAATCAATAGGAGCCTCAATTATTATGCGCTCAAAACAGACAATAAAATCGGTTTCAGTAAGGCGAGCAGCTGCATCTCGTTATAGTCTGAGTAGTAAATTATGGATTTTTATAAAACCAACGGAACTTATAAAATCAGAAGTCCGTGGTTTTCCGATTCTTAAAGTACAAAATAATACGAATACATCTGGCATTTTAAATGTGTTAATATATATTGTATTGTGCTTCCGGCGTTCCAAATTTGTTATCAAATCCGAACGTTAAAAACATCGTACTGTTCGATAATATTTATGGAATAAAAGAATTATTCCGGGCGCGTTTGAAATACCATGTTTTTAGA
Source organism: Tuberolachnus salignus (assembly GCA_956483605.1). Taxonomy (NCBI): domain Eukaryota; kingdom Metazoa; phylum Arthropoda; class Insecta; order Hemiptera; family Aphididae; genus Tuberolachnus; species Tuberolachnus salignus. The sequence goes on along the minus strand of OY101436.1, from coordinate 5,215,074 downwards.
TATGCCGGACAGCTGCTGAAATATAGATTATATTATTTTAATTTTTTTTTTTTCCTATCCAATAATATCCTGTACAGATTATTGTAAATATTAATGGTGATAAAATATACTCTCTCGTAGTATGTTTTATTATAACATTATTATTTTTTTTTAAATATAATTTAAAAAAATATTCGTAAATATATTTTATTTTAACCATGCATACTTATTCCTATTAATATTCAAACGGAATAAACATCCGAAATTAGATAACGGACCCTAATTAATACTTATAGATCCCTATTAGGTTTTTTTTTTTTTTTGAAACATTACCTGTCAAAAGCTTTTTCCGAGTCAGTTTAGTTTTTAAAAATAAAATAAATTTTTTTAATCATTACCAAATACTCTTATTATAATTAACTTTTTTTTTTTATTTCTATTTCTATTTGACATAGACGATCTATACAATTTAGCACAATAAGCTTATATGATGAGAGTTATTAAAAAGGAAAATAATAAAAATAATATGAAAGGTGTGTTTAAGCAGCCACCCATCCATTAGTGACTCTTGGCTATTGATTAGTTAGTTTTTTTTTTTTTTTTTTTCCCCACTATGAGACGTTAGACGTTAACGTTTTGTAAAAAGGTCACGGCACCATTTCCTTTTTAATCTGCGGTTAGGATTTTCTGATAGAGTAAGGATGGAAAGGTCCTTTATGAGGGGGATTAAATAACTTACTAACAAAGAAATATTAATCAGACATTTTTATTTTATTTTTTCTATTTTTTCTATCTTCATTTACCTATTTCGAAATTTGACGATAATAATTTAAATAAATATATATATATAAGGTGTTATTAAATAAAAAATTAACTTAAACCCGGGCTTTTCAATTCCTTCTCGGGTTAACCTAACCTAACTCTCTTAGAGCTATATTTTTAGCAAATATCTCACTTATACTGTGACTAAATTCCTGTAGGCTAATCGTAAAAAAAGTTAAATTTAAGTTTAATGGTCAACTATTACTCAGTGCTCTAATTGGACGGGACGCCAAGAGGGACGAAGCGCCTCTACTATTTTACTAATTTTATTTTTTTGTTAGCGTCCCTTTACTAATTATTTCTATTGTACGTCTCTTTTTACATATAATAATATTTTCAAAAAATATGTAAATATTGTCAATATATTATATATGTTATATATATATATATATATTCACATTTTCCTTGTGATCTCACAAGGAAAGTGAGAAAGATGAAGAAAAGAATGATTAGGCGAGTGATTTAACCGAAATCGAAACATCGAAGTTAAAAACCCAACTGTTTACCAAATAAATATGCAATCAAAACCTTAGGTCGCATGAGTATTATTAGTCGAGTTATTTGTTTGTAATTGTATAGATATCGAATGGCCTTTGTTTGAAAATCGTCGTGGGAAGCATAGCAATTCGAATAAACGCTAAAATCGATGAACCTAAGCTAATCTTATACATTTCGTCTGACGTCTGTGATCAGTTTTTAATTTTAATTGTATACTATCCAGCGACCTGTATATAATTTCTATGCTTTGATCGTAAAATAATTAATGTTTCACCATTGTGTTTTGCATATTATAATATGTAGATTGTAATTATTTTATGCCCCCACGCCGCAGGAACAAATTCCCAATTACGTCACCGGGTTGTAAGACGTATATAGGCGAATTGTCTGATTTCCATTGCCAGAATCTCAAACGTGTGACCAGATTAGAAAATTAAAAAAAAAAAATTATCTAGACGAGTACCTAACCGTCAGTAGCGCGACCCGTGTGGCCGGGGGGGGGGGGTTAACATAATAGAAAATAATTACAGCCTACACCCGGTTTGCGCCGCTGAAGTTTAGGCGAGTGTACTCATATGGAAAACACAACAAACCGCTGTTAAGACAGATTAAACTTGAATTGTACGAACTTATAAGTACGTAAAGACAAATTATAAACAGGATATGGAAAATACCTATAGGCTATAACGTTTTGGATAAAATGCTTTTGAAATGCAAGCCTTTCCTCGTAGTATGAACCCATTACAGTTCGTATACGATATTTCCGTTTGCGGTAATTCCGTCGCGAATTATAATAACGGTTTGCAACTCTGTTGTATAGTTTTTTGATCGATAAAAAAAAAAAAAAAAAATTATCCAAATACTCGTAATATTCGTATAGGTCTCGAGATATAAGATAAACGATATGTAAATGTAAGTCATCTGGACAAATCCGGGCGTATACGGCGGGTAAATATCTGATATTCTAATATTATTGTTGTATTACTATTATTATTATTATTATTGTACGGAATATTAAATAATTGTATAACGATATTAATAATAATAGCGGAGACCGAAAGACCACCCTGCTGGCGGCCGGAGCTGACGCGTGTGTGTCACCGTATACTAATGAGAAGCGTCTAAAAGCATAATTTCACCGCAGACCTCGTACCGACGTCATTGTCGTCGTCGTCGTCGTCGTGTTGTTCACGATAGTAAACAGTACCGTGTACAGACGATAATATTATTATAATAACTCGTCTACAGGCCCACAGAAACCCGCAAAACCGCGCATTATATTTCATTATTTTTGATTCGGGTCCGGGGACACGGTCCGGTTTGTCCCGTTCGGAAAACCGTATAAAAGTGACGATTGTCGAGAAAAATCCGGCACGCAGCCGTTTTATCAAATATAACGCGACGTAGAAAAAAAAAAAAAAAAAAATTAAATATTTTTGTAATATTTACTATCGAGAGGGGTTGAACGAGTCAAGTGTTTTTTTTTTTTTTTTTTTTTTTTTTTTTTTTTTTGCGACCCGTCAGTATATATCACACCGTTCCAAAACGATACACTCAATTTTTCAGTTACAATTATCGCTCTATTTCGTTCACCAACTACACGTTACTTATATTTTTTTTTATTCATAATATTATTCTGGTATAAACAAATTTAAGCTAAATATTTAACACTATCGTTGAGCGCATCATCGCGAATAGAAACACGCATAAAACGAAAAATAAAAAACGCACTACGGGCGGGCCACTGTTTTATAGGCATTTTTTTTTTTTCACTACAACGTAAAACATATTATGAATTTTTCGTGTAAAATTTTCAAGTATTTCCGCTCGATCAATACAATTTTGTCTACGTAAACCAAATAAAAACGAATAAAACTCGACGATTTCAAATGCCTTGATAAACAGCTCAAAAATCGTCAGAATATTACGAAAGGGCTAATATTTATATTGTATACTGTGAAAATCACAGGTTTTTATGATTATTTTCAACCGTGTTACAACAATATGAAAATATCGAAAATGATCAAACCATTATTTGCCGTTAAAAAAAAAAAAAAATACCTAAAGAAAAATTACCTTAACAACGCACCGACTAGATACGAAACGCTTTCAGAAAAAAATGCTACACACGAAAATCGGAATAGGATTTCTGGTAGAAAATGTGTCCGCTGACGAGAGGGGGGGGGATTAAGCACAAAGTGCGTTTTTTGTGTTTCTACGTTGCACAACCAATAGCGATCCTTGGCTTCGTCGAGGGTCTAAAAGAAATTACTTAACATTGAAAATAAAAAAAAAAAAAACGTAAACGTAATAATATTATTGATTAAACGTTATTGTCGTAAAAAAAAAAAAAAAAATACCAAAAAAAAAAAAAACCGAAATATATTCAACGTCGTGACCGCCGGACATTTGTCAAACCGGCAATTGACGGGCACACGCCACGACGATTTATTAACTATTATAATAATAATAATAATAATAATAATAATATTAAAAAAAACATCGCCGGGGCCGGGGTTAAAACGTGTCGACACGGTTTCCGAATTTATTTCGATTCCGATTTGTTTTTTTTGTTTTTTTACGAGCGCCGATAACGCGAATACGTTTCTAAAAAGAAAAGAAAAAAAAAAACCCCGCGTTGTCGTTTGCGTATATCGCGATCCGTTATTACTCCCAGGCACCTACCTCGCTTCCTTCCAATCACTTGTATAATAGATATAACTTTTATAACTATTTGATAGTTATAAAAAAAAAAACGAACGAGAAGTGAAAAAAAAAAAAAAACCGTCGGCCTCGGCGTACGTACGAATCGTATCGTTCCGTTTGTGTAATTTGCCGGCGGTGGGGAACGGGCACGCGGGGAAACGGATAGCCGCGCGTACGGGTGGGCGGTCTCCCAGATCTCGTTAATTGAAACTGTCGTGTACGTTTCGCAAACAGGTGTTCATAAACATTACATTCAACAGGTATATATACCTATACACGAGTACGATTTACGATTCGCCAGGTGTATAACACACCAAACGATTGTTTCGGACTTGGCTTGAGGCCATCCGCCGTACCGTACATATATATATATATCTATATGCACCGTCGTCATGCGTACGTATCATCGTTATTATTATTATTATTGTAATTATTATCTAATTATAATGAAATACTACGAGAAATAACAATCATTTTGGAAGGCGGCGATTAAAAATAATAATAAAAAAAAAACTGTTAAACGCGAATTAAATTTAATTATTTTCGATCGCGATTGTGGAAAACGATCGTTTATCGGACCTTATCGTCTGAAATTTCCCCCCTCCGACAGTTAATTTAACGAAATTTACCGTGCCCGTTTTTTAATGTCGTATACGATTATTTGTTACCGTTAGTTTTTATTATAAGTATTTAACAGTTGGCGATGGCGGGGCGATTGGGGGCAGGCTGGCCAACAATTTTTTATCGTATTATACTCGCGTCCTACTCGTGCATTGAGATGATTTTTTTCCCCTCTTTTTTTTTTTTTTTTTAAACCGTAAATAGATAATACGCGTTTTCGACTGGGCGTACATTACACCGCGTTAACGTCGAAACCGAGGACTTGTGCGCGGGCATAACGAAATGGGTTTACGAGCGGTGTACACATCGGGTAATTTGTGCTCGCGAAACGCAAAAATGTCCTGTTAAAAAAAATAAAAAAAAATCACCTTGAGAACTATAGTCACACGTCTCCACGCAACGGATCTGCTCATAAAAATTCCGCGCGGCCGTAGGTATTACGAGAAATCGTGTACAGAGAATTTTCCAAGTCAAGGACAAAATAAACAAAGAACGAGTTTGTACAACAGGTGCTGTCGAATCAACAGTCTCCGTAATCTTTAATAAACGATCTCCGAAAAAAAAAAAATATATATATATATATACGATATTAGATTATAATATATATACCTCCGTAAAAAAAAAAAAAAAAAAATAATAACATTTAATCATGGGAAATTCGATCGATTTCGTGTGTACAACGTGCGGTCGGATGGTCGCGTAATAATATCGCGACCGTATCTGGTTCATATTATAACACAGGGTCTCCTCGAGTTGAACAAAAATAATTACAATTTTTGTATACGTTTTAAATATAACGAAAAATTGATTCTCAGACTGTTGTCTAGACGTATATAAATATATGTGTTTGTAAGTCTTAAATAATATACACGCGCGCGATTGAATAATACAATTTGTTGCTATAATGTAGACGGTATTTAAAAAAAAAAAACAAAAAAACAAATATTGTATTCTTTCGTCGAGTTATTAATAATTCAAAAAAAAAAAAAACTCGTGCGCGTCGAAAGGCGAAACTAACCTCTCCGAAGCGTAGTGTATCAAAAGGAAATAATAATTCGTGAAAATGAATATTCCTTATAATATTTCGAGCGGAACTCTTAACGTAAAATATGATTTCTTCAAAGTCATTACGAATAATATTTCAAATGGAGTGTTTTGCAAAAAAAAAAAAAAAAACGATGAAAAATCGACTTGTTTATCGTTATAATTATTACGTGCGTGCCAATTATACTGTATAATATATAAATCGTTTTTTTTTTTTTTTTTTACAAATGCGACGAAAGATTGATTTTAATAAACGTACGGCTTTCGTGCGGCGGCCGCGTTATATGAAAGCGTTAAAAAAATAAATAAATAAAATAAAATAATGACGAAAAATTTCCGCTTCATTAATCGTAAAAGAAAAAAAAAAAAAAAAACGGATGCAATTTAACTGTCTTCGAATATTCTATATTTAAACGATTTCTTAAAATATTCTCGCCAATTAGAAAAAGAAAATAAATTATATATGTATTCTCGGCGATTTAACCGATTCCAAATGACGTTGTGTTAAAAAATTGTTTCCCCCACCCCTTATATAATGCAACTTTTTTTTTTTTTTTTTTATAATAATACGTTAGCCGAAAGCAACGATAATATTATTATTTTATATACACTAATAATTAATATTATTATAAAACGGTCGTTAAACACGAAATATTTATAGGGCACGACGGTTTATATATATATATATATATATATTATATTATGTTTTAAAATCGTAATTATTGTTTTAAATTTTTTTTTTTCAACTATATATATATATATACGCATAACACGTACCGCCGAATTCCCCGAGTTTCGTATATGTCAAAGTGCTCTTAAAAAAAAAAAAAAAAAAAACCACATACCTATTTAAAAACCCATTTGGACAGGTGCTGCTGCTGCTGCTGCTGCTGCTGGTTAGACCGCCCACTTAATGTGCTCGGACAGTAATATAGGCCCGCCAGTGTGTGTACACGTATAATAGGAATAGATCACCGGGGAGGATTGCGGGCCCGGCACGTTGGTACACCTGGTTTTTTAATTTTATTTTTGTTTTTTTTTGCGTTGGTTTTATCTGATTCCCGGTAGTCCGGCGTGGGGGGGGGAGGCAGGACCAAAAGATAAACCAAAAGAATAACCGAACAATAATACGAAATTAAATCGGAGATTTAACTACTACCTGCCCACCCACCACCGTTCGTAATAATGACGAATTAATTTCGAAATAATTGTATACCGCCCGTTCTCGTCTGTCGAATGGAAAACAAAAACGGAAAAATCTCTTGTTTTGTTTCGGGCGATTATCGTCATTGTTCGTCCGTGTTCCTATAGGCCCGCGACCCGGCGGCGGTTACGAATACCGCCAGAGACGCCGTTAGTGCCGTTTTGTTTCGTTCTTATCGAAACGGCGTGTCGGCAAATCCGTTTGGTAAATATTTCGGTTTTACACGGTTCGATTGTATTGCAACAATACGGATTGGCGTGCTTGCCACCGTCATTCGTTGTATAAACGCGAACGTTTATAAAGACACCGAACACGCCGAATTCGACAAAGTTTTTTTAATTATAATCGAAAACGATAGAATACGCCGGCGCGGGCGCAAATGCCATTTTGTTAGGCGAATGAGAACAGTGTTCAGATGAAAATAATACTACCGTAATCCGCGGTATTGTCCATAAACACCGGACGAAGAGGGAATACAAAATTATAACGTAGTAGCCATAGTAGCTCTTATTAGAATATGTATGACTATAAATGCATAGAAGTAGGCTACACGCACAAGCGTAGTAATGTCGACGAATATTGAAAACCAACGATACAACGTTTAAAAAAAAAAAAAAAAAAAAATTACTCAAGTATGGGTTATTTTCATTAAAAATATTTAAAAAATAAATATCTAGGCACCCGGATATTTTGTAAGGTATACGATTGACAATTTTCTTTTTTTTTTTTCTCGAAAACTTCCGTTGGCGTCGTAGATTTTTCCCCTTATCTATTTTATTGAAAATTATATTCTCGGTGAAGTGATAAATAACCGAATACTATGATATTACAATGGTGCAATTTTTAACAAATAAATATCATGTGTGTGTGTGGTGAAGGGTGGGGGGCGAGAATCGAAAGTTGAAATTTGTAAATTTCAGTATTCGTTTTATGACGTTCAATGCGGGGGAAAAAACACACGTTGGAACTCGTATCGAGGTTAAACCCAACTACGAACCGCCTACATCGGACAACTCTAATTCCACGGGTTTGACAGCTCGTTTGGTCCGGGGGTAGCCGCTAAAAGCGACCAAAAGTAACTGGAAAAATATGTATACCATTGTATAATTAGCGTCTCTCGTTTTTTTTTCTTTTTTTTTTTGCGAAAATCCGACAACTGGCGGGTGGATATAACCGCACTACACTATAGCGGTTCGCAACGAAATTTAACTCTTAAAAACCACTACTCCAGATATTCCCGATTTGACCTTTCTGTTTTCTTTTCCCGCCGAACCAAGGGGAACCGCATTGACATTACTTCCTGCTCGCGGCCCGACCTACTCCCCTATTAGGGACCGCCGGCTGCTGGTTGCCCCGTTCCCTCCGTATCTTCCACCGTTCCCGTGATCTTCTCGATCATAGAGACAAAGATAGATTGCCTTTCTCGAGCCGCTGTAGCCGTGAGCGCCGAAGCAACAGTTCGGCATCCAGCTCTTCCGGGCCGTTCAGCAGGCCCGGAACGTCCTCCGGTTCCGGACCACCTGCCTTTCATCTGCCCACCGAGGAATTCCCGATGTAACCGGGTTAAAAATATACTTTTACGCGGATACGCTGATGTGTAGACAATTAATTTTATCGTTTATACATTTTAAATATTTCGTATTTTGTATACGATGTCGTCGCCGTCCCGTCGATAAATTATAAATATGTCTATTCGTGAATGTTTAATACGATCAGGTTTATTGCTAGAGAAAACCGAACGGTTGCCCGGATGTTCCGCATTCGGTTGAAATTATTATCACGAATTTAAGAAATTTCGTCGGGTTTACCCCGCCTCGGTGTATGCATCGCCGAACCGATATCCGTGTCCGTAAACTGTAATTACGGGATAGAAAATTTAAAAAAAAAAAAAATAAAATAACTGAACGACGACGAGGAGACGTCCCGCGGTAATGTCGGCGAACGCGAACGGTGTTTGTTTTAAAAGAAAATGTAAATTATTATTATCTGTACGTTTAAAATTGTGCGACGAGACGCGCAGGTGGTCGGTTCCGTTTCCCCACGGTAATTTCCTCGCTAAATTATATAGCCGTTTAAAAAAAAAAAAAAAAATAATAAAATAATATTTCGGCGCGCAACAATATAATTATTATGTAAATATAATAATTGTTGTTACGTCGGGTGTTTTATTTTTCCTCTGAAAAAACACACACGTCGGCGCGTATATTATTTTCTAATATTATAATTTTTTATATATTTTTTTTTTTCACTTTAACGATCTCACGGGCGAAACCGAAAGGTCACCCGTATCGTATACCGGCCTGGTTGGTGGGGGGGGGTTAGTCGCCTCCCCTCGTCCACGGCCGAGAGGGCCCCCTCTACGTTACGATTTCGGGGTTTTTTTTTTTTTTTGTCTGTTGTTTTTTACTTATATAAATACATGTACACGCCCCCCTGTCCGCGGTATATATATATATATATATATATATATATACGTATATAATTGCACGGGCCAAAATATTATTATAATATTATACAGTTACCATATTATACCGGTAGGAGGGTACCTGTATAATCACGTACGAACGAGACCAGTCCGCGGGAACGTCTTTGGTGGTGGCGGCGGCGGCGGCGGTGGGACGAGGAAATAATAATAATAAAAAAAAAAAAAAAAAAAAAAATTAAAAAATTTGAATATTTTTATCGCGTTATGAATCGATACCGCGCCCGTGGTAGCATTTCAAGTCAATTTCACTGTACCGCCAGTGATGTATAACCTATAATAATATTGTTATAATAACGATAGGCGGTAACGTTCGGCCGAAATACCGTTTTCGAGTATTTTTTTTTTAGATTTTTTTGTTTTTTTTTTTTTTTTTTTTTTAAACGCGCAATAACAATAATTACACGGATACGCGGATACGGGGCACGGTCACGATAACAATAATAATATTACTATTATAACGACGGTAATAATTGCGGTTTATATATCGTAAGTACGTATTATTACCAGTAATTGGTAATACGTTGTGTGTATAACGTGACGGTTTTTTTTTTTTTTTTTCATTTTTTTCCCGAAATAATAATAAATACGCACACGCTCTCCTCGCCGCGGATATATAATTGATATTATTATTTCGATATTTGCATAATTTAAGCGTAACTGTTTAAATAACGCCGTCGTCTTCGCAGTGCCATATTTTTTTTATTTTTTTGTATATTATGACCGACGAGCACTAACTGTACACGGGACGAAAATTGGACACGTCGTTATTTCCTTTGTGCGGCCACTCTCGACAAACCCTTAAAAAAAAAAAAAACTTCTCGTTGCAAAACGCAATCGCGTTGCAGACGGAAAACTATAAATATTGTATTATTCGGCAATTTTCATTACGCGCACCGCCGCCGCCGCCGCCGGCTCGAACCTCCGTACATAATAATAAAAATATTATTTCCGGGGTCGTTAAGCGATAAAAAAAAAAAAAAAACAATAATAATTATTATTGTGTTATTGTAACAATATTATGAGAAACGCCGGCCCCGAGCGTCTCGCCGTCCGTCGTCCGTCCGTATTCTGTCCGTCTTCCGTCCGTCTTCCGTCCGTATTCCTTCCGTCTTCCGACTCCTCGCGATTATTACCTTCGCCGTCGTTATAATTGTTTTTATGGAAAAATCTCCACACAAATATCGCTAAGACGCGCCGTAATTTACACGGCGATATACGCACGGCCCGCACGATTTATAATATTGTGTCGTAGTTGACGCGGATCCCCGCGGCGGCGCCGGCCGAAAACGATTTTTACTCGTTTCTACCGCTCCGGCACGTCGGTAGTAATACTTGTTATTGTTAATTCGACTGTCGCCGTGTGTCTCGTTATTATATAGATAAAATTTCCCCTATTACAATTATAGGGGCCCCGTTAAAAAAAAAAAAAATGCCCTACATTGTTCCCTAATATAATATAACGCCGTACGACCGGAATAACGCCCCTAAAAAAAATATTACCCCCTCCCCCCTATATGGAAATCCGTGCGATAAATTCAAAATGCGAATTTTACATTTGACGTCCGTATCTGTACACGTGCGATGCAATCGAATAGCGCAGGAAACTCGGAAATATGCAAAAGAGATATTAATGAAAGTTTGAAAAATGCTTTGCAGGCGGTTGAAGAGTGGCCACTGGAATTAACCCGTTTTAATTACACGATTCGTCGACAGAGGAGATTTTTTATAAACTAAAAACAGTCATTAAATACACACGCCTACAATAGCGAACGAAATCCAACAGTTTACTAGCAAACACAAAACGAGACTAGATAATCGTGTCAATCCAATGGCCACCGCCGAATCACTAGGCACCTCCAAGAGCATTAGACCTCTTAAGTGTCCAAAACCATCGTATACTCAGTTTACGAACTTTAATTAAAGACAGACGGCACACCATTGGATGTGCGACTTCATCAACGTCCATAGTATAAATTAGCATCTAGAATGTACGATATATATATTGTCAAACATATTTATAAAGACCCAGGGCATTTAAACAAAAAACCGAAAAAACCTATACCCATACTTGTATGAGATACTTTTTTAATGTATTTGAGTACTTGACTAAATAAATATTTCAGTACGAATACAGATACTTTTGAAATGTATTTATAAATATGAAATACTTTTATTTTTACATATTATCAAATAAGTCATAGTTCATATACGGGTTACTTTTTTTTTTTATACAACGTTTGAATCCGTTTAATTTTCAATACGGTATAATGCGATGCGCTTCAATGTAATAGAATACGAAAAACAATTTTAATAATAATTATATATGTATTTCGAAGGCATAAATTCAGCATAAAATTGTTCTCTTTTAAACAATCATTGAAATATAATACCACGTAGTTTTTGTTGAAGAATTTCAAATGCGTATTCGAGTGTTTTTACTAAAACACTTAACAAATCCGCTAATACCTGACCTCCGGCAAAGACCGTATAAGTATAGGTGCCCGTGTCACCGGGGAGATTGTAAACTCTCCCGGTGGAAAATACTTTTTCGAGTCGCCTTCGCAGCTCTACCCGAATGACGTGGCTCGTAGCCCGTATAATAATTATTATTAAGTATCATTAAAAGTGACGCGATCGCGATACGGTTTAAAAGAAAAAAAAAAAAAAATTGCTTATTATTTTATATCGATTTGTATTGATTATCAAATATCGTTACGCGCGCTCATAAAATATAATTATTATCATTAAAAATTACGCGATCGTATTGCGTTGTCGCGATTCGGTTCTACTTATCGACACAATCATATGCGTTGCATAATCTATACCGAGCAAAAGTCGTAAAAAAAATAAAAAAAAAATATGAAATAATGTTTGAAAAACGACTATGTTAATAGTCATCGTGAGAAAATATAATATACAATACGATCGAATATTCCTCCGCGAAACTGTTACATATGAGACCATGACTTTATTCCGGCTCGAATAATAATGTAAATAGCAAAACGATCGGGTCAGCACAACATGAGTCACGTCTCTTTTTTTTTTCTTTTTTTTTTTTTATTATAATTATAAAATGTTTCAGCACACCTAGTGCTATTACAACTTTTTAATTTTTACAATTTTATTTCTTACAAATTCAGATGATTATAAATCAATAATGACATAATTATTAATAGTGAGAATGATATAATAATAATAACGATGAGGTTTAGTATATTAATAATGATCTTCATTTTCTGATGATGAGTCTTCTGTGTCTGTTAAAAGAATGTCCTGGGGAAGTCGAGGCCGCAGACGTCTATTGAGTGTTTTTTTTCCTATATTATAATGACGAGTACTGTCCAAGTTTTTTAGTTTGGCGTGGAAATGTTTAAATTGCGTTTTAATCCATGTATTTATCAGGGGGATTTTCGTGTCATTATGGATTTGGCGATTTCCCATGAACCACGGTGCTTTGAGACATATCCTTAAAAATTTATTTTGTAAGATTTGTATTTTATTTATTTTAGTTATAGAGGCAGCGGACCATACAGGACAGGCATAAGTTATCAGTGGTCTGATTATTGCGGTGTAGAGAAGAAGAGAAGATTTCATTTGGAGAGTTGATTTGTAGTTCACTAAGGGGTAGAGAATTCTCATCCTGGCATATCCCCGAGTAAGTTTTTTGTTTATGTGGATATTCCATGTCAATTTTTCATCGAGAAAAACTTCAAGGTATTTTACTGAGTCATCTTTTCTGTTCCATTGTATGATCTGGTTGTTTATGCTTATATTTATTGGATCGTTATATCTTTTTAATGTGAATATTTTAGCCTCGCTTCTAGTCGGATTTAGTTTCAGCTTCCATTTTTTGAACCAGGAGGTAATTTCGTTTAATGAATATTGTAGTTTTTCGATTGATAATTTTAATACGCTATCTTGCGTGAGTATTGTTGTGCCGTCCGCAAACATTGCCAGTTGAGAGTTAGGGGGATTGGGGATGTCATGGCAGCAAATGTTAAATAGCGTTGGCCCCAATACTGATCCTTGTGGGAGTCACGTCTCAAAAGTATACTTTTAGCTCACACGCTGCTGATTAAATATCGAATAAATGGCAAACGAAAAGTACGAGTATATCGAATTATGGACAATGGAATTCTGTATATATCGATGGTAATAATCGAAAAATCTATTCTTTTTTTTTTTAGTCGTGTCGCTATTCTTTCGAGGGCGGGTGGGGGGGGGGTGAAATCATAGTTTTTAGGATTTGAAAAATCTCTATTCGTCGGACGACGGATTTTCGGGGCGGGCCACGGCGTGAATCACGTAAACTGTATTTTGTTTGGTCCGTTGTAAATGAAAATCGGTTGACGTTGAGTAACGAACGCCCTCGAAAAACCGACGCGGACCCGGACGAAACCCTCGGCCCCGAACGTTTCGCGCACAACACTCCCGGAGCCCGCGTACAAGAACCCGCTAAATAAATATTAAAAAAAAAAAGAAAAAAAAATTAATATTATCGTTACGTCCCGTACGAAACGCGCGCACGTACGCACACACGACACGATCGCGTTTGTCGTGTAAATTAGTATCGCCTGTTACGGTATGTACATATTATATTAGGCTTGTCTATACAATATTGCCCAAGATATGAGCATTTCGCCTTTGAGTTCGTCATTAAGTCCCCGCGACGAGTGCGCAATAACGACGACGACAGTGCGAATTTCCATATATATATATATATATATATATATATATATATGTATACGAAATCTCGTGTATAACTAACTCGGTCAATTTGCATGCAAAATCGTTTCGTCTGTCTATACGTGCTGTGATTAAAAAATACCGCGATTTTTTTTATATTTTTATTTATTTAAACGTTTAAATAAACAAATATTGAAAACAGCCTGATGTTATGCACTTATATCTCCGTCTCTCCTTGCCACTTTTTGAAGCAATGTTGGTAGTCACCGACTTTAAGTTGTTCAAGTTGATCCGCCGAGTTTTCTTTGTATCGTTTCGGTATCTTCAGATCGTTGTCCTTTGAGATCAGTTGTAATTTTTGGAAATAAAAAAAAAAAAAAATCACAAGGTGCAAAGTCCGGTGCGTAAGGGGGCTGAGGTACGACCGGAATTTGTTTATCAGCTAAAATCTCACGGATTGATAAGGCAGAATGAACAGGCGCGTTGTGGTGGTGCAACAACCACGATCGATTCTGGAACTGTTCTGACCGTTTCTTTCGGATTCTTTTCAGTAATTTAATTAAAAACTTCTGTATAGTAAGTCTGATTAACCGTTTGACCGGTTGGAAAAAATTCATAACAAATAAGGCCTATAATATCGACAAAAAAAATGTAATCAACATGGTCTTCACGTTAGAACGAACTTTTCTCGAATTCTTCGGGACACTTTAATTCCATTCTCCTGTTTCTCCCGCGTTCCCGTGCCCGTAATATTAGGAAAAATGTTTTTTTTTTTTTTTTTTTTTTATTGACAAACGATCATTAATCGGGTAACACAATACCGAGTACCCGAACATTTGTCCGCAAAATCCCAATGTGTCTATAAACAGTCTTTGAAAAAAAAAAAATTCGTGACCGTTGAAATACGTATAAAATATTTCGAAAGCAATCGGATATAATAATATTCGTGTAAAGGTACACAGTGTGATAATTTTATCCGATAATACGAATTATTTCGGTCGGTGCGAGCAGACGCAATATTATACTTACGTTTTAATTTTTTTTTTTAATAAACTATAGACGACTGTATCTCGGGCAGTTTTCGAGGTAAAAAAAAAAAAAAAAAAATTGTATTACTGAAAGTTGCCTGAAAAAATAAGACCATTCGAATCTAGTGTTAAAACTAGACGTTTTCATTTCAAAAATACGAATTTTAATGCTCGTGCTCTCGCACCGAAAAGGTTTAAAATTTGAAATCATTCCTAAAACGTATATTGCCTAAAACATCCGAAAGACGAAAGACTACATTACAAGGTTATCCGGCCGAAATATTTAGTGTTACATGAAAAAAACGATCACACTGCATAGCTGATATTTATTTTTCTATGTCTATCGAACTGAGATTTCTTTAACGTGTACATTCTGTTTTCTATCTAAAAAAAAAAAAAAAACATCGTTGACCAAAACTTTTTAAGCATTTATTCAACAAATCATTTTATCAAAACTGTATAATAATAATAACAATAATAATAATAGTAATAATTGCTTAGGCTCGCCAGGCTCGGAATCCGATATTACGTACATGTGTCATTATTTATATACGTTTTATTTAAATTTGTTTATTTATGAACATTTATAGTCGAGAGACACACGATGCGACGCGTATTTGAAGAAGAAAAAAAAAACCCATTCATTTCATTATTACTGCCTATATTAGTTTAACGCCGGATTTATCGTAATATTTATATATATATATATATATATATATAAATAAAAATACGTTTGCGGGATATCTCGTAAACCCATACGATTATTAATATTATTATACCACGGCAGTGAATTTCGTATAATATAGACGCACGTAATTAAAAAAAAAAAAAAACCGTCGGGACGCAATGAAATATTTTCGTATGTCAGAATTTGATTTTCCTCTAGAAGTGCGCGCGTTAACGATTTGCTGCACAGCTGCACGGCACGTATATAATAATTTTATATGCAATTCGTTTCGTGACTTTAATCAATTTACGTGGCTGCAAATAATTCGTTTACGCATACTTAATAACAATAATAATTCTAATAGGTGACCACCATTTTGTCCGGACGGACAAATATTATACCTAGGGTGCCTATAATAATAATTATCGAGTTTATATTTTTGTTTTTTTTTTTAAGTATTTATTTATTCAAATGTATTTCAGACACGGATAAGCGTTTTGATAATAACGAAATATATTAACGCGCATGCGGTCGGCGTCTGTCTTTAACATTTTTTTTTTTTTTTTTCGAATAGATTTCAGCGTTCCCCGCGGTTTCGTCCACCAAACGCTTACGCGCAGTAACACGGTCGTACGAAAAAAAAATGATAAGAACCGACGGTCGGATTCGTCACCGCCAAGCGTAACAATTTCCCAAAATTCTATGGAAATATAGACAAATAACAATAATCGCCTGATTTCCCACTGCCGTGGCCGCGGTTGTATAGAACAACGTGTAACGATAACGACATTATTTTTTAATTTCTACTGCGGGCGCGGTTTCTATACTAATCGGCAAAATATTTTTGTTTTAATACAAATCCGTCGTCTTCGAATTCCCGTCCTTTTCATGCACGGCGCACGGACCTCTCGGGCTTTGATTATAAAAATTTAGGCCTCCGATTAACTTTATAACACGGTGCTGATGAAATTCAAGAAACCCTCGAATTACGACTATGCCGCACGGGCGCCTTAACAAACCGGCACTGCGTCCGCATCTCAATGTCCGCGTCGTTATTAATTCAATAATTTCAGCAAAACGAGTACATAAAATACGTACTACTCGCTTAAAAATGATAAAATTAGCGTCTTGTTTTATAATATTTTTATCGTGAAACGTGATTTATCTGATACCGGTACACGAACTGTAATATTTATCTAGCTGCTAATGTCTCGGCTAAACTAATACCGGGCGTCTGTCCATGCTTTCTCCCCCACCCCCACCACTGTTCAAAAAGTACCGGGATTTTATTTTTAAAAATTACAAAAAATGAAAATTGTTATTATCTAAAGATCTTTCCTCCGGACGATATGCCATTTTTCGGAAATCCGGTGGAACTGTTCCAGAGTTATAGCTTTGAGTTATGCTTTAAGTATTCGCTTTAATTTCCTCTACATCTTGAAACCGTTGTCCTTTGAGCGCAGATTTCAGTCTCGTATCCATAAACCAACGTCTCGTCACTTGTGATAATGTTTTATTTTTATGAAATTAACACGAGCAGAACGGTTTTTAAGGTCTTGACAAATGAAATCGGTAGACGATTTTCCTTTTGCCCCAAAGTTAACAATCCCGGAATGAATTTGACAGCTACTCTTTTCATCTGTATATTTTCGGTTAAAATTTCATGACAAGATCCAATCGAGATTTCCGTTTCATGTGCTTCACACACGAACGGTTAATCTGCGGTAATTTCACATTTATTCGCTAATTTTTGCCACAACACCATCGTCGCTAGATGTCGACGGTCTTCCAGAACGTGGATCATCTTCAGTCGACCGTCGACCATTCTTGAAACGTTTAAACCACTCGAAAGTCACGGAACGACTCGTGGAATTATCCCCCAAAAAACAGTTTTAATCATAGCGTACGTCTCCGTTGCATATTTGCCAAGTTTCAAGCGCAACTTGATGGCACCACACGTTGTTCGTTAATTTCGGACGTGTCAATAAAACGACGCACGGAACAAACTGACTGAATCTAACCACGTTTAATATTAAATTGAGATAAGACGGCGACTTGGGGTTTTGCTTAAAATATTCACTAATACGCGGGGAATAAATCTTTGTATAATATAAAACGCTATCGTGTGCAGATTAGCCGTAATGGCATTTGTCCTGGTTAGGTTTTTGAACACACCTCGTATAACAACAGCGATGGAATTATTTAATTTCGAGATTATTACGGTTTGCCGGGGGAAATGTCTTTGCCGGTTTTTCCACGTGTAGAAAGTACTTGGGTCGACAAAATAGAGAGAGAAAAAAAAAACAACCCGCATTAATATTGAATAATAAAACTATAATATAATAATAGAGTGCGTTACAAAGTTCTATAGCCGGCGCCCAGAGCAAACAGACCGACTTCGGAAGCGCGCGCGGCCGTTTTCGGTCTAATAATTTACTTTTAATATTTATATTTATATATTCATGCGAGCCGACTCGTTGGAGGTTTTATTAGCTCGCGCGTACAATTATTATGGAAAAAAAAAAATTTAAAAAAAAAAAAAAAAAAAATCTTATACCCGTTGCTGCAGGAGGTACGCGGTTTCGAAATGAAAGTTTTCCCGCGTCTAACTAAATTATGAAAACGCGTGTCGTACTACTTATATATTTAAATATATATATATATACAGGTGTGCATGCCGAACAACGTAATTTTCTCGAGACGACGAATAAAGACAAACAGAAACTGCACGCCAAAACTACCGCGCCAAGACAAATTGGGTGTTTTCGCGTGCTTTTTCGTAGGCCGTAGTCATTTTCAATTGTAGTCGCCGCATACAGGGCGGTCGACTAAACGTTAAGACGGCCCCGTTACTTTTTTTTTTAACAATATATTAGTTCATGATTTTTTTTTTTATAGGAGGAGGGGGGGGGGTCAAAAAAACAAATCGCATGTTTGTCCGTGGCAACCGGCATAGTTATCAATTCTTTATTATATCTACGGTAACCGCAGTCCTACAAATACAGCTGTTGATAAAACATCAAATAGTAATTCGTTATCACTACAGATAATAAATTCCTTTACTATCCACATAGGGGGGGAGGGGGTTGTTGTTCTGTGGTTATATCTTAGTCCGAGTTCATTGTCGATGGTCACCGCACCAAAAATGATCGATTTGATTTATCGAATATATCCAATAGGTACTAAAATTACATAAATATGATACGATTATTGCTAAAAATTAAACCATTTTTTTTTTTTTTTTACCTAAATATGATTCTCCTGTCCCCTACAACGCTGGTATTGGTCGGAATGTACACGTTTTCGTGTAGAAATTTTTAATTTTCGTCGGCCGGACAGCGAAACACTGCTATATGTATTCGAATAGAA
This sequence comes from Tuberolachnus salignus, assembly GCA_956483605.1. Classification (NCBI taxonomy): domain Eukaryota; kingdom Metazoa; phylum Arthropoda; class Insecta; order Hemiptera; family Aphididae; genus Tuberolachnus; species Tuberolachnus salignus. The sequence continues at coordinate 5,195,965 of OY101436.1, read as the reverse complement.
TTGTAAAATAATATATCTAATATTCTGCCACTACTCTCCCACTAAAAAAAAAAAATGAGGGAAAAAAACGACAAAACGGGATAGTGGTTTCGGTAAAGATAATCATATTATAGAGTTGGTCGTTTCTTAAAATCGCGTAAAAAAAAAAAAAAAAAAAAAAGATAATCATTTTCCGTGATCACCCTGTACATAGTAATAATTGTATTATACCTAAGCAATCGTTTCGATTAAAAACTTTACGGAATCGGTTTAATTTTTAATCCCATTATTTCGCCGTCGCCGAACAACGGCGTACTGTTATTTTTAAATTTTTTTTTTTTCTTTTAATAAACTACTCAATTGTCGAATCGTAAAACGCCGTACGATTATTATTTACGTATTTTAAACACCGCGGATTACGCGTGATATATTTGTACGTTTCAATGATCCAGACACAAATGTAACAATAATTATATTAAATTATCGATACACTACGAAATAAATAAAATCGCGTTACGGATAACGCAGCAAAAGAAAGAAAAAAAAAATAATAAAAAATACTACCGCCATAAAATAATTATAATTTAAACATACTTGCGCACTCGCCGGGGCGAACTTTAACTACGTTACGATAATATAAATAAAAATATTACAATTTATTTTACAGTCCGAAAAAGGAAAAAAATACAACTGAATCGGATCGGGATGAATGTGAATAAAACAGTCGGAACGTTAAAAATCGGATCAGATGTGTGTGAAAGTCAGTGTCGGGTCTGGCTAATGATCGGGCGAAATAATTTTCAATTTACAAAATAAAAAAAAAAAAAACATGTTATTTTTAGTTTTAGTTTCTACAAACATACGTAAAACGGGTAATTTTTATTTCCCCGCGTTCAATCATTGATGGAATTGGGGAACGGGAGCCGGAGCTCCTCTACTATTATGTAATATTTTTCTTTTTTACTTCGCCTTACTAATTATTTCTATTTTGAAACGGGGTGACGGTACGTCTCTATTTACAAATAATGATATTTTCTACAAAAAAAAAAAAAAACCATAGACACATTGTAAATATTCTCTTTTGGAATTTAATATTTACAGTACAGCCGTGGATTATTATTAAAGTGAGAAATTTATCCAAAATATATATTTTATTTTCGTTACGAAAATAAGAAAAGTCTTTACAACAAATAAAATATATAAATATGAAAGCGAAACCTTAGCTGGCAGAAGTATTATTATTAGTTGAGTTTTTTTTTTTTTTTTTTTTTTTAAATGAAGTAATGTAGTATTACCTATGTTTAAAAAGTGATGCAATTGGAGGGAGGGGTTAGGCGAGTTCAATAGTTGCAAGGAACGCTAATTTTTTTTTTTAATATTCTTTTATTTTCCAATTCGAGCACTGCGTACAATTAATATCGTAACTGTTTTTCAGAGCGCAACCTCGTAAGCCCGTTAATTATGATTATTAGATTGAAATCTCTTTTGCGTTAAATTTATTTTAGTTAATAAAAAAGAAATAACGTATACGCAATACAGCCTGTATCAAATATACATAATTTTACATTTTCACTATTGTTTTGGTAGGAAAAATATATAATTTTTTGATTAGGAAAACGTTTTTCAATTGTAAAAATGTTTAAAACAATTGAAATATATGTGTAATCGTTAATTTTCTATTCTCGTTGTTCCCATTTGGTTATTGGAGCCCGCCGATGTTAACCCAGGGCCAGACCGACACTACGGCGAGTTAAGTGCTAGAATAATATTTTTAATACAATTATGCACAAATTATATTTTACAATTATAACGTCGTCGTGAGGTGCTGGACGGCGCGTTTTTTTTTTTTAAATTTAATCTCGTGTATAACAATTAAATAAAAACATAAAGTACCCGTGATAATATTCTTGAAACTCGGTTAACTCGCTCGTACACGCGCGTGGCCCACACCGTGCACACAATATACTCATAAATAACAGTTTTCACCGACGACAAAATTAAAAAAAAAAAAAAAATAATAATAAAAAGAGATTATTATTGTTGATAACATCCACCCCAACACCGCGTATATTATATACGCGATGACGATAACAGTTGTATTAAACGTTAAATGTACAATTATAATAGATAATATGTTAAAAAAATAAATTCGAGTTTTATATCTTTTTATAACGGCCGTGTGGCGTTTACGATGCGGGCGGCAATACAAAATGGCTTGTTGCGGTTAATACCTACGCACCCTAGCGTGGAAAAAAACGGTTTTTTAATTTCGAAAACGCAATAGCACGGGAAATTTGCAGTTTAGTGTCCTAAATAATGGAAAAATAATAATAATAAAAAAAAAAAACAATTCTATGCGCTTATCTTCAGTTCGTAGATTCGTACGTGTCTAAATAGTAGTCGTCAACTGAAATATTTTAAAACTTCAGAAAAACTATAAAATGTATTTATTTAAAATTGTACAGTGATTACATAACAGTATACAGCACAGTGCGTTATTAGAAAGTGTTGGCATAGTTTTAAATTATTCTTTGCAATCGAATGACGGTATTGCTGATCTTGAGTGCAACGTTGCCCTTATAAAACCGTCTCTGTTTTCATCTCCGCATACTTTTTAAGACGACTCCGTCGACTGACTTTATGATTCTATCCACACTTTGAGTGTTACACGAAAAATTAATAAACTCGAACTCTTGGTATAACTCTTGTATTTTGAAGCTTTTCGAGGCTCTCTGTAGAAATATTTTCCATCATTGGCGGAGACGAGAGTTTGGTGTTCGTTCAGTAAAGTTTCAAAATTAACTTTTGGCGGTAGAAAATTTCTCACCAATTTTCAATTGGATTTCTATTGTCTAGTTTATAGTAATCTCCGGAAGGCTAGCTCCCTTATATAGACTCTCTCATCTTATGTTGTAAAAGAGCCTTTAAAAGATCAATCTCTACATTCAAATCTAAAATTTTGGATTTAAACCACGTGCAATTACAAAATTAGAAAAAAAGTGGTATTTTTTATTTTTTATTTTTCTTTCAACTACTTGCATTAATATATTAAAAAATATCAATGCAAATAAATTATAATATAAAAATAGTTAATTTTTTCTTTTTAGGCGAACCTTTGGCAAAAAATACAGCTACTGCGTTAGAAGCAAAACACAGGCTAATGGAGAAGTAACGAAATCGATTTTAGAAAAATGCAATCGTGTTTTTTCAAACAATAATGGATGGGTAGAACTTCAACAAATCAATAGCATTCATAATTGTACTGCACTGTATTAACGTGGAACAGTATGATTTAAATGATTTAGTTTTTTTTTTTTTTTTTGTGACAATATCCGACAAATTTTAATTTCTCAAATAATCAATTGACTATAATTTCATTCACAGCTACACGAGGAGAGTCTGATATCACAATCAATAAAGACCTAAGGTAAAGTATTATAAGAATGGCGTTCTATAACAATATAATTGTTAGAAAAAAAATAATAAAAACGATGATAGTTATATCTGTAATCGAATAATCTCGCCGATTATCGATAGTGGTTTTTTTTTTTTTTTTTGAATATTCAATTACCTCGCACCGAGTTACTTATACGCCAAACGAATTACAACAGTGGTCCGATCAGAAATTTTTTTTTTTTTTGTTAAGGAAAGAGTTAAAACGTCACAAGATCGCGTTGTTCTTTACATCGAATTCCGGATTACGCGAACAATTTTTACCATTGCGTATCCAACGTGAAGAGCGGTTTTTTTATTTAATTCAATTCGTGCGTATAATTAATGGGTTCTTGGGAGTAAGTATATTTAAAAAAAAAAAAAAATATCCCATTAATAATGGCATTAAAAGGTAGCTGGCGGCCGATTAAAAACTGCGCGGAACCTGACAGAAACTGAAACGAAAACTATTTTATCGGAAAAATAGCAATTATATCGCACTGTTTTTTTTTTTTTACTATTATAAATTGTTAACAGATTTTGCATTTTTGCTCACGTCGTAATTTAAACAAATCGCGTATATTTTATTTACTTAAACGACTGATTTATTCTAACGGTATTCCCAAACAATAATTTCGCCTCCGTAAAAATGTTTATAACGTTAAAAAAAAAAATAAATAAATAAATAATAATAATAATAATCAACAACGACTACGTTATTTATTATATTCAAATATTGTGTATTGCTCGTCGACGGTTTTTATACAATATAAATTATGACGACCGCATTTTCCTGACGTTGCGAAGATACTTTAATATTAGCCGAAAAAAAACATTCGAGAATTCCGTTATTACATCACAATATTATAATATACCTGTAATAGCGTTATTGGTATTTGCCCGGCTGGTTATTTAATTTAAATGGTATTTTTGTGTTGTATTCGATTAAACGCGAAATACCCGCCGATGTCCGTCGACGGTCGAAATTCACAAACGAATTTTTAATAAAAAAAAAAAAAAAATAATAATAATAATAAATAAACCAAAAACGTTCCAAGCGATTTCAGACGGCCCTTGTACAAGTTAATACATTACAGACCCGCGCCCCTCGCGCGCCGGCCCGTGCGCTTTGGCGGGCACGAATCGCTTCGTTTCGCGTCGGATTCGGCGGGTAAGTTAAAATTAAATTTCATCTCCGCCGAGTGGATCCCCGTCCGGTGTTATTAACGTTTGGCCCGGCGATTAGATAATTTACATGCCGGCCCAGTGTTTACGGCGATCGTTACTAGTAACGGCGAAAATCTGCAGCGACAATCACTCGCGGGCCGCAATGTAATTGGAATATATATTCGCCTTGCCGCCCGGGACGGATGTCCTTAAAAAAAAAAAAAAAAAAATGTGACATCGTTTCACTATACAATTATTAACGACCGGTGTAATTTCGCCGTACCACCCGCCGGAATACGTGCGCCGTTTTACGTGTCTGTATAACCGTAAGGCGGCCAGAAACCGGGGCCCGCGGAAACGACTACTGCTGTCTGTGATATTTGTAATTTTCACACTAATAAATCGGTTTTAAAGGCGGCGCGCGGTGTACAGCGAACGCAATTTGAACCGCTTATTGCAGACACCCCTTCTCTACTAGTCTAGGTCAGCGGTCACCAATTAATATTTTTGAAGGGCCACATTAGGAATATGGAATTTTTTTCGCGGCCCATTACAATTCCAAGTACATATTTTTCAACATATATAATAGGACAATAGGTATTATTTTGAATTTTGATGTAATGAGAACATTATATTTTTTTTTTTTTTTATTTATTATTTGCTATTGTTTTTAAACACAAACATGATTAATATTAAGTACAAACATTTGAAAAATTTAAAATAAAAATAAATTATAAATACAATAATAGAGAAAAATTGACAAATCTTACTCTCGACTAACTGTTTAAAATTGGGGGTGCGGTTTGTGCATGCTATCTTCATAATCATTTCGAGATGTTTGTTGGTCAACCGGGTACTGAACTTGTTTTCGATATAATTCATTTTTGAGAAAGATGATTCACAAACTTACGTGGAGCCAAACATCGTACACATTTTCAGTATTAATAATTTTAACGTTGGGTATTTCTTTTCGGAACACATATTTTAACCAAAATTCATCGTAATTACTTTCAGTTTTTGCATAATTTTCACTATATAAATTTTTTAGGACATCATCCGTTTGAAATTCAATGATTTCCAATTGAATAGTTGCTTTATCACATTTAAAAACACGTATTGCTTCATTAACCCATTCACCGTCTGATTGTAAAGTAAAACTACTGTTCAATAGTTGTACAACGTTTTTAATTTTTTTGAAATCTGCAAATCGTCTTTCAAATTCAGTCTTCAGACTTGTCATAAATTTGATAAAATTACCGATTTCAATATCATTTCTTTCATTACAAACTTTTCTCAAGTTGGGAAAATATAATTTTTCATTACCAACACCTTGAGATGCCGTATGTGGGCCGCGGGCCGCCATTTGGTGACCCATGGTCTAGATGTTTAAATGTCTAGAGAAATTAATAAAAACATATATTTAATAAAAAAAAATGTACGTTTTTTCATTCCTGGAAGTAGAGAAAGGTTCTGTTGACAACGTCGAATTGTCATATACTCACCAGGGTTGAAGGGAACGGGTAAATTTTAAACCCTTACTTTCACTGCAGTTGTGGTGTTTCTGCAATGCAATTACAACACTAATTCTCTAGTTTTAAGATTATAATAAGTTTAGTTAAACAAAAAATTAGTATACTTTTTATAAACAATCAATGTTAAATTATTGTTTTTTAAAAACATGTTTAAAAGTATCAAATAAAAATATTTCACGCATATTAACATTTTTTAAGCAATATTGTTCTTCGTATTCTGAATCGTCCGTTCTTTACTCTATGAGCTGATGTTGGCCAAATCAAAATAATATTATAGAAATTTGAATAGTCTGTAGTATATTCCGAGAGCTTTTTCAAGTCGTCAATTTTTTTTTATTTATTGGAACTTTCCCAGTAGAATAGACTTTGGTAGTTGGCAGCTCTCAGTAGATCGATTGGTTTTTCTAAAAGTAAACGTAGATGAACTGAGGTCATTAATGAAGGTCTTGACTTCCAGTTTACCAGGTAAGCGATGTCTGAAAATAAAGTGTTTGTTGTACGAAGATATTTTAAATATGTAATTCTGTCGTCCTTATGAATTCCTCTTTTTGAAGTTTCGTCTGAATTTACTGTTTTCTCGTACGAAGGTGGCCACCAGTTTTTAAAACTCGGAATTTCGTCTGTTTGCACTTTGTGAACGGAAAGAAACCGTTTTTTTTTTTTTTTTTTTTGTAGATCGTCCGGTAACCTGATACCTTATATTATAACATAATATAATCAGGGGTTCATAACAATGGACTCCTCTCCCCCTCCCTCCTTTGACCTTTTTCTACAAACTATTTCGCAACCCGAGAAAATATTATTATGTTCGCATTACGTATAGTGCCTAATAAGTTTGGAATGGTAAATACGCCTCTGGTCCAGACTACGACCTCGTCAAACCAGAGAGTTATTTCTGCCGCACTCCGTATACGAACGGGCTCCCCCGGCCCCTGTCACCTCAAAACCGTTTACGTTATTTCCGTCGCCCGAACCCCCCCCCCCGTATCGTAGTAACCTTTACCGGTGAGGTACAAATTTGTTGCGTTGTGAAAAAGAAAAAAAAAAAAAAATCTATCGGAATTCGTCCAGATTTTTCGGTGTGTGTGTGTGTGTGTGTGTACGGGCTGCGGACTGCCGAGCGCCGAAGTGTTGCCGGCGCACTCGCAGCGCATACACCGCGACGCCCGGCTGCTCGGGCGGTACTGCAGCTGAAAATCCCGATCGAAAATATATTACAATATTATTTTAACGCCGTCTCTCGGAGCCAATTAGATTTATATTTATTTAGGAATTCGTATATATATATATATATATATATATATGTATATGTATAAAACGCACGCGTGTACAAAATAATAATATATGCGCGCGGAGAAAGACGGACGGAATGGAGAAAAAAAAAAAAAAACCGAAACGTTCACACGTGAAGAGACGACGGGTGTTGTGTCGTTTCCACGCGCGCTCTCGCGACAATAAGACGGAGACGACGACGACGACCGTTTCTTTATTATTATTTTATTTTTTTTTATTTCTTCTCTCTACGGGTTTTGTTTTGTATTTTTTTTTTCTTCTTCTTCTTCTTCTTCTTCTTCTCCTCCGTCCGGTACGTTCTCTTCGCGCCGCTCCGGACGATAAATTAACGCGAACCCGTGCACCATTAATATTATTCGGCGGACCGACCGGTGCCGCGGTTGTCGTATATTTTATCTCCGATGCGTATTGTGTGTGTGTGTTTTATCGGCGGCGGCGGCGGCGGCGGCGTGTCCGGACTACGGACGCGACTCCCGACACCGACGGTCCCGTCGTCCGTCCGGCGGTCGACGCGCCGGATTACGGACGACGGGCGACCTGGAAACGCGCGACTGGATTTTGTTATCCAATTAAACGGAGCCCCCGCACGTCCGGTCGACACCGCCCGAAATGCCGTCTCCTTTGCCCAACCGCCGGATATTATTATCCGCGTAAATACATTTGTTTAATGCAATATTCTCCTACACCGGAAGTATTTGAACACTATGATTTTTCACTTCTTTTTTCTTTTTTTTTTTAAATTTTTCATCCGCCGCGCCTATTATTGTACACGGCGGCCGTATACGTAACGCCGTACAATCGAATTATATATAGGGTGCCTTTAACAGAGAAACGGTGGATTTCAAACCGCTATAAATCAAGTGTATTTCTGTAAAAACACATAAAAAAAAAAAAAAAAACATACCATTATCTTCAGAAGAAGTTTAGGTTCCATGAAATTGGCCCATCGCCCGATCAATCCGATCGGCCCATCAAGTCCGTCGAATGTTTCGTTCAAGTTCCAAGTCAATTTCGGACTTTGTTCGGGTAAACTCGTGACCGAGTATACACTCGCCTAAGAAAAAAAAATCGCACAATAGTGTGTCGAGTCGCGAGATCGAAAATGGGTAACTGGATTGGTCTACTGGCAACGAGATTAGTCTGTCTGTGTGTACTTCTCACGCAGCGGAGCGATTGTTTCACATAAACTGCGGCGAGATGTCTTGTGTCGAACCGCTTTCTTCAAATTTCCCGATCAACCGATGAACCGTCGAAGTTTATTCGTCCGGTTAGCATTGCGATGCCCAAGAATTGTATACGGATTTTCCGTACAGTCGCCGCGTAATGTTCACCATTCTTGTAGGGAGTTTTCACAAGCAAAACGCGCTGTTCCCTTACTGTACCTTTCCATTATTGCGGTACAACACAGACAATCACTGAGAACCACAAAACCACAATTATAACAGACGACAATAATAGCAAAACCAATGCTGCCAATAAAACAACAACGAAAATGGCGGCTTTTTCAATTCTGTGCGTTCATTTTGAGACACCCTATATAAGTTATGTATTAAATAAAATTGCGCATTTACGACAAAACGGGCACACCTGGTGCAAGGGATGGCGAACCATTTGGCAGACGCGTGTCTAATAACCCATTTTTGTTTGATTTAATTTCCATGCGTGTTATTTTTTTTTTTCGCTCGTCGGTTAGATCATCCGGTTAGTCATATAAACCGGATTAAATTTATTGTTATATTCAAACATTACATTATTTACTATTGCATATTAATATAAAAACATAATTTTTATTGATATGTTAATTCAAATTTATTTATGTATTAAACACTAAAATAACAAAATCTAAAACAAATTATTTTCAATTATCATTTTTTTTTTTTTTTTTTTTAATTTTTTCATAGAAAGTGAATTAGATATGTATGAATGTACGTATTATATTTCAATTAGAGTGTCTACTGAAATTGTGTGAACACAGGTTCGCCATCCCTGGCCTAGTGTATATTGCCAACGACTAAAAATATCAAATATAATAATCACGAAAATTGCCCGGACGATATTCGTGTTTACGCGAGAATAAATTTTCCGCGTAAATCAAATCAATTTGCCCCGGGCTGTATATTATTATTAGATTTATCCCGGTCAACGACGAAGACAGTTTTTGTTTTTTATTCGGATTTTGCACGCGGGGAATAAGTCTCTTTCAAGAGCATCTACAGGCATATTTCATTATAACGAGATAAATTCTAACCAGACTTATAAAATATATAACTAATGCGTTTTAAAAGTTTTTAATGTTGTTTCCGATACGGTTATTCTATATAGCGTGTATACTGCGTATAGCGAAAGAAGGTATATATTATATTCACCTATACTCTTATACTTTATTCAAAGTTCAGGGGGAAATATTTCCGTCCGTCGCTGCCAACTCTCTCTCCGTTGAATTTCATAACTATACCGTAATAGACGACGATCTTTCATTTCTTTCGGTTTAACAGAGTAAAATTATGAGTCTGGTTTTCCATCCCCCCTATGCTCGAGTGCAAAGTTTCACGGTTATCTGAACACCAAACGAATAAACGAATAAATGCTGTCCCGAGAGTAATTTCATTAAAAAAAAAAAAAAAAAAAAAATACAACAATAATTTTGAAAAATTATGTCAATGGTGTTAAAGTGTCACTTTAAGTCTCGCGCAAGGGAGATTATTACGGTAATTAAATTTAATAGTAGACAACGCGTGTTATCTGCACGCCTAAGTTGTATATACGATTATACACGAGCGGAGAATTATTTTTTGATAATATTTTCGTATATAAAATGATAATTACAAATACGCCTATAGAGTTATCTCTACCCACCGTAAAATGCTGTTACATATCTCGAAGGGAAGATATTAAATTTTATTACTCGTTATTGTCGAGTTCGCCTGATTTTCGGTAGGAAATCGAGAGGCCCTCATAAAATTGTTGACCCACAAAGTACCCATAAAGTACCATCTGGTAACAACATTTTCGTTGTTTTTAAGTACTTTTTGAAATAACGTACGTTTAGAGTATAACCCCGTCGTCGTAAAGGGTCTCCCGGCGTAAAAAAATTAAAAATAAAACAGACACGCGCTGTGATAATAATAAAAGAACGTAATGGTACATTAATATTAAAACGGATTTTGTGTTGTTCGGCAAAACATATTATTCAGTAGCATCCGTTGCCCTCGATTATATATACACACCGTTGTCTTCCGATTTCCCGACGACAATATCCTATATTGAGTATGTGTCATTTTAAAAAAAAAAATAAAAATAATCGTGAAAATACACGCAAATCGAATAATATCCTCGAGAATAAAATTCGTGAAATGTCTACGCGATATTATAATTTGAGATGCAAATAATTATTGTTATACATTCAGAGTGATTAAAAAAAAAATGCCAACCAGATACGATGAATAATAATACGGTTCAAGTGCCTAAAATCAATGCGTTTTAGTGGGTATTAAACGATGTTTTTTTTTTATAGAGAAACGTCGGTTTTATTTAAACGTTATTAATAATATTGCCGTTCTATATGGGCCGACGACAAATTGAAAATGTTAAAAATATAATACGAGTAAATATAGAATTCCACCGCGACGCGTGTTCCGAAAGTCACGACCGAGCGTTTTTCGGTTGTTGACGAACGATCGGATTATTCGGATTTGTCCGGATTAAACTGTACGCGTAATTAGCTTTATATATATATATATATATGTATGTATGTATCATTGAAAAATGACTCCGTTAAAAGTTTATGCGATGCTTTTACGGTCATTCGCCGCGCTCGTTTAAAAGAAACACACGTGTGGTTTTAACGGACATTATTTCGAACGGAGGACGACAAACGTGTTGTGTCGATTAAAACGGATTTATATGTGTGAACTACGGCGTGTTGCACTCGAATCGGTAACACGGAATTTTCCAGCTAGAGGGACAAGGTTTGATTCCGACATGATTTTTTTTTTAAGGACGATTGGTTCCAAAATCGAACGTGTTTTCAACATTTTATTTTAACAACGGAATTAAACGCGGAAGCCTCGAATAATCCTATAGCCCCGCCCCCTCCGCCCGAATATTTGCCTGAGATGCAGCCGTCTTTAAAGTTTATTAAAAAATATTATTTTTTTTGGTAACATAGGTTTTCTTGCAATGTTGAAAACAGACTAAAAATGTGTATCCCGGCACCCTCGATTTTTCTAAATCCATCGAAATCTGTTTTAACTCGTCGAAAGTAGTTTCCACAAACCCATTTCATAAAAACGGGTTTTGACTAGATAAAACTAGAATTACTCAGGTCCCACAACGTCGGAACTAGTTGTGTCTAAAAATGTACAAGTAACAAACCAGAGTTATCTGGTGAAATCTGGTGTTCAGCAGTAATTTCCATGTCGTTAGTAGGTTACTAGGTAAATGTAGACATAAGTAAATATTAGAACGAGAATAGAAACGTTTGTCCGAAATTCCGTATTTGGTTTATGCGTTCCGTCTAACACCACTCACCGATTGGATCGGGAAAATCTGGTTCGCCTAGGGCAAAGGCATCCGGCGGATTTAACGCCGCCGTCGTCTTGGCTATCGAAAATCCGCTGGCAATTTCGCGTGCCATCCACTCGACGCTGAGATATTCTCTTCTCCGGTGAGTCCTAGAGCGGAGAAGAAAGTCGGGGCACCCCAAAGGCAGAAGAACGTCTATAGTAATACGGCTCGCATCCTACGGATACGTGCGATAATGTGCCAGTTCGCGTACACAATACGACGATGTTTGTTCGTTTTAAAATTTCGGTTAATACTAGATTCGACGGACTGTCGTTTAGTTCGAGCTTTGACTGGTAAAAAAAAAACGGTGGTGACCAGTGACGGATTTCGTGTTTTAATCGTAAAAGTCTTATGGTACATAACATGCGTACAATACAGCCGGGAAATTTTCGGGAGTGTATTTTATTGTTTTTTTATTATTATTATTATTAGTTTACCATATGTTTCGTACAATTAACCTATTTTTTTTTTGTTATTTGCACACCGTACGTACGTTTTTTTTTTTCTTTTCTTTCTAGAGAGCTAGTGTGTTATAATGTGGCACGCGCGTGTGTTTACGTATACGAATATTTGCATATAAATCGCGCACGAAATCGAATAAATCATTACGGCCGTTCGTGGCAATCGGTTCGATATAAAAGTTCTTAGTTTTACGTGCAGAAAAAAAAAAACAATTTAAAAAAAAAAAAAATACACCCAACAGCGTCCGATATAATATATTATATAACCCGAATGAAAAAAAGATATATATATATATATATATATATTTTTTTTTAATTATACATACTATTACGGATAAAAAAAAAAAAAAAAAAAAAAAAGGCATAATGAAAATCTCCGGTTTACGCGTTAAATTAAATAAAATTAAAAAAAAAAATGCACACTGATTTGTTGGCAGCATTTTTAACATCGCCCGTAAACCAAGAGTTTTGTATTTACGGAGCGGGTTTTTTTTTTTTTTTTTTTTTCATTTTCATCCATCAACATTAGATTTTTTTTTTTTTTTTTACTTTCAATTTTTATTTCGATTGTGACGTTGACAAAAACGCTTGTTCAAATAAAACGTTAATAATAATATGATAATATGACAGCCGAATAAATCTTTATTAATTGCTTTCGACTTTATTAATAGTCTCGTATTTGGTTGGATCGTATTTATTGTAATTTAAACTACTTCATTTATTTTTATATTTTCTTCTTCTTTTCGTTATACTTTTCGTTAACAACGCAATATAATGTAGAATTATTATTATTATAATACGCGAACAATAATACCAATATAATATTAATCATTGACGCCATATTGAAATCGTATAAAGTAAATAATAAGCGCGTATTGCATTCCGAATAAAATTCAATGTTTTATTACGCACTATATTTGTTAACGCCCGGTGTCCATATCCGGTAAAACGGAACGCTTTCTCGGGGTTGTGAGTGTTCGTAATACGCGAACTGGGAGGTGGTATACGAATAAAAAGCACCGTATTTATTCTAGCGGTGTGACATAAATCCGGATTATCCGAGTATCCAATAGATCCGGATTTCGAAATCCGCAATTTTATGTTTCCAATCCCGAAATCCGAAATATTCTATTTCTGCGAGCAAACCAACGTTTGCCGTGTCGGTGGGTTATTATTTCTGAGTGTAATACATATACGATATTTTTTGTTGTATTTGTTTTTTTTGAAATGCATTTGTATTTGTGATTTCTAATTGTAAAAACGTATTTAAACGCTTTACACATTTAATGCAATTAACAATAAGATAATACTAATAGTTTTATGAGAGATTAATTAAATAATTGTACAATTGCAATTTTAAAAACCGTAATTTGGATTCGGATAAAAATACGAATTTACAATAAACGTCGCGTTTAAAATTTCGGAAGCCAAACACGCCGGAGTCTCGAACTTCGGCAAATCCGGATTTTCTCCCGTCACCCAATATATTCTTATAATTATACGAACCTATTTAATTAACGGTTAAATAAAACGTTATTGATTTTATTCTTAGACACTGTAATGCCAACGATTGTTGGCCATTCTAATACGATGCGTTCGTGTCACAGACATTATCGTTTTCGCACGTAATTTACTAATATATGTATGGCAACAAAGACAATCCGCATTTCCACGGTTGCGACTAGGCCAAAGTCACGAATTGCATACATTTCATACGGAAGAGTTATTTACTACAGACGCTACGAACGGTTGATTATTTTCATTTTTTAATAAGTCATATTAACGGTTGAAATCACGTTAAATTTAAACACACGTGTGTCTTGATGGAAAATGAAAACATTGAATAATAATAAAAAAAAAAAAAAAACTCATCTGTAAGATCCGTAGTAAATACTCTTCTTTATGAATAAGGGTATAACAGGCCCATTCGCATTAAATTCGACCGTCGGAGAGTCTCGATCGCGGAAACGCGGGATGCCTTTGTCGCCGTAAAACATCCGCGAATGATACGGACAGAGAAAACCGAATCAAATGTTGGCGACGAGTCCCGTTTAACAAAATAAAACATTATTTTCTTTAGATGTTTAGTACCTATTATTTTCGGTTGTATCCCTCAACTCCGAAAACGGATTACTCGTACGATTTATTATTCTCCAATATCTCCAATAATTGAAAATATTTTAAATATATCAGACGATTCTGTATATTGTACACGTCACGTTAATAAAATATTAAAAAATCTATTATTGATTTTTTTTATTTTTATTATTATTATTATTATTTGTATTTTCCCTTTTTTTCTCACGATTAACAAATGAGAATGTTTTTTATATATTTAAATCGTTTGGATTGTATAATGACGAGAGGGGGTTTAACTCTTAACCCCCCTTAGCTACGCCGCTGGTGACATGAGGTTTTTTTTTTTTTACAAACGTTGTATTCTCGATGACCTCGGCGACGATCGAAAACTATTATAATATGCTAGATAAAAAAAAAAAAAAAAAATAAAATGTTTTTTCTTCAAACTACACGCTGCAAATCCGACATTAAAACCTATTTAAATGCATAAATAATAAACGTTTAAAAACTCGTTCGTCGAGATTATGGGCCATCGGGATCCGATCACTTGTATTTATTATTTGTTTAGTAGATTAAAAAAAAAAAAAAAAAAAAAAAACCGACGCGACAAACAAAACAAGAAACGTTTAAAACACTCGGATATACATCGATGTAAATTTATTAATTTGTTAAAGACCGCCGTCCGACCACTACTGTGTCGAAACAAGCGTATACCTAATAATGTGATAAATAAAACCTATAATATTTGTATAAATTAAAAACGTTTTATTTTTAAAATACTACTCACTGTCCGGTGGAAGTCTCGGAGATGTTCTATAGTTCTATAGACAACGAAAAAGTAAATGAAAAAACGAGTTGTCAGTATTATTGCCGACCGACGTAAATCGTTACCCAAAATGCGTATTATAATATTATAAAAAGAATATATATAATATAAAATTTGTATTTCCATCCTCGTCCCATGTGCGCTTCAATCGTAAAAATTATATAATTAATAATAATAATAATTTAATATAATCGTGTTGAACAATCGACGGACGTTTCGTCATCATCGCATACCTGAGTGACCGGTGGCGTATCCGGATAATATTTTCGGCAGGGGTGAAATATTAAATATCACGTTAAAGAAATTGTAAAAAAAAAAAAAAAAAAACAAACGCAATAGCAGCAATCCTAGCGAATGGAGTTTGCACGTACCTACTTGTTGACTTGTTGTATATTTACTATTTATGTGATACGATATCAATTATGAACAAACTAATAAATCCAGATGAATAAAGAATGAAAACAATCATTTAACGATTCATTATACCGTGTAACCACCCTAAAACAAGGTATTACAAATGTCATATGCATAAGGACATATTTTTTATTAATGCATTCTTTTTTTTTTTTTTTTTTTCGGTAACACAACGCAATTCATATTGGATAAACCGATTTTACTCAACACGATCGATATGATCTAGTCCACAAAAGCAATATATATAGTCCGCTCACTAGTAACACAACTAGATGGCGCTGCTTCGCCATATCTTACGGAACAGGATGGAAATCTCATTCCTGACACAATCAAATGCGAAACAGGGTTCGTATCTTTCCCGAAAAATCTATGTTAGTTCACTTATACTAATTACTAGCCGCAGTGGCGATAGTAACCTCGCGACGATTCGCAGCATAGGACGAGGGGTTGATCGCTAACCTCTCACAACAATATCATAAAATACGTCCTTTGTGCTCGAACGGTATAAATATATACAAGCTACAGTGGCTAATATAAAATACCGTATTGCCGTTATTTAAAAAAAAAAACGTTATACCGTATTAAAAGGGGTTGCGTATAGGGAATTTCGACGATATTTTTGAGAAAAAAAAAAAATGGTAATTTATTAACTCAAAAATATTCTAAATTCACTATCAAAAAAAACGTACAAAAGTCCCGTAGCACAATAATTTGTTTGTGTAATTATGATATAAAATCAAATGTATACGAAAAACCGTTTTTTCGCGTTGTACAACTATACTTTATTGTACACTTTCCGAACTACCGACATTTCACAGAAATTCGGAAGAACTTTTTAATAACAGTTCACGATTTGAAAAGTTTCGGTTATTTTGGGTTTTTTTTAATTTACATATAAAAAAAACTATTGAGATATCGGGGGAACAAAAAAAAAAAAAAAACAAACAAACAGGGCACGGAAAAAGTTCTTCTCGGCGCGCTGTGAAATGTCGGTGTAGCTCTACTGTAAAATATAAGTCGTTCGGCTTTTTTTTTTGCGAATCGAATCTTGAGGGTGGGTGGGGGGAGGGGCTATAACGCGTCCTCTTAATTATAAAAAAAAATATAAAAAATAACCGCTATAATAATATTTCCGTCGGGTCTATCCGCACAAACGCACTGTATAACACATCACACACCCAGAGGACACGGGTAGTATATACACGGCGTGTACACGCGCACACATGCATTACTAATAAAAATATACGCCGACGACGACGACGATGATGATGATAATAATAATAATAATATTATTATTTTTAAAACGGCCGCGCGGGATAGACGGAGATAAATTGACCGCGACGACGGTGGAGTAGAGAGAAAAAAAGAAACGGAGAGCGGACAAAAAAAAAAAAAAAAATAATAATAATAATACCTAACCGGACGAGCATACATATATATTATTTTATGCTCGGCGGAGGCGGAGAGGAAGAGACTACAGGAATGCGCAATGGACCGGCGCCCCCGGGGGCACATACCTGTTAACATGATTGGATTTTGCCGGACGGACGGACGCGGTAAAGATATTATTATTATTATTATTACTTAAAACTAATAAAAACGTATTAGTATAATATATATATATATATATATACATATATGTAATGTCTATACGAATATGTGCGTGTCGACGTTTACTCGTTTATATATCGTGGCGGCGACGGTTGCAGGTGACGCGCACGAAAACGACTTTAAAAAAGGACGCGGCACGAACGGTTTTCCCCCCCCCCCGTTTTCTTTTTGGTTTTTTTTTTTGATTCCGTCGTCCGCGGACACGCAACAACACGATAAATATTATATTATATTATTATTGTTGTTGTTGTTATTACTGTTACAACAATACGGTCGGGGCAGACGGTGACGTTGGCCACACTGACCCGCGATGTTGCGGACGTGTGTACATCGTTCCGGACTTGGAATAAACGATAAAACCCGCGGGAATGGAAACCGTTTGTTCGGGGTCTTGGTGCGCACGCAAAACGATAACGGGGAATACACGTCGTTTTGCCGACACGGTGTCCGTTTGTGTGCAGTTTACTGTATTCGTACACTTACAATTACATATTATAACGACGACGTGGCGCGCGAATGCGCCAAGGTCGATGTGTTTAGCGCAATAACGGCCGTACCCCAAAATATTTACACCGAGGTACAGGAGAAATAATATAGGGCCATTTAAAAAAAAAAAAAAAATAAAAAAATTGTTAAGATTATTCAAAACCCGATAACGTGACAATATTTACACTGCTGTTGAAATTTCGTGTATTTTTACGGAGGCGAACGTTTTAAACACGAGGACATGATACTACCCGTATTTAAGGGGTTGCGTGCAGGTACTTTCGACGACGTTTTTGCGAAAAAATGGTAATTTATCAATTAAAAAATATTCAAATTAACTATCGGATAAATGCACGAGTATTTTGTTGTGCAATCATGATATAAAACAATATGTATACGAAAAACCGTTTTTTCGCCCGGTACAACTATACTCTTTCCGTGTTCATAGCGGAACTACCAATATTGTACAGTATGTTCAGAAGGACTCGCGTGTGTTTCGTAGAGTGATTTTTTTCGAATAACATATATTAAATACGATAAAAGTTATCAGCTTGAAAACTTTCGGTTTTTTTTGGTTTTTTCATTTACTTATAAAATGTTAATGAACAGTGCAATCAGAAAATAAGGCACGCTACGACACATATAAAGTTCTTATTTATAAATACAGAGAGGATATAGTCATTAGATGTCCCACCAAAAACAGTTTTTACAATTGAATTATGGAGAGTATCACATAAATTTGTATTCGCATAAACTAGAAAACAGCCATATTTGCACTTTAAACGTTTATAAAAAAAAAAAAAATACTTAAACACGCTCGACTGTTTTATTATTTCGCAATCGAGTAGAACTCATGACGAACCTTGTGTAGAATTTTCGTGCATTACTGCACGGCCGAAACGATTTTATTCCACGCGTAAAAAAACCAAATAAAAAAAAAAATTCGACAAAATCGAATGCCTTATAAATAGATAAAACAAATCGCCAGAATGTTTTGGAAATTTGTACGCGCCCGGATAGGGCCGATATTAATATTCATTGGGATTTTCATGTATCACGCGTATTTTTTTTAACCTAGCTACGAGACGTAGAAAAGAATGAAAAAAACCCCAACAAAAAGATCAAGATTTCCGGTGGAAAAGTTAACGGTCAAATTGTCCCGGGCGATGGGTTGGTGGTGGTCGTTCGATGAGAGAACAGTGAGAATTCGTCCTGCCTCGACGGTCGTCTTTCCACCCCGTCGGTGGACCGTCACTTTGATCCGGCGCAGCTCTTTCGAAAACCGTGTACACCGCACCGGTGGACGAAACACCGGCCGAGTTATACCGCCGTTATTGTTATTTGTATTATTATCAATATTGTAATTATATTACAATCGCGGTCGATCCGTCCGCGGGTTTACACCGCACACTCGGCACAACAATATCACTATCATCATTACTACCATTACTATCATTATTATTATTATTATTATTACTACAATGCGCCCACGCGAATAATAACAATAATATTATGACACTAGCCATTACCCGTCTCGGGCCCGCCCGAGCGCGAGTGTGAGCAATCACAGGTTGGAGTAGGTTGCAAATAAATCTAGAACGCGCAGAAATTATTAATTTTTTTTTTATTAATGTACTGTATGCTAAGCAAAAATAATGTTCACCTTATTGAAAGAAAAAAAAATGAAATTTACATAAAATTTCTGTATACACGATATAATTTTTCGTTTTATCCGTTCGTCGGCGGTAAAACGAATCGATTCGCGGGATTTCCGGTTCCGGAGAGGGAGCTGCGTGTGGAGCTGACCATGCGAAAAACAATCTTCGCGCAGATCAACTCCCACACGTGTCAATAATGTCCGCCCATGCGGCTCATTGATGGCGACTCCGAAAGAAACTCTAACTGGAAAACGCACTCTTCGTCGAAGGAATAAAAGCAAGCTGCTGGGCCCGTACGAATTGTACCTTCGATCGCATTATTATTACGCAAACCCGTAACTCGCAACCGCGAGATATGATCGTCAAGGAGCCGTGTAGTCGTTAGTGTAGCGTGGTGTTCCGACGCGTACAGCTCATTACAACTCGTTACAATTTAAAAATTGCTTGTTGGTATTTTATTATTAACACGGGGCCAACGCTATTTAACATTTACTGCCATGACATCCCCAATCCCCCTAACTCTCAACTGGCAATGTTTGCGGACGGCACAACAATACACACGCAAGATAGCGTATTAAACTTATCAATCGGAAAACTACAATCTTCATTAAACGAAATTACCTCCTGGTTCAAAAAATGGAAACTGAAACTAAATCCGACTAGAAGCGAGGCTAAAATATTCACATTAAAAAGATATAGCGATCCAATAAATATAAGCATAAACAACCAAATGGAACAGAAAAGATGACTCAGTGAAATACCTTGAAGTTTTTCTCGATGAAAAATTGACATGGAATATCCACATAAACAAAAAACTTACTCAGGGATATGCCAGGATGAGAATTCTCTACCCCTTAGTGAACTACAAATCAACTCTCCAAATGAAATCTTCTCTTCTTCTCTACACCGCAATAATCAGACCACTGATAACTTATGCCTGTCCTGTATGGTCCGCTGCCTCTATAACTAAAATAAATAAAATACAAATCTTACAAAATAAATTTTTAAGGATATGTCTCAAAGCACCGTGGTTCATGGGAAATCGCCAAATCCATAATGACACGAAAATCCCCCTGATAAATACATGGATTA
This sequence comes from Tuberolachnus salignus, assembly GCA_956483605.1. Taxonomy (NCBI): domain Eukaryota; kingdom Metazoa; phylum Arthropoda; class Insecta; order Hemiptera; family Aphididae; genus Tuberolachnus; species Tuberolachnus salignus. Next base: position 5,175,369 of record OY101436.1, on the reverse strand, counting down.
AAACGCAATTTAAACATTTCCACGCCAAATTAAAAAACTTGGACAGTACTCGTCATTATAATATAGGGAAAAAAACACTCAATAGACGTCTGCGGCCTCGACTTCCCCAGGACATTCTTTTAACAGACACAGAAGACTCATCATCAGAAAATGAAGATCATTATTAATATACTAAACCTCATCGTTATTATTATTATATCATTCTCACTATTAATAATTATGTCATTATTGATTTATAATCATCTAAATTTGTAAGAAATAAAATTGTAAAAATTAAAAAGTTGTAATAGCACTAGGTGTGCTGAAACATTTTATAATTATAATAAATAAATAAAAAAAATTATTAACAATTTTAAAAACTGTCGAACAGCCTACGGTCACATCTCGCGTCATAAAACAGGCTAGTAAAAATACGAAATTTAACACGAACAAACGCTATCTGTTTTATATATTAGCATATAGATATTAACCCGTCGTCGGTGCACGTGTAGGTACACTGCGAGCGCCGCAGCTCACACTTCACTTTTTATATTATTATTATTAATTGATCGATTAACTACGAAAATCGAACCGTACCTAGATTTATGTATATTTCTATCCTTTACTAAAAAGCAAATAAATACTTTTTATGTACATTTCATAATTTATAAAATAAAAACAAAAACCTACAGTCTTGTGCCGGAAAATAACGCTCGAAACGCTATCCGTGTGAGCGGCGCGCTCACGCGTGTACCGACGACGGGATAACTAATTGTTAATTAACTTTAGGCCAAAACCATCGCCGTAATGTACTCTTTAAATTAAAAAAAAAAAACAAAAAAAACTGCAAGACGCGGGTCCAATAAGTAGTCTCGGGAGTTTACCCCCCCGGACACGCAAACAAACACGCTATCATTTTATATATTAGTTGTGGACGCGCGTCCGGTCGCATTCGGTGCGAATCGCAAAACGGTTACATAACGGGGCGCGCGGTCAGTGTACTGTCCGCGGCGAAAAACTCCCACCGCGACGGATTAATTGAAATCGCGCCTTTCGTCGGATTATTTATTCGCGTAGCTCGTGTCTCTCTCTCTCTCTCGTTCTGTCTGTCAGTCGGTCGGTCGGCCGGCCGGCCGGTCTCTCGCTCTATCGGCCGGTCGGCCGGTCGGTCGCTCCGCTCGCTCGCCGCGCGCGCTCAATCCCGGGGCGGTGTACGGCGAGTGTACGACCAGTGTGCGTGTGTGTACACAAACACTTGCACCATTGTTCGCGTATATTATTATTATATATTAATATACGAGTTTTCGAGTTACTATACACGCGTAGAAAAAAAAAAAAAAAAAAAAAATAACCCAGCGATATCCGTCGGCGGAGTAGTAGAAGAAGAAGAGGTTAAAAAAATTTATTATTATGTATATATATAAAAAATTAAGTCTAGCCGAGAAAACCACTTATCACCGGCACCGGATCTAAATACGTTATTATTATTATTATTATATATTTATTTATTTATTTATTATTATTTTTTTTTTTTTTTATCCCATATCTTTTAACATGCCCACCGCCATCGGAAATGATTTTTATTTTTTTAACATCGCTTATTATTATTATTATTATTCTCTCTGGCTCTGCCCTCCCCACCTCACATCAAGTTTCGTAACACACACGCAGGCACGCTCGCGATATAATATTATGTGTACTTACCGTACAGGTATAAGAAAAAAAAAAAAAATACAAAATATATGTATAAAATACAGTAAATAATAACTTTACGAACCACCGTCGGGGCCGGGAAAGATGGGCGGACGCGGCGTAAAAAAAAAAAAAAAAAAAAATGACAGGCGGACGGGCCGGGAATAATAATAATAATAAAAAATAAATAATATTTACACATAAAAATATTATACGATACGATCGCCGATAATAATAATTACTATTCAATTACGCACGCGCACGCAAACCGGCCAAAGCCGCCGCGGATTTTCGCGAAAATTACCGTACAACGTAACGCCGCGCGGCGGTAACCATACGGCCCGGCGTATGCCCTAAGTGGAATAATAATTATATATTTTTTTTATATATATATATATATATATATATGATAATATACGATTACCCGTACGAAACGCTCGGGGCCGTGTAATAAACAAAAAAAAAAAAAAAAAATAATAAAAAATGTGTCATGCGCACATTTATAATATTATTACTATACCGTGGATTCCCGAAAACACGTCCCCCGAGAAAATTACACATTTTTTTTTTTTTTTTTTATTATTATTACTTTTATACGATTTATAGCGGCGCGCGCTTATAGAGTACAGTATATAATAATTAATAGTCGTATATTATACGCAGAATGGGTTTGTTTTTTTTTTTTTTTTTATTTTTTACTCTTTTTACTTTTTATTACGTGTCCGCGCGCGCGCGCGTGCGTGTGGGCAAAAATTTACGTATCGTTAGAACGAAGACGCGACATTGCGCGATCGAGTAACCCGGCCCCGGGAGTTTACAGAATAGAAAAAAAAAGAAAAAATACGATATAACAATAATAATAATAATAAAAACGTTTATAATACAATATTTTACGCATTCGATAACGGCGACAATGCGTTGAAATCGCGAAAATCTGTACGGAAAAAAAAAAATACGACGCGGTATATACAAAATTGCGCCTGTTCAAGAAGAATATTACGCATTTTTATTTATTTATTTTTTTTTTTTTTTTTACATAATTTTTAGATAAACATATAGTCAAATCGCCGTAATCGTCTATGCACGGAATATAGTGAAAGTGCTCGCGGGGACTTTGGCAAACACAAGAGCCATCGTATCGGCACGGTAATTGAAATTAATTTTTAATTGACCGGACCCGAAGCGGAAAATATTCGGACTGCGGGCTTTGTATCCGTCGGCTCAATAATAATACAATAACCACGGGCCGGTGTAATTATTTGACGGTTTAATCGAATCAAATCGTCTAGTTTCGACGAAACAAATCTCCGGGTTAGGTCAATGAATAAAAATATTGAAATATTCCGGATTCGGATTTTAAAATCCCGCTGTCGTCGGGTTAGGTGTATAATATACAGGAACCGGATCCTATACGATTTATTCGCCATTATCGTTTATTGCATCTTCTTGCCGTCGAAATCTCCCGGGCTCGTCACTGGCATAGCCATTCATTTTGAAATGAACGTGGGTGGGAGGGCAAAGCCGAAAATTTAGAAAAACATTGTTTCGTACGTCATAATGAATTATGTGTACGAAAACTACTAAGGCCACAGTAATAAATTATATTACGCACTTGCCGAAGTAATAGTTATTACTAATAAATAGTAATAATAATAATAATAATTAATAAACCACGAATCGAGGCGGCATCTCGGCACGATAAGTGACAACGTTTAGTTTCAAATAATGAATGATAAATTGATAAACGGATTAGATATGGTAAAAACACGATTTACAGTAGAACCACGTCAATCATTTCACCTTGAAACAGCCTTCTAATGGCATCACTGTAAACACTTATTGCTATGGCCGCACTATCCAACACCGTCGGACTCAGTGTGCTCCGTCTGCTGCTCTACTAGTGTAAGGTCTATGGTGCTACCGCAGAATATTCAGCTGCTGATGTCTACAACATAAACCAGGTTCAAAGATCGCTATAACCGTAAACCCCACCGACCGTATTGGTAAAAACTGTGTAGGACAAACAAAAATGTTACTATCATACAAATTGATAAGAATCAAGAGCACTAAGACTATGCCTAAACTGAATCCGTGCGTTGCCAGTGATACGGGCACGGAAATAAAACTAACTGCTGCAAAGTACGAACGTGTCCTAACTGGTCCGATAAAACGCACCGTATTGTATCGGACGATTTTAAACATGTTTTATTTTCCAACACAACGCACTGCGGGCAAGACCATATTTTGATTCAGTAAGGTTCATTTTAATAAAATACAATTGTGTTTAAAAAATGGATCTTCTTATTTCCGAAGTGCAAAAAAGAACGGTCCTTTGGAATAAACGGGATCCATAATGTAAGGAACGCGTAGTGGTAGACAGAGAATGGGAATTTGTTTCTAATGAAGTTGGAATATCAAGTAAGTTTTTAGTTTAGATTAATTTAGTTATACACTAAATATATATTATTATAGTTAATACAAAAAAAAAAAAGTTAATAATATATATAGCATATTATAATAATTATGTAGTATTTTTACATAATTGAAATTAAACAATAGTAATTTACTATCATTATAATATTATATATTTTATAAAATGTATTCTAAATAAGTTTAAAATATTTTAATTTAATTCCTATAGAAGACAATGTTAGAAGAAAATGGAGAGGTCTTCGTGATCAGTTTTTAAAAGAATTAAAAAAAATACCTGCTAGTCGTTCTGGTAGCAGCCAAGAATATGCTGCATTGTATAAAGGAAAATGGAGTTATTTTTGTGCTATGTTGTTTTTAAAGGATACTGTTATACCAAGAAAAACTGACGGAAATGTATCGGATATTAACGAAGCCGAAGAAACCGAAAACGAGGAAGAGGTCGAAATACCGATATCGGAACAAAACTCGTACGAGGTGCGACAATAAAAGAACGAGACTTTTTGAATAAAAGTTGTTTATTTTAAAAATGTTATAATTTAATGATTATCACCTTCAAAGTACCTTCCCTCAGCATCAATACACTGTTGCATACATCGCTGCCATTCTTGAAAACAGTGTTGCCAATTGCTTTCATTCAGCCCTTTTAGAAGTTCTGCCGTTTTCATTTTTACGTCATCAACTGTTTGAAAATGGGAAAAGAAATAAGAAGGAAATAAGAAGAAGTCACAAGGAGCAAGGTCTGGCGAGTACGGGGGATGTTGAAGTACAGAAATTTTTTTTTCAGTTAAAAAACGTTGAATTGAAAATGCACTGTGAGCTGGAGCATTGTCTTGGTGAAGAACCCAGCCATTTTTCCATAGATCTGGTCGCTTCTTTCTGACACGTTCTCTTAATTTAATTAATACCTCTTTATAATAATATTGATTAATTAATTTTGTCGATTTTTCAACGTTTTCGTTTGTTGAAGACGTGGTAGGACGTCCAGAACGATCATCGTCTTCGACGTCCTCCCTTCCACTACAAAACCGTTTGTGCCATTCAAAAACACGAGCTCTTGATAAACGTTCTTCACCATAAACTTCACATAACATACGAAACGATTCCGCGGCAGTTTTTTTTTAATTTAACAAGAAATTTAATGTTAACACATGTTGTTCGATTTTTATATCTAACATTTTTCGGCAGTATAGTCGAACTCGCACTAATAACAAGGCTACTAACGTATAAGAAAATGAATCGATGCCATCGATTGTGTTCATAGTACTTTTAGATAAGTGTTTTCTAATCATATTTCAATAATCGTTTTATAGATAACGTTAATAGTTTAGGTTTTATTCAAAAAGTCTCGTTATTTTATTGTCGCACCTCGTATACTGATGATACTATAAATATACCACATATTTCTTCACCTCAGTCAATTTCATTTTCCACTATACCAAAAAGCAATAGGAGATCAAAAAAACAAGAATGCAATAATTTTGAACAACAATCAATTAACCTGGAGACAAAAAAATTAGCTGCATTAACCGAATCGCCAGCACAAACTGATGACGTTGATATGCATTTTTTCAAATCCATTCATCCTTATTTTAAAAAAATGGGTCCTATTCAGAAATTACCGGTTAGAAACGACATCCAAAATATTTTGATTCGTGAAAGTTTACTACCACAGCAATACATTGACACGACAAATTCTCTTAACCAAAATTACACTATTCCGTCAGATTCTACCATACATTCAACATACAGTTCTACACCATCGTCTTTAACAAATTTCTATTATTCAGATGACACCCATTCTAGTATTTAGTACTAAAATGTATTTATTAGGTTGAAATAATTTTTCATTATTTTTTGTTTTTTTTTTTTATTAATCTTTTAAGAAAATATCAAATGAAATAGATATGCTACTTTTATTTTATCAAATTAACATTGCTTACAAATGTCTTTTATTATCATTAATTTTCATATTTTTATTGTTAATATATAAAAATTACTAATTTGTATTTGTTATTTATTTAATTAATATGCTTACCTTAAAGTAATAAGTAGTCTCTCTCCAATAGAAATTGGTTTTTTTCTCGATATTAGTTGTACTATGCGAACACTCTAATTTAATTAAACGTATAATATAGTCAAATGTTAGTGGTAACATTCTGGTGTATGGTGCGAATAAAGTTTCACCTTCGCGTAATTGTGGATAAAGATGATAAAAACTCACCAAAAGTAAATCGATCTTTATAAATTGTAGACACATTACTTGTTTTATTTGTATTTTTTAAATGTATATATTGTAATAGTACGTTTTCGGAGAGCAACAGCTTTCGTTGTATATCGGTCAGTGGCATATTTAAAATTACCACAACAAACATATCTCTGTGATCGTCTACGATAAAATCGTATTTAATATTGACACGTCAAAAAATTACATGTAAAAATACATTAAAATAATAATAATAAAAAAAATATATATATACCCAAATTGTAAATATATTGTAAATAATTGTATAATTAACTGCTAACTGTCAAAGTGTCTTCGCCGGAAGGTTTTTTGACTCCATCATTCATGACATAAAATCCTTTATTACTTACACTCATTGTTCAAGATGTAACAGATTGTGGAAATACATTTTTTAAGTTATAAAAAAATCCGTAAATGCGTTGATGCGGCCAATGAGGGGTGCCATAGACCACTGTCCTCGCGGCTACGCCGCCGGACCGGACTGCCGGACAATTGGGGTCGGCCAATTTTATAGAACGCGCGGCTATTAAATATCTTGCGGGAGTCGCATTTTTTTTTTTTTTTTTTTTTTTTTTCGTAGGTTAGGTTTTTATCGGCCGTTCGGCGGTATAATATTACCGTTGGTTTTAGTATCGGAATATTTTTAGACGGTTGATTAGATATTATTCCCGAGACGACGACGACAGACGTACAGAGTGTATTTCTGAAATTCTGAACAATATACTTACGTCGGTCGATCGATTGATGATATGTACTACTGTACGTTAAACAACTACATGGACTATAATATTGTATTACTACGATTTTTAATAATATATTTTCTATTAAAATCAGCCGCTAAAATCGCGTGTAGTACGAACAGCGAAACGTGCAGTACACGAAATTTAAATTTTATTCAATTTTATCCGGTAGTTGTAACCTTTTTAGTTGGCCTTTACGATACCGTAACTTTAACGCGCCGCCACGTTGTTTTATATTTTAATTGTTTTTTTTTTTTTTTTTTTTTTTTTCCAAATCACAGTTCAATTTTTATCTACGCGGTTGTACATAACGGAGTATTCACTATTCAGTATCACCTGACCGCTGATCATTTTTGAATAGCTGCGGCACGGTTATCTACGGCGGCGGTCGGATAACCATGGCCGTGACGCCGTGTCTCTGATGCCAGAGCCCGAAATCTTTTTATATACGAATTAATACGGTTACCGTCACCGAGTTCAATCCACGTGTCCAGCCGTATAAATATGGTTAAATAAAAAAAAAAAAAAAATATATAGACACAGGAAAAACCGTATACTAAGACCACACGACAAGAATACCACGAAGGTGTTTTATTCCGAAACTCGACGCCAAAGAAATCGACATTTATCATTAGTTAATGTTTTAACATAATATGATTATGTTAAAACGATACAATGTAGTGCAGTATTATTTTTTTTCCAAATTGGTAAATTAATATATCAATCAATAGGTAGGGGTGGGGAATAGTAATTTGTAAATATATTAAATTCATCAACGCACAATAGAGGTAAAATTACATTTTATTCATTAGTATTTAATATATACTTTGTCCGCAGTTATGAAATCTACTCTATTCGTTTTTCCGTGACTTTAACATTCAGAGCGTACGTATTGGTTTCACTATATTTTGTATCTGTAAACGACTGTTCGACCAGAAATCTCTCTCTGTCGATTTCGGGCGTGGTTTCTGATAGAAAATGTTGTCTTGTTGGTACGCCGGGAAGGTAATATATTTTTTTTATAACAATGAAAATAACGGCGATATATGTTGGCAATAATCAGTGTCGGTTGTTTTCGAATTTTAATATTTGTTGTAATTCGGTCCATACGATTAAAGTATCGATTTAAATTAACCAAAACACGTTTAACCGAACGTCGCTCGGAATCGTTTTTCGTTTGCGATGATTCATCGTTAAGATATCATATAGATATTTACTTTATATTAATCTATAAACAATATCTTATAGGTTCCCGACATCCAACCTGCAAAACAGTGCAAAGTGTTAAATTTTTTTATTTTTTTAAATTATACATTGGTATTTGTTCGTTTCGGTTTACTCGGCGTGGTATAAAAAAGATGATAGTTACATATTATATATATATACAAAAATTCGATAAAATAATATTATTCTAAAGGATAATATATTCTATTATATACTATCGGATAATCGCGTAAGGTGAATTATTGTAGTGTATATTATTATATTATATTATACGGTAGTTCGATGCGTAAAACGATTGAAGGAATACTACGACGGTGGTATTATTATAAATAAATAAATATATATATATATATATACTTCCTATATTCGGATTCGTTCCTGGGCGCGTATTTTTTTTATTTTATTTTTTCGACGTTTATTTAAAAGACGAAAGTGCCTATTCGAGTTAAAACGAATGGTATACCGGGTAACCGCTGCGGGTAAGCCGCTTATCTTCGAAAGGCGGTAAAAACGTTTCAGACGTCTCGTCGCGGAGTACATAATATTATATAATATTATAATAATATAGCGGGATGATCCGACGGGGGCGGCTCTGTATAGATGATATCTTAAGTATAAGAAAAAAAAAATGAAGGGTAAATGTCGGGACGCTCTTTAAAAATCGGTATACGGGTGTGTGAACGGAGTTGGTCCGAAAAAAATAAATATGTATATCGATGGCTAAAGAAACCGAAAAAAAATAGTACGTCAACTTTTTCTCGAATATCCTTTTTATCTCGGTCGACTTTACCCAATAGTCCAAATAAAAAAAAAAAAAAAAAAACCTTATAAAAACAATATTTCTACCGGTCACTGACAACTTAATAAAGGCACTTAATTGACATTAATTTACATAGACGACTATAAATCGTATCTTATGTTGGTGGTGCCCGAACGATTTTTGAACCGCAAGGGGGGGGCTGAACAATAAAACAATTATTTCAGAAACATATATAAATATATATATATATTTTTTAGTGAACAATTGAAATAAATACATTAAAAATGTTCTTGTTATATAATACAAATTTTTTTCTGTTTTTTTTTTTAATATTGCATCGATTTGTCGTTCGAAAAGTTTATTTAGTTTTAATCGTTTACCCATATTGTTTTAGAATGCCTACGATTATTCGATCGCTTCGAATTTTGTTTCAATATTCACCATAAAAATCCCAGAGGGGGGAGGGAGGGTTAAGAGTCGCCACCCTTAGACTGTTAGGCATCTACACCGTACCGGTACACACCGTTAAAATTTCAATTGATCAGTGAACGAGTGCGGTGGTATTCGGCTTTTATATCTATAGAATAAAGAAAGAAAAAATGAAAAAAAAAAAAAAAAAATATGGTTTTTTGGTAACTAAGCGACGATAGTTTCCCGAGTAACGTATTAATTATCGATTCGTGTATATGCACGACCGTTTTCCTATAAAAAAAAAAAAAAATACATTAACCTATCTAGACGAAGACTATCCTATAATTTACGTCGGACCAAACGGCGCACATTGAAAATAATCTTATCGAAATCTGTCGCGTAGTTTTAGAACGCATTGCGCTTAATGTTTTATATATATATAAAATTATAATAATAATGGAACCGGGGGAGGATTTCTCCGTCCGTATAAAAAAAATTCGTTTTCGGCCGTCCGGAAGACGGCGGACGAGTAGGAAGAAGGACGAATAGTTAGAATGATGAAGAAGACCTCGCCGCGCTCGTCGATCATTGTATTATAAACCTACGGTATAATAATAACAACAACAACAACAACAATATTACAATATATCATATTGTTGTAATTTTACGTTTATTATTAGTTTTATGTATGTCGTACGAGTGTGTTGCGTATACACAATAAGTGTTGTTGGCGCGTATATACAGAGGTGTAGGGTGGTTAAGAGGCTCGGCCGGGACGAAGGCGATCGCCGGCGCGCGAGTGTACCGTATACCGGCCGTACCTGGTTATAATACGATCGCGGGCATAATAATAATAATAATAATAATAATAATATCTGATACGTACGATTTTATTATTTCCGCGGCATTATATACACGGCGACGTCGGTACACGTATAATACGTACACACAATACGCGCGTGTGCGAGCATTGTTATCGTTATTATCATTATTATTATCATTATCGTTATTATTATTATTATTATTATCGTGTACGCGGATCGGCCGGGCCGACGTATCGGCGGCCGAACGTCCCGGCGTCATTGTCTTCCGAGTCTACTACCTAGCCGAACGACGACGACGACGACGACGACGACGATATTATTATTATTATGTCCACCTACGAAGCTCGGGGCGGCCGATCATCGCCGATATTATATTACGGGCACGCGCAAAAGTGTACAACGCGTGATAATATACGTACGCATTGCGTTATTATTATTATTATTATTATTATTCATATACAGGCGTTGTAATTGTAACGTTATTATACATAACGATAATATCGGGTGTATACGGTGTGGAACGATAGACGGGCGCCCCCGTTTGTTGCCAAGACTATTGTTGCCGGGGCTCGTGTGTTGCGCGATTATTGCGGTGGTGGTACACGGTGATAGAAAAACGACCGAGGCCGTTACGATACCGACGGAAACGCCGAGTTTTAAAAGTTTTCTTTCGTTGTTACCGTATCCTCCCCCCCCCCTCCCCCGGCTCCGGTAGTCGGTATTTCGGCAATTATTGCCGCAGTGTTTCCTACAATTCGACCGAGGTCAAAACAAATTAATAATTCCTCGTGTTCGCTTTACCGCGCGCAAATCTTTCGGTTCCGTCTGTACGCATTCTCGTCGGACCGTATCGGTTTGCCAAAACAATCGGGATCGACAAACACCGGAAAGCTTTGACGACGACCAATATAAATATAATTCAAATATACATTTTTTACAACTGATTTTTACCGACAAACTGGTAAAAACGTTTTTAGTGCACGAGTCGTGATCATTATCGTTCGCGGGCACTGAAATAATAATAAAATATATCGGTGAGATTTATGACGGAAGAGAGAGGAAAAAATAAAATAATCAATTAATGAATGACGATAAAACGGTATATAACGACGGTACCCGGCGACGAACAAATGTTTGTTTTTTTTTTTTAATATTTTCAATAAGAGAAATATTAAGTTAGATTTTTATCACGGATATTCGTGATAAAAAAAAAAAAAAAAAATAAAAAAATAATCGTTCGGCCAACGCGAGGCGGTAAATACTCTTATTTGTAATATATATAATTCGTCTTTGCTTTACCCTAAACTCAACCAGAGAATCGCAATTGTTGATCTTCAAGGGCGCCGAATTCAAATAATATTGATTGCGATTTGGACTGGTACCCAGGTCCGACGATAAGAATTAAACGTTTATACAGTTTACGATAAAAATACCGGCCTCGGTTGATGAATATTTTCTTTAAACATATTTAAATTTGCGTTACCGACGGTGTAGTTCACGTCGTATCATATTCCGTGTAACGCTAAGAACCTGACGGATTTCAAAGAAGTAAAAACAAACAAAACCCCCAACCGATTCGTAGACGATTTTTTTTTTTTACGTATAGTCGTTATTCAATAAAATCGACATTCCGAATGTAACGTATTCGGGGTTCCCGAAGGTTTTGTTCCGAAAAAATTACGTGAACCGCCGAACTAAAACGATACGTATGGACACACGTCCCGCGATTAGACTTCGGCAGGGGCGAACGCAGGCCGAGGTTTTGGGCGTTCTTGTGAAATCACAAATGGGGGGGAGGCGAAAATATTTTGCATATACTTACACACAAATCCCATTTATTTTGTCCTATTTCTTCTATTGCTTACGTAGTAATTGTACACCGATCAAGGGGTGCGAGGGAGGTCCACCTGTCGCGTCCCCTCCTCTCGTAAAACCGCCGGCGAAACCCGCCCGGTACATCGGGAAAAACGTTGAAAATAAATCGGCCGGGCCTACAAATTTCATAATCGTCCCGAAGTTTCCCCACGAGGCTTACGAATCAAATAGATATAAATGAAATTTATGTATTTGCACGAGCACCTAAACAGTGATGAATCACGATATTTATGCACGCGTTACGCTTTTTACCGCGTTCGTCCCTGGGTTCCGGGGTACGTATACGTCGGAAAAAAAAAAAGCCGTTACGCACATATCGACACGTACTCTTTGAAAATCTCGAACGTGATGTGGACTCGATATATATATTATTCTGTTCGCAGACGACGCGCATTCGCATTTGCGCATAATATTCGAAATTACATTATCGCCGGGCCGGGGCGCGAGGAAATTCTACGTCGGTTTTCATAAATGCGGCACGACAATATAAAAAAAAAAAAATGGTAAAAATGAAAAGGAAAAAAAAAAATCTATATGTATTGGTGTGCGTAACAATATTATTGTATATACTCAGCGACTTGGACGATGACGAATATTCACGGGGCGGCTGCGGTAATATTGGAAAATCTCATTGTCGCATCGAATCGCCGAGCACGTCAGTTTGCAGGAAAACTCGTTCCCGTTTTATATTCTCTCGTATTTTATTATTTTTTATTTATATCCCCTTGTTTGCTACAACAACGGCATAACACAAAAAATCGTCGTTTTTGAGTTGTTTGCAAATAATAATAATAATAATAATAATAATACTATTGGTGTTTTTATCTTATACTGACATAAGCGAACATACAAAATTAGCCGTATTACTTAATAGCTAAAAATAACTAAAAATCAATCGTTGCGTCAATAGTGTCATAAGTTAAAAAAAAAAAAAAAAAAAACTTAAAATTTATAATAATAATAATAATAATAATAATATTGTTGTAGGCGAGAACCGAATATTAGCGTGTCGTAACACGCAATCCATCCGTTGAAATAAGTTTCTTGATTTTCGATATGAACATTAAACGCGATTTATCATCGTCGCATTTGTAAATTAAATTTTCAAATTCGTTTTGTGCGGAATCGTCGTTACTGCGGCATGTCGTCGTTGTCGTAGCAAAAAAAAAAAAAAAAAAAAAAAAAAAAACAGATAAATACGCGCGTTCCCGACGAAATAATAACACGCCGGCCGATTTCGCGTCGGGCTGTTCCGCGTTATTATCGGATTTTCGCGCGCACAGATATTTCCTCCGTAGTACGTATATACAACGACGACGACGACGGCGGCGAAAAAAAAAAAAAACGTCCGTCACAATTATACGTCTATTTGACGAAATTAAATTCGACCGTGTGTATTCTATATTCCGTATTACTGGGCTGCGAGTTTTTATTAAATTTTCTTCGTCTCGTTTTACCGTCTCCGAAAGTTACAATACGATTCTGTATATAACAACAACAGCAATAATAATAATACAAATAATAATAATTGTGCTTGGAGTTCAACGCGCGACGTCGACAGTGTTACCGAGTTACGGGCGCGGGAGGACTTTTATTCTTTTATTCTTCTTCTTCTTCTTCTTATTATTATTATTTTTTTTTCCACCCGTATATAAATCGAATATAGTCTATCCAAAAATGTTACCGTCGCTTTAACGGGATTCCGAAACTTCAATAATAATTATCATCGTTGTTATTATTATTATTATTATGTAGTCGTTCAACGCGTTTTTGTTGGTGTTTCCCCCACATTTCATTTTGTTCACATTGTCGATACCAGTAGGTATCTTCTAACCGACCAGGACACTCTATAGAAAAACCGGAGGACGATAATAATTATATTACGACACGTAGTTCGTATTATTATTATTATTATTATTATTATTTTTTTAATTATAATATATTCGCGTATATATTGATTCGTATGATGGGGAGCACCGCAATAATAATAATAGGTATATGGGATTATCGACGGTCATTATTATTTGAACGTCATCGTCGTCATTGTGAGAAATAGAGAACAATAGCGAAAATTACGATCATAAAAAAAAAAAAAAAAAAAAAAAAAAAAGAGACGATCGCTTGTCTATGTGCATACGAAAACCCTTTCAAATCGGTCGTTCCTAACAATGCGGCGGTGTCCGTATTGTTATATATTAAATTTCTCGTATAGGCCGCGGGTATAATTTGTTTTGCCGGCCCGATATTTTATTGGCCGGCTTCCGGCCAACGACGAGCGCGGTTAACGACGACTTGAGGTGCACTAAACCGATTCGTTTTTAATTGGACCGACCGGGAAGCCTTGCAAATAAGACAGTGGGCCACCGCCGGACGTTTTATCGACGGATACGGACGGTGGACGTCCATAGATTATGTAATTTCCCGTCCGAACATCGTCATGGGCATGGTCAATGAACACTATTGTGGTCCACCGCGGTCGTCTGTAATCGACTGGAGGTTAGGCTCTCCGAATTATTATTATTATTGTACCTAAATGTGAACGTGTTCGGTGTATATTTAATAAAACGTTTAAAAGTGGAAAATTGAAATCGCGAAGAACATTACGGTAATATTGTTTGGACGAACAACTGTTATCAGTGATAACGGTCGGAGACCGTTCTTGTTCTCTAGGACCAAGCGTTGGGTTTGCCGAATTCGTGCGTATTCGTGGCCCGAAGATGTCCGATAGTGATAATTCGTGTCAACAATCCGGATGAAATGTCTGGTCGGGAACGGTTATTCGAAAACGATAAGGATTCGACAAAGACGACAACGGTCCAACTTTTTTTTTTATTCTATCGAGATAATTCGCTCTATTTCCATAGCGTTTTCTACTGTCGGGCGCGCATACCGGCCGGGCTTAAAAGTGACGCGGTTTACCGAAAAAAAAAAAAAAAACCCGAGGAAATTTACAAGCTTGATTTCAATTATTTCTTTAAACCGCGTCTATATACGTAATTTATATACGTATATATTACGGTGTATCGAATTTGAATACGTAATGTCCTAATCAACAGAATATCGTTTGAACGCGCCAAACGGTGTTCGGCGCGGATTATCTATTTGCATACAAATCGTTATAGGGAAGAAACGTGCACCTTAAACGCTGTGCCCGGGCATGCAGTTGTTATACACCCAATACTCATCAAAATCACACTATTTTAAGCAAATTACGAATAATAATTGTAATGATATATCGAAAAATCGTTTGTATATATATATATATTTTTTTTTTATCGGCGCTAACCCGTAACAGGTACCTACCGTTTGGTTTCGTCGTCCCCCCCACCCCCCACCCTTCAAATTTTCGAAACGTACATTTTCCCACAAAACGTTATGGCCGAATAATGAATCGAATAAACGTAATTTATGCTACACGAATATTATTTAAATTTAAATAAATCAACAATATTATCGGGTTTCGTGTAGTAATAATGATAAATAAAGAATTTTAATTATATTCATTTCCATGCGGCGTTCAATCTTATCCGCATAAAATTACGTTTCAATTCTGACGCTTATGTCTAATTCAATGGGTATAAATTTTAATCAAATATCCGTGCGTATAATATATTGTACTATACGAATCGGACAAATTATCGTCGCACATATTATAGCAAATGAATATACCGGTCTAGGTGCACTCGGTTTTTTTTCTAAAACAAACCAAATTTACAAATCGGAATCACTTATATATTTTTTTTATTTTTCTGTATTTTTCGATACGATTACAGATTTAAACATATGTATGACTTCTTTATCTGTTCAGGTTAGTATGTATTGGTTTTAATATGATGTGTATTTTTTATCATTTCCTCCCCTCCCCCCCCGCCAACTTTCCCACCAGACATCCTGATCCGATTTTCGAGTGTATCACGTTTTCTGAAAGCATTTTGAACCTATACTGAGATGGTGATTTTTCGATTTCCGGTGTAGTTTTCTTAAAAAATGGGAAAAACTGGAAAACGTACGGCAATTTAATGGTTTTAATATTTTGGATTTTTTTCTTTTTGTTATAACTCACTTGAAAATAATCGTAAAGACCTGATATTTTCACAGAATTAAAGAATTGTTGAGTTAATTGAATAAAACTGTTTTGGCCGAAAAGATATGCACGAAAATTCCACACGAGGGTTCATCATGATTTGTACTAATGGTAAAAAGAACAAAAATTGAGGAATAATGTAATATAATTTAGTTTTATAATCCTTTCAAGCGTAAATTTTGATTGAAATCGTAAAAATTACGTCATTTTTAAAACACGATTAAACTAAACTATGTTCAGAATCGTTTTTCGTTAGTAATGATTTATCGTTGCGTACAGATATAAATTAAATTCTCCTCTAACCACCTTCTCAACTTTTCACCTACAACAGTGGCCCATCAACACGGTGCGAAGTACGGTTAAAAAACACGAGTTGATATATGCTTACAGACGATAAATTGTACAGTTAGACAATAAGTAAAATAAAAATGAATACACTATTGTAATAATTGTACGATTATAAATGAAAAGAAGGAAAGCGGGGTAAATACGAATATTACACGAGATACCTACAGAAACTTTACACCCTAATATAACACATAACGACATTGTTAAATTAATTTCATTATTTAGAAATAGCGTTTCGATTAATCATTAATGGTTTTTTTTTTTTTTTTTTCATTAAAACTAATAACGGATGATGATAATCTGGCTACTGTTGTTAGGTATAGTAATATCCCATACGTCGAGTGAAGATTTCCGTTTTCGATTGTACGCCGAGCACTTATTCTAATTGGATTGAATGGAAATTAATTTTTTTTTTTTTCGCTTTGTAAAATATCTAATATATATATATATATATATATACACACTATACCCACCGTGGTAAGTAATAATGTATACATTTAAAAAACTCGTACTCGTCAAACCGCCCGACGTCAATACGGCATTTTCAAGATTATTAATGTTTTAACCTTCACGGGGGGTATAGCACTTGGACCAACTTGAAAAATAACAACCGGAAGCTTCGACGTGAATAAAATTTAACGAAAATTTAAATAAAAGTTACATTTTTTTATTTTTAAACCGCTGGTCATTTCGAATATCGCGGGATATAACACGATCGCGCGTACAGTTTGGTGACAAAATTTACCAGCCCAGCCGTTGGCGATTTATTAGATGGTCATGTACGGTCTTGAACGTTTTTTTCACTAAACCATTCGACTTGATTTACAAATTAAAACAGACAGTATGGGTATATAGTTTTTTAAATAAAAATATTACTCATATATTGGAATACTTCGCAAATTTAAAACGATAAAACATAAAAAAAAAAAAAACGAACGGAGTTGTAGCGTGACGCCCAAATACAGTCCCCCCAAAAAACAGCGTACGAATCATAGCCGTACACCTGGAATTTCGTTTTTAAACAGGTAGGGAGCAAAAAAATGGTCCAAAAAAATCCTTTTCCTCGGAGAAATGAAAAAATAATTGTATGATTTCGTAAAATATTCGTTTATCAGTGTATTCAAATACGTTTTAATATTCTGTTTATGGTGTGTAATGTATTTTTTATAGTGTGAAGGGTGGACCATATCTGCCGCATAAGTCTGCGCACGCCATTGCGGTGCAATTACAATGCGCACAATTGTATTTAAAACGACCCGCCCAGAAGCGGGGAATTTAAATCTTAAAAAAATGCCAGATAAATTTACCGGAAAACGTCTCCGAATTATAATTTACGATTCGTTTGAAGAGAAATGGCAATCATGTGGGAACCATTCGACAAAATAAGTCATCGGGGACACCGTTGGGCGTGATAACAGCCTCGTCGAGACTCGATATTTCGGCGCTGTATCGGCGAACAATAATTTGAAGAGTAATTTTATTTGCGGTCGGCTATGCGCGCGAATTCGGTCGGACGTCCCGAATCCGACCTAACCCGACGAAAAATCGGTCTCCCGGTAATTCTGGAAGCGGTTTTTATTTTTTTTTTTTTGTTCTCTTTCTCGTTGTCGGGCTCTAAATAAACATACGATAAGCATATAATAATAATTATCGTTTTGTTTGCGTACGCGGCCGCGTATGAAAAAACAACAGTTGTTAAACGGGCCCATAAAAGAAAAAGAAAAAAAAGCGGTTTATTATTATATTGTATTATATTTGGGTTTTTTTTTTAATATATATATATATATATATATAACGTTTCTTTAGGACGGAATTTTCGTGTTTCCCCACACCCCTTTCACGTTTGTTTGTTTTTTTACGATCGTCTTCGGTAAAAAAAAAAAAAATAATAACCGACGACGACGACGACGACGACGTTTGCGTCCACCGTTCGTTATTGTACATTGCGTACAATCGTACCTATAAGCCATCGGCACATCGTATTTTTAATACGCGTACAACACTGGCGGGATATTAATATAGAATATTATTATTATTATTATTATTATATTCGGCGGCTTTACTCGATTCATATTCGTATATAAAATATACGCTCGTCTATTTCTTTTCACGGTCGCCCATCGTATCCTTTTAACGACTCCACTCGAAATCCTATACGGCGTACGGGTTTTATATTATTATTATTATTATTATTATTATTATATGTAAGACGCCGGCAGCCACCACCAACCTAACCCAACAAAAGGGTTTTAATGTTTTCATATATATAAGTCTACACACACGACCGTATCATAAATTTCGATTAAAACCTCGGGATTCGTTTGTTTTCCAATATTCCTTTTGCTTATCCGACAGCGTCTCCCGCATCAACAAAAGCCCAAATGTTTTATTTTTCCGCGCTTCGCCACGAACAATCTATTTCGCAAATATATCCTTTGTAGAAAAGAAAAGGAAAGGGGCGGAAAAAAAAAAACGATAATGATAATAATAAATAAATAAACATAAAATCCCGGAGCCCGGAGGGTTATACAAACCGGGTCGCGAGTGAAATTGCAGGGGTTTTTTTTTGTTGAGAATATCGACGGTTTTATCTTTTTCCCCTTGACTACAAAGTAACAACGAGTACACAATTTAATAATCGAATATACCGACGGTCTGTTGTTTAAACGTCATAATATAGTTAGGCGGGTACCCGCGTCGAAAACTGACAGAGGTTTTACGTTTTGGTGCCGGCGGGGTAGTGGTCGGATTGAAAAGTTTCCTAAAAAATATAAAATACTTAATAATATTATTATAGTACTCAGATCGGTATTAATAATGTTTATACGACTAGTGACGACGAAATATACGATTCGGTTTCCCCAAATAAAACAACTAGAATTATCGAGCCGAAATACCAAAGGTACCGTTTTCCTCCAAACATTTTTTATTTTATTTTTATTTTTGGTATAAAAACCCGGTTGCAACATGTTTGAATTTTTAAAAATTCCCGACTTGTTCACGTTTTCCAGACAATTTTTAAAAATTGTCCACATAGCACGGTGAAAATAATAAATAATATATAAGACTGTAAGAAATGTCTAAAAAAAAAAATCGCAAGGGTACACGGTACGATTTTTTAGAAATTTAATTTTAAATTTTAGACATTCCAGTCAAAATCACTAAATTCACATTTACATATCCAGGTTTCGCAATATTTGTGACGATCGTGTAAAATCACATCCGTTTCCTCTAAATATTAAAATCAAAAAATTATATTTAAACAAAATACTTGATTTGAATCCGGCACCGACTGTCTTAACTATATATTTCTTCTGCTTAACTTTTTATGGTCCTTGAACTATCGTGTAACGATAGTTTATGCAATCGACAAATGCAGTTCGTAAACAGCAAAGCAAAGGTTTTATTAATTTTTATCAACGTTATTAAATGGTGTTTTATTACTATATCATTATAATAATTATATTTTACCATATAGTACGCAATTATTATTACTCCTAAAAACAATCGATTATGTTACAACTTTACAATATTGAAAATAACGATGACGAGGAATACATAGTCATAATAATAGCAAGTTTTTTTTTTTTTTTTTTTTAAAAGTAAAAAATCAACCGTTATATATTAAACTTATATAACTGATTAATTTGTCTTGATTTACGCGTATAGAAATATTCCCGGGCGGAACACGCGATTTATAATTATTAGAGAATAAAAATGTCTTGTTTTTGTAACGATTGATAATTTAGCGACAATTTAATAAGAAAAAAACGTACTAAATTCATTGTAGATAAACGGCATTTTAATTTATCGGGGAAAATGACCAAGGGCGTGCCGCGGTGTACGCCTTTAAAATATGCCCGGACCGCGGCTGGTCCGCCCAGCCCCGATTTCATAGTATTTTTGTATTGTCGAACGTTACAATTTTAAAATACATAGAAATACGTACAAACGTGTGAAATCATAGTTTCATTGAGTTTTTTCTAGATTTAATTTAACATTCCCCGTCCGATAGGCGATAGGGTAAGGGCGATTCCCGTTAGACGCCGCTGGCCCTCCCTTATCAAACCGGTGGGCCCCCCGCCCCCCATCCGGATAGAAACAATACGAGAAAGATGCGTGAAAACAGGCGCTCCGGGTTCCATATGTGTCCGATCGGTTCAGAAACGACTCCGTTATAATAATATAAAAAATCCGTCGTTAATTCGCGCATTTTGTTTATGGGCGGGGTTGGTTTTTTTTTTTTCAATTCCGTTTTTTGTCTTGTACGTTACAATACCGCGGCCGGTTTATTATTGCGCGCAATCAACGCAACGGCACATGTGTTCGGATAATCTCGTATACGTATTTATTAATAGGATATTTTCGCAATATACCCGCCCGGGCGGAAGGGACCCGTATAATTATCATCAATATATATATATATATTACAATACGACCGCCGACCGACCGATATTAAAATCCACCCCGGAAATCCGTATATCTGTGTAAAGATACTTACAGGAACATTGGGATTTAGTAGGTATATTAGGCGCGAACGAACGCAAACCGTATAAACATCGATAAAAATGGCGCGCGTCAAAACGATACCACCATACCCTGCCGATATATTTTACAATAAAATAATATTATTCGTGACACGACGACGTTAATTTTTAGGGGCCGCGGTATTATGTTACGTTAACGTTATTAATTATATTATTACTATATAAGAGTAATATTATAAAAAAAAAAAACATTTCGTTTATATATATATATATACATTTTTTTTTTTTTTTTGTCCTCTTTTTATTTTATAATATTATGCACGCAAAACCTTTTAATGGCGCGTTGTATAAATTTATACAATTACCACCGTTTCGCACGAACACTGCATTTTTGGAATTCGTATTCCCGTATACATATGCGTTATACGTACATGCATAATATACCCGCCAAGTCGGGGAGTCTCCTCTCCCGTTACTCATTTAGTAATTTTTCATTCCCTGACGTTTGTGGTTTTTTTTTTTCAAATTTCACACACGGACAGAACGGAAAGAACGCCCGCAAGGGAAAAAACCAAACAAATTCTGACGAGTATAACGTTTTAATTGCCTATTACGATAATCGAATGTTTTAATAAATTCAAACGTTGTTTATTCAATTTATTTTGAATTTCTTATAGAACAAAAACATATATTTACCTATAAGAACAAAAAAAAAAAAAAAATGACTTCAATTCAAATAATATAAAAAATACAATTGTTTTGCCCATAGATAATAAAGAAATCGATGGATGGATTATCGAAGCTCAACACACGGTCATTTTTTTTTTTAGAGTTTTTATCTTGTACTACTCAAGGACGGTGCAAGGGAGGTGGACGAACTGTGCACTCGGTTAAAGCCTCGCGCGTTTTTATTTTTTCTTTCTCAAAACTTAAGCTTATTAAAAATTACCCTCCCGAGAAGTTCTGTGTCACAAGACCGCTTAAGTGGTCTGGAAACTTTAACTGCAGAAAAAAAAGAAAAATCCGAAAACGTTAACTACGAAAGTATTGCAGAATAATTTGTAGCCAAAAGCAGGGGAATAAATTCGAAAACAAAACTTTATTTTACTTTTATGTGACGGTCAAATATTATATTTAATAAAATTTCAAAATTAATTAAAACTCAAAATTGTTACACATTAATAAATTATACTGCCGAACCAGACTTGTTCAAATAAAAACTAAAAAACCTCGAAAACTTGAAACGCATCTAAATTTATAAAACGGCCTGATTGTTTAAAAAAATTGTCCACCCTTAGAAAGGGCTAAAGCTATAATACTCTGTGCAAACTTTCGGGTTTTTACAATTATTTTAAACAGAGTGACAACAAACGGAAAAAAATCTAAATTAAGGAAACTACAATAAATGACCCCTCAAAACGTTGGACCAACTAGATTCAAAATACTTTCAGAAAAGGTGCTACACTTGAAAATCGGAACGGAGTGTAGAAAAGTTAAGTCAGATACACAGATCACAGTAGGCCGCTTCGTTCAGAATCTTAAACCTAAATAAATTCAAATGCAGTTATTTTGTATTCAGCAAAAAGACGGACAAATGACACGGCGCTGATGCGTATAGTTGTCCATTTTTGTTGTTTTACCGTCTCTGGTGTCGGTTTCCATTTGTTCATTGCAGGATACTAAACGTATAAAATTCCGTTTAAATTGCCATTGCAACGTTACGTTTGCCCGTGTTTTTATAGAATTACAAATTTAATGTTATCCTCCCCGCCCCCCCCCCGGGAAGGGGCAGGAGGAAACCGTGAAATCCTATTTGAATAACGGAGTCCATAAGAGTCGGTTACTATTAATATTATTTCTAGGGAAAACGACGCTTTGTGCAGCCGCGTATTCATATTGGGTTTAATTCAAAAAGTTATGAATATCAAATGCATAAAGGCTACGGAGCCATAATACAATTTTTTTCTTTTTCCTTTACTAAAAGAAAAATGCGCCCGTTATCCGTAAGCATTCAATTTTAGAAACTCGCGAGAATATAAACTTCCGGCGTGTATACAAAAAAAAAAAAAAAAAATACGTAATATTATATTACGTATATTATCTATAATAAACGTTGAACCGCGCGGCGAACCGTTTGGTCTAAGAAAATTTACGTTTTTCTCGTGTTGGAATAATAACATTGTTTATAAAATATATATACTTTTACGTCTGAAATAAATAATAATAATAAAATAAAAAAAAACAACCACCTAACGGTAGGTTGGGAATAACAATAAATATCGCGATATCCGAAATTCCGATCACGTACGCACTTAGTATTATTATTTGATTTTCCGATACAATACGAATGACGTGCCCCACACGGTTACATACGCGTATTGTATTGTTTTCCATTGGTCATACAGCTGGATTTTTATGAAAATATAACAAACACCCGGATCCGAAAACGATCGATCGTTTTAATGAATAATATAATTTTACAAATACGATATGCGTACGGTTAATAAACATAACGATGCCGGTTTTATTTGTTCATTATTCGTTGCGCCAAAATATTTTTACGTATTGGGTAACATCTATAATATCGTATTATCGTTATTAAATCGAAAATAATAAACGTTTGTATACAATTCTCTCGATTCGTATTTCCATACGAGATATTTCGTTGTATAATATTACGTTG
The DNA here is from genome assembly GCA_956483605.1 of Tuberolachnus salignus. Classification (NCBI taxonomy): domain Eukaryota; kingdom Metazoa; phylum Arthropoda; class Insecta; order Hemiptera; family Aphididae; genus Tuberolachnus; species Tuberolachnus salignus. The sequence continues at coordinate 5,151,587 of OY101436.1, read as the reverse complement.
GTCCGCGGTGATTATTATTATTAACATTTTTTTTTTTTTTTTTTTATCCATTTCAATAAACAGGTGAAAAATCGTACGGTATTTATTTATTTTTTTTTTTTATGTCGATTTAAAAGAAGAAAAAAATGTTTTTTTTTTTTTTTTCAACACGACTAAGGTACTAATATTAGGTATGATATATTGAAAATTAAAACAAATATATATATATATATATATAGGTAAATTAATTTAAAAACAACAATTTTATAGGGAATTTATTACAGGTGTACGGGTTAAAAAGTTGTACCCATCGTTGAATTAATGACCACAAATCAGTATAAAGTCTGTTGTAGACTATTTAATTTGAATAAATATCGAAACGTTTACGAAATTAAACGGAACGATGTTATAATACAATTATTTAATACGTGAATATATTTATGAAACGACACGTACGGTTTTTTTTTTTTTTTTTAGTTTATTTGTATTACTCTCGTGTTCCGCGACAGCCGTACGGGCATAGGGTTTTTCGGATTTTAAGGCCGGACGCCCGACGCCGTAACATCCCGAAAAACCGGGACGGATCGGGAGTTTTTTTTCGAAAAGAGAACCAAAAAAAAAAAAGAAAGAAGGTCGTAATTTACAGTTGAAAACTTGTTGCGCAACGGTTTAAAACGCTTAAAAAGCGTACGGGATCTAAATAACGACAAAAACGTCGACGTTCTCCTTGTTTGTTTACACCCATGGGAGGTTAAATTATAGCGCTCCAAGACAAACAGACCCGGTTGTAACATACGGCGTCAAGAGTCGCCACTTCGCTTGATTATTTTTAAAAATATTATACGAGTACGTGTTATATAATACGTACATTTTTTTTTTTTTTTTTTACGGATTTATTATTTTTGCCCCGTACCCGTACAAGAGTTTCGTACGACCGTTATAATTATTATTATTGTATACCGCGCAACCGTTACAAAACCGTTCGGAGGACGCCTTTCTCTGTCTCGGCAACCGGCAAAATTATAGTTGAAAAACAATATTAATCGTTTTTGTATTTCCGACGGCGCGTACACCTCTCTCATATGATCCTCTACGCCGATATTTGCATTCCGCAATTTTCTATCACGTATCGAAAAATAAATACAATTGTCGATAACTCCGCTCCACCGTAAACACAGTCCATTATGTCCGTCGTCTTTAATTTGGCGAAACGATCACCGTTTGGAGTCCACCTGAGCCCGGGGTACGGTTTAATATACGAAAAACGCATTTCTGCCTTCTGTTTGTCCGTGGTTTGCTGTCTCGGCCTAACCGCGCGGGCAACATAGCAAAAAAAAAAAAAAAAATCCCGTTGCTTACGCGGAATTCGCTTAGTTTTGGTTTTTTGCGTAAAAACCACCTATAACAACATTAAACACCGGACGACACGATGTGTTTATTTTCGAAGAGTTATTTAAAAACGGTCGAAATTCCCGTTGTAATTCCTAAACGATGTGTGTATTGAACGCGGTTAGGTTTTATTCGGAAAAACGGGAAGCAAAAAACGCATCGGCCCGCCCTCCAGAATACGGTCAACGTTTAATTATCGAATAGGCGTTGAAAACTCTAATACCAAAATGAAAACGAGTTCGGCGCAGTCTGCGCAAACGTGTTTTTTTTTTTTTTTGCTACGGTATTATTTCAATAGACCCGGGTATATTATGGTAAAAATTGCATACAAAAAACCTAATCCAGTGCCGGCGAACTCCGTATACGGATATCCGAATTATTTTTTTTTTAATTATTTTGTTTCAGAGTATGTAACATTCGGGACTCTCGTATGACGTAATTATTAAGACGATAGATAAAGTTTTACGACGACACGCGTTTGTTGTTATATTGATTTAAACCGTTCCCGGCGTACTTAACAACGGCCGATTAATAAATTTTTTTATTATATTATAATAATATATACGTATAGGTACACCGTCCGTAGGTGCAATATAATTATGTAACGGTAGTAAAAATGTTCTCTCTCTCTCTCTCTCTCTCTGTCCTATCAGTCTTGTATTATTTATTTTCCGTGAGTATTTTAATTTTTTTTTTTTATTTATTCGTTAAATGATAAAATACGTCCGTACACCGTACGTGTACCTTATACAGATGATACTCCGCACGAACGCCAGTACCTGTATAATATAGAAAACGCATAAATATAGTCGATGATGCTCAAACATAAAACAGGATTATATAAGAGTTGAAAAAAAAATAAAAAACTACTTCGTGAAACGTATAGGCACCTATATAATAAACGCGTTATATATTACCTTTACATTATATGTCAATTTCTAGCCGAGTCGTATTAAACCGTTTAATAAGGTTAAACGATAAAACATTTTATATTGGTTCTCGGGAATATAATAATATGTATACGTGTTTTATTGGGCACTTATATACGTTTTAAAAGACAGTACAATCGCAACGACGTCCTTAAAGCGTATACTTATATATATATATATATATATATATATATATATATATATATATATATATGTGTGTGTGTGTGTGTGTGTACATTATACAGGGTGGTTTTCTTTTTGTTTTTATCACTATCCGGCGGTTATTCGCGAAGACATCCAGTAAAATTGACTTTCTTTAATCATTGTTTCGAATCGCTCGTGTACGCAATACGGAACGGAACCGGTACGATACGATTTGGAATTACGTGATGTGGCATTGTCCATAAATACCCCCGCCACAAAAAACTTCCTTTAAATCATTAGAAACTGATATAGCTCAAAAAAGAGTATTCGATATCATAGCGTTGTGCATATCTGAATCTATAGACAAATTTAAAAAAAAAAAACATTATCGTTTTCAAATCCGTGTTGAAAATCAAAAATTAATACTCGTTTAAGGTATAACCGAGTAAAATCGTTAAAAAGAAAAATGTTAAAATAAAATTTAAACAGTTCCACAACAATTGAAATCAAATTTATTCAAAATCCTCTGAGCAAATCGGCAAATCGTGATAAAAAATCACCCTGAATAATGTTGTGGATAAGACATTCACAGGGATACTGCTGAATGCTGATGGGTAGGCCACTGTGATAAGTGGGCAATTGAGTAGGTAGGATATAGAGGGGAATCATTCGAATTATATCCGTACGCAACGAGGTACATTGCTATTGAAAAATAATTCTGAGCGAAAGAAGGTTGAATACGTTTTGATACATTAAAATTACATCTGTACGTGTTTTTTGTTCTCGAATACACAAAACTACTAGAAGAATAAAAAAAATGACCTCCACCGACTAGATAAAATGTTTTACGGAAAATGATTGGGGTAAGATTTTGTGGTTAACAGACATAACAGATAAATAAATAACAAAAATAAAAAATAAATGCACAGGTCGTACAGTAAAAACCTATACGTTCCTCGCGGCGGGTAAATAATCATTAAAACGTACACGATAAAAAAGGAAAAATAATAAAAAAAAATGAAATAAAAGCGAAGTCTTCGTCAACGAGGATGGCTGCGGTTTGTCAGAAGAAAAAAAAATATATTAGAGAGAAAAATAGACAATATGTATCAGTCGAGAAAACTGGTTAAAAGCATCTCTGCGTGCGATTTAGCACAGTCGTGGCGTCTGCAAGGGGACAGGGGGCCCCCTTAGGTTAGGTTAGGTTAACCCCCCGAGTGGGGCAGTGGATTTTTTAAGGAATTTTCACCGGGCGTCAAACAAATGTTCACATGTTTTACAATAATAAATGCATTTTGTATTTAATAATTTATCGTAACCGTTTACCTAACTGTTTTGTTTTTACATAGAATAAAAATTCTTCTTTTAAAAACTGCGTGTCGCCGTAGTCTTTAAAAAACACTGTCAACTAGGTTACAAAATATTTTCACTGGCCCTTAGCTGGTAAGAGCTTAAAAAATGCACAAATTTTTCAACCTCTCCGCCGGACCAGCGACCGCCAAAACTCGCGTGTTCGGCGCGGCGCGGAGCAACGGTAAAAAAAAAAAAAAATAATAAATTTCACGTTTTAGACATTTTTCTCCGTCCCGGCCGCAGCGGCAAAAACCAATGACAGACCGGCGCACGGCCGACACACACACACAAAACCATTACATTTAGTCCTATGCGTACGCGCCCGTTAGTGTATATAAAATATAATTTACGTTTATTTTATTTTATTTTATTTTTCCAGTCTTTGAGAGAGTAAAAAAAAAAAAAATACATACCGAGACTATACGCGGCCGACACTATTAATTAGACGCCCCGGCGAGGGGTGTTTCTTGTCACACGGCCGCCGACACATCTGTTTTTGCTTTTACACGTCTATAAAATGTCTACGGGTATAATATACAAATAATATATATATATTATTATTATTTATCGTATTAATATATATTATATTAGACGACTAGTACACCCACTGCGTCGTAATAATAATAATATTATTATTATTATTATTATTATTATACCGTCGGTCCACGGGCGTCTTTATGACTGCGACGACGGTTTTTTTTTTTGGGGGGTTTTTTTTTTTCGTTCTAGGGGTGGCCCGACACGTAAACCGATACTCGACATCGGCGGTATCGTTATTATTATTATTATTATTTTTTTTTTTTTTTTGGTTTGTTTAAAATCAATATTTTCGGAGAAAAATGTCTACAATGTATACAATGTCTCCGGAATATGAAAAAAAAAAAAAAAACGAATTTTCAACCGACAACAAATCCGTTAATTTCAATTAATATCGGATTCGTTGATTTCGATTTCAAATATCGATAGCATATATGTTTTCATATTTTAATATTAAACGATTATAAAAAAAAAAATACTACATTACTTAACATTCTACCAGTCTTTTTTTGTAAAATGCTCAACATAATAATAATAAAAAAAAAAAACAACACGAAAACTTAAAACGCATATAAATTCAAAAAATGGCCAAAACGTTTTGAAAATTCGTTCGCTCTTAGAAAGGGCTAATATTAATATTCGGTGAAAATTTCATGTTTTTACGATTCATTTTAACAAAGAATAACAAACTGTAAAGAAAAAATCGAAAATAACGATACCATTATTGTCGATAGACTTTCCCGTTTTTTCCCCCCAATCATTAATAGTACTACAACCGGAAATCAAAACATAATTTTGACGGTTTTGTTGGTTTATTGGTAATGGGTAATTTAGATAACCGACAATATGTTCAACCCCGCCCTCGCAATAATAGACAAACCTTTTGTAGTGGCTTTGAAATGTCTGACGTGACATTCGTTAAAAACGTATGGGCTGAATAATTGCGTGGCAACGGAGCTGATACAAGAATCGAGGCCGAAACCTAAAAGGCGGCCATCGGCTTTAGATGCACCGACAAAGTCTAGTTTTAAAAATCCATTCGATGTGTGGCGATCGTTTTCATCGGTCGTGGCACGACTTTTATAAACGGACATAATTTTTTTTCGATATACGCCTCTACACGTCGATGGCATAGGAAAACATACAAATACCTATTGTCAGGTTAGGTTAGGTTAGGCCGTCGGATATCCGTATGTAGGAAAATACGAATTCGATAAACAATGCGAATAATGCGATATCCGTTATCGTCATCAACAATTTTTATCACCGCGACAACGAATCGACCAAAAATAGCGGTTACCAATGGCTCTATTAGATGACGGATGATACCGTATGGCGTGCTACGACTGATTGTCGAACATGGGGTGTTCCAGAATAAGCAGACAGGCAGATTAAAGATAGCGTATATGACAAAAACCTTTGTGAACGGGGGGGGGAGGGTGGGGCGGATTGGTGATTTCCTTTTTTTTGGCCCGAGAAATATGAATCGAACCCGTAGGCACAACTACTGGAGTTGAAACTATGTCGGTGCTAAAGAGAGTCGCCGATTTGTCAATCCGTCCCCTGCGTACCACGACGTATATCGTCGTATACTATTGATTTTCGACAGTATATATTAGCGTTTGTAATACGAAAACTCCGTAATAATAATTTTTTCGATTATTTTTATTATCGTATCATACCCGCGCGAATGATCGAAAAAACCGTACGCGGAGGACGCGGCGGTATCGCCGGGCGTCGCGGCGGCGTTTTTAACGGGCCGGGTGCGTCGGGCGAGCGGCGAGACTCGTACGCCACCGCCGCCGCCGCAGCGACCGCAGGCGCCATCGTATCGTCCGGACGAGCAAGATTATTTGGCCAACAGTCGTAAAATAAAATATAATATTAATTTCGTAGTGAAACGAGACCACCGACTGGGTGTTCTGCCGGCCATATGGTCGTTACGTCGCTAAACTATATACGGTCACACGGCGTTATCTATATGCGCGCATAAAATATCGTTCTCTGTTACATTATGTTGTTGTTTTTTTTTTATTTTCGCGTGTGTAAAATATACCGAAAACAACACCGCGGTATATTAATTCCGGTACGCGCCTAGTAATAATAACATTATGTCCGTGTAAGACTTGCGCGCCACGTGTTGGGACTGTTTATATTGTAAATATCGAAGTGTCACTGATAACTTTGGGCCCGGTTTCAAACGCCCTAAAAACGGTCTGGGGGAAAAAAAAAAATAATACGATTGACATCGTAGAACGGACTGATAATCTGTATGGAAAACCCCCCTCCCGAAAATCTATACAAATGTAGGTAATCTATACAAACCGAGAAAACGAAATATCTTTAGATAATATTTCGAATTAGCTAAATTGAAGTTACATCAAGTCGTACAAATATGCATTAAAACTAACAACGTGACCGACAAATGCACTAATAGGCGGGGGCTAAGTACCACTAAAAATAAAAAAAAAAATAAGTAATGAGTCGTTACTCGTACACAACACTCACTACTCAGAAATTCAGTCGAGTACCATACAACCGAATATAATACATATCAGTTAAAGTTTATGATACTGACTGGCTAATATGTTCTAGAAAACCTTAAATATTCTCTATTTTTATTAGGATTCCGTTATGATGGAGAGGGTGTTAACTGGACAATATTTCAAAAATTTCAAAAAAAAAACCACTAATACCGGTTGTCGGCTAAAATCGGTCAATGGGGTGATAAGGAGGTTATAGTCAGCTTAGCTCCCCACCTCCCAAATGCCTAAGCCACTGATTTCGCACTGCTATTCGGTTGACCCGTAAACCGTGTAGTGCTCGCTGTAGGTACCTATAGTACGAAATATAACGTGCAAATCTAACAAAAAGGTTTGAAATATCCATAGTACGAGTTGAGTTTCTATTGTTGTCGTTAAAATACCGTCAGCCCGAATCGATTGCCGATATAAGCATATATATCACCGTCAGGTATAGGTACAGTACAATATTTATTCTTAACAATACCGCTGTAAAATGTATTTGTATACTACCCGGTGAAAATATACGTTCAACAACTGCGGGGTATAAACAGTACCTATAGCACCGGTATAGTATAAAAATATTATATACTATTGTATTATTGTGTTCGTCGATGTTGTATGGAAAAAAAAAAAAAAAAAAAAAAACAACAATACCGAATCGTATGAAAATAGGTAATTCCGTCTGTTGATAATAATTTACGAGTACGAAAATATAAATCGATTTAGACGCGACACATTTCCAATAGTAATTTTATTTAAATATTTACCTAAAATATTATTTACTCGTAAGATTAATAATGATTACAAGACGAATAAACGAGCGAGTTTTGAAATCAAATTAGGATTTGAATGTCGGGATGCCAACTCCGCGTGCTATAGCACGTCTTTATCTGTAATTCATTTTGTTTTTGTCGTGAAAAATTCGTTCCACATTTTTCGCACAGAATCGTGACTCATGATCGAATGTCTATAAATTCATTTTACGATTTGGAAAAAATTCCGTAATAAAATTGCTCAACGAATCGTCGGCGGGACCGTCAGTTGAAATCAAATATTTTTTAATAATACAGTAAACGCCACTTATTAGACTCACTGTGAGACCAGAGCAATCGATTTGGTAAACCCAATTAGTCAGTAAGGTGAAAGGAGATCCAAAAATAAAAATACGTACATGGGTACAAAGATGCTTAAGGGTGGTACCCCGTGAACAAATCTATGTATTTTTGTTACCAAAATAAAAGTGTATTTAAAAAATCTCATAAAAAAAATATATATAATTTATCTTTCACTTTATATTGCTGGATCATATTGAAATATACTCAAACATTACATTTTCCATCATTCATAAGTGAAACACGTAAGAGGACACTTAATAGCAAAAGAAGACAAACCGAAATGCCGCCTGTACCCAGATGATCTCAACCGATTCTTCAACCAAATCCGGATACTATTGGCCAATCGTTTGAGTTCTTAAAAGAAATCAATTCTCTATCACGGAATTTAAATAGATGTACAAATATGTAAATAATTTAAATTGTATGGTCCATGTTGCCGATGTTTTTGTATTAAGATCAATAAACAATTTTTTAAAAAAAAAACACAAATACGACAACAAAGGCAGTGACGCTGGACGATTTTTGAACCGCGGGAAATGAACAAAATCATTTTTAAACGTTTTAGAATAATGACTTAATTTAATAATCTAAAAGTTATTTCAAAAATACTCTCTTTTTTTTTTTTTTTTGTTTAGTGGATAACCGAAGTAAATATATCAAAACGGCTCCAATAAAATAATACAATTTTTTATTATTATTGTTCCAATTTTATTTGTCAATCTTTCGCGAAAATGTTAATTTGATCAATATGTTTGGTTCAAATGATTTTTCGATATTGTTCGCAATGCCAATGTCAATTCTCCTCTATTCGATAGTTTCAAAGTTTACTTTAATATTCAACATACAAATTATAGGTAATTACCGAAACCTGTATATTTTAGCAGCGGGGGCTCAGTCTCTAGGGAAATTTCACCCCTATTGTTCAGGCGCTTCTGCGCATAGATATCATAAAGGTTTGAGAGAGGCATGCGTACAACTTAAAAACGATTATTAATGTTCATATTTGTTCAAATAAAATTGTATTTATGTCAAAAATAGGGGCCGCGTAATAATCAGAGAAAAAACAATCTGTGACGCGGGCGGCCGCGATAACGTCTTATTATCGTATCATTTTTACCCCGTGGGGATTTTCAGTAAAAATGTAATTTTTTTTTTTAAAATAATAATGCGGGTATTTATACGAATCTATTTCGATAGGGCGCGATGCCACAGCGATAGGTTTGTTTTTTTTTTTTTTTCAAAGCCGCGGGACATTTTTGATGTTCTCCGGGGACAACGGGACACGTGGCACGAAATCAGGACGTGTGACGGTCACATTGGCAATGACAAAACTCGAAGCCCATTTCGAATTTGCTTAGCTCTTCATATAAAGTTTGGATGCCTATACATTTTATAATCGAGTCCAGTGCCGGAGCGGGAACAGAATATAGGCCGGGAGATTAAAGTTTAACCGGGCCGCCTGTTTATTTACTCGATAAAAAAAAGGTACCCCGTAGTGGTTTTTTCTCCTCGCTATTACGTTAGTCGACAGTTTTTCTTTTTATCTAGACTCTCGTAGGTTTTTCTAACAAAAACTAATGCATAAAACAATTGTAATTATTAAAATCAACGCAATTAAGAAGTGTTCTAACGTAGCGAATATTGCGTTTTAACGGTTTACTCACAGTAACTAATAAATCTATAGAGTCCGTAAAATTGTCCGGTCACTGGGTCGTCTGGCAGTCTAGAAAATTCCTATTTCCAGACCGGCCACTCCGCACCTGAGGTCCAAGGCCCGGGGCCCGTGTCGCACTCAGCACACGCGGTTTTTTTTTACGGCACTACCGGGACTCGGAGACGATTACCGCGTTAAAAGGTGCCGCGGTCGGACACGGACGATAAAAATAATAAAAATAATACTAATATATTGCAATAACCTCATCCGTGTCGCGATTTTTTTTTTTTCGTTCGCCCAGACCGCGGAATCGTTATCATCGTTATAACTACCGCCGTGTTCACGTATCGTATTACGTTTTCTCCGCACCGTCAGTACGTACCTTTAGTGTACAATATTACAATATATATATATATATATATATATTTATTATTTTATGTAAGTTATATATAATACAATATTTTATTTTTATTTTTTTCAATATTATAATAGTCATATATGCGTTGGCATAACTGTTGTTATGACGGCAAGCCGGTGTCGGGCGAATACCCTTAACTAACGTAACGACACGCGAAACGAGTATCGGCAATATTTTACAATGATAATTCGCGACTGTTATTGTAACCGCGGGGTCCGAGACGATATTGAAAAAAAAAAAAATACGCGCCCAAGAAATTGCCGCAATAAAAATTTAAAAAAAAAAAAAAAAAACGCGTATACCGCAATAGGGGTATTTATAATGATAATTTTCTAATAAAACGGCGGCGATTTTACGACGATCTGGTTGCACTGGTCCGACTGGGAGGTTATAATATACCGCGTGGCTCGACTCGGACAATATGACATAAGTTATGATATGATCGCGATTTCGCGAAGCCATAAAATAAAAAAAAAAAAAAAAAAAAACGTTTAAATTACCACCGCTCTTACTAGGATTTATCGACTTATAATCTTTCGTTTTTCTCCGGACGACGGCTACGGGCTCAATCGACATTAGAATTTATGCGTTTTGTACGTCATCTCGTCACACACCCCCTCACAACGGGACCGTGTAAATACAACGGTTTTAGATAATACGGTTGCACAACGGCTCGCGACAGTATCGTCGAAAAAGTGGCCACCGGAGTGACTGTCGCGAATCAGTCGGGTACTAGACCGCTAGCGCTCGTGTGATGGTGTGAGCGAATATGCAGTTAATGAATTACAGATATCAGAGAGTCGCCACGGTCGTATATACGTTCAAGGTCACGACCACGGCGGGATTTCTATTAACTCGACGTTCTCGTACACCGTCACACGAGCGCTAGCCATCAGGAATTCGGATGATGCGTGGCAGTCACTTCGGCGGACATTTTTCCCTGTACGTATTATCCGGTCGAACAAAATTAACGCCAATCATTCGTCGTGTCTATAAATTATTCTTGTTCTGTGTGCGCTAATAAAGCGTTAAAACGCCAACAGATCGCGTACAATACTGTGATTAGATTTTCGAAACTCGAAATTTATCCGTAGCCGGTTGGCTACACACCGTGGGCCATGTGGTATTTTTTATAAACATGCGAATATTTTATTAAATTATATTAGTAATGTTCAGACGTATTGTTATCGGCCGCTTTGTTTAGTATAGTTTGTTATTATTGTGTTATCATGTACGGATATACTACAGGCCCTACTGCACTTCACTACTTGTTAATTTGAATTTAAAAAATATTATTCACGTGTAATTTAATATGAATTTGTCAAATCAAACATTTTGCTAGGTTTTTTTTTGCAAGATTTACGACAATTCAGAGTTTTTTTTTTTTATATTACTTTGTCGATTAATATTAATTAAATCCGGTTAAAGTTTAGTCATAATAATTTTCTTCTCCCTAAGAGTTTTAGTCGTCACCGCAACGCCGCGCCACTTGTGTCTGTCGCCTGCATTAATTTTATTCCAATCGTCTACGCCCGCCGAGAGTGGCATTATAGATTTTCGTAAAATGTTTAATTACAAAATAAAGGATGACATTAAAGAAAACAAAAGTAAATTGACAAAAAAAAAAAAAAAAAAAATCATAAAATCATGGAAAATTTCAGGAAATTATTATTTAACGTTATTATATAAATAATTTAAGTTACGCATCACGCGCCAATATAATAAATATACGTAGTAGATTAGCGTGTAGTAAATATAAAATTGTATTTAATAAGCGAAAATATTATTGTCCCGACGAATGTATATTTATTTGGAGCAATGGGGTGGCGCCATAATATATTTCGGCCACGGGCAACCGCATACCTAAGAAAGTTAGTTTTTTTTTTTCGTTTTACCCGGCTTCGGGAACGCAATCGTCCGTCTCCGTCTACGCCTGTTCGTGTACGGGATCGTTTAATATAATATTGTAAGTATCGTACCGCTGTTATCGCGTTAAAAAATTCACATATACATGGTGAGGCCGGGGAGCCGGACAGGGGCATTTTCGCGGACGTTAACGATAATTTACGGGGGAGGCGCGCACTTAATCAGAGGGCACGTCGTCCGGAAACGCTCGATTCTCGGCCGTTAATTTCCCGGTGCGCGGGCTTTTAAATTCCGTAACGACTTTACGATAGTGAGCTACACGCTACACGGTCGTTTAACCGGCACCGCGACTAGACATCCCCCCGTTATTCGGCCTCTCCGACCCTCGCCAACATCCCCTCAACATAACATTTTACGACCTATACGCGAATTATTAATAACATTTTTTTTTTTTTTTTACTTTAGTCGTTTGTTGTTCTCCTCGAATTTTTTAAACGACCGTCCCGGGGACTTGTACGCTTTCGTCCGCTCACGAGGTCTGTTCAAAAAGTACCAGGACGACTGCCATTACGGCTAATCTACACACGAAAACGTTTTAAATTATATATAGATTTATTCCCCGCGTATTAGTGAATATTTTAAGCAAAACCCGAAGTCACTACCTTATCTCAATTTAATATTAAACGTGGTTAAATTCAGTCGGTTCCCCGCGCCGTTATATTGACACGTCCGAAATTAACGAACAACGTGTGTGCCATCAAGTTGTGCTTGAAACTTGACAAAAATGCAACGGACGACGTCGTACGCAATGATTAAAACTGTTTTTTGGGGGATAATTCCACAAGTCGTTCCGTGACTTTCGAATGGTTAAAACGTTGCAAGAATGGTCGACAGTCGACTGAAGATGATCCACGTTCTGGAAGACCGTCGACATCTAGCGACGATGGTGTTGTGGCAAAAATTAGCGAAAAAGTGCGAAATTACCGCAGATTAACCGTTCGTGAGTTAGAAAATGAAACGGAAATCCCGATTGGATCTTGTCATGAAATTTTAACCGAAAACATACAGATGTAAAAAAGAAGTAGCTGCCAAATTCGTTCCGGGATTGTTAACTTTGGGGCAAAAGGAAAATCGTCTACCGATTTCATTTGTCAAGACCTTACAAATCGTTAAAATAGTATTAAAAAACGATAATCTACGGGTCCCGGGAGCAGCGGCGGCAGCGGTATCCGCGCAGAAGAGCGGCGTTCATATAAATAAAAAATTGTAGCAAAATAAATTACAATTTTAAAACGAAAACTTATCTATTCGGATATAAAATGTCCAGGTCTCCACAGATTTGCGTAGACGCTATTCAATTTGTATATAAAACGCCAAACCTCAAAACCGTCTAATTATCTGTAGCGCTCTTTAAAAAGGTAGTGAACATTTTCACTAAAAGTTAATTTTTTTGACGAAAGATCAATTTTTTATTTACCATGTTCTGTAACATAAGTCATTATTTTTTTTCTCCTAATTTTGTCGCTGGCAATACTCATACTAATGAGTATTATAATGTTCGGGAAGTTTTCCCCCCTAGGTCCTGTCGAGAAGTTGTTTTTCATCGGCTTTTCTTATCGGCCAAGTCTCTGCACGACAATGCAACAACTGTAGGCCGTATCGAGGATATTAAGGTAGGTAAATGTATTTTTATTTTTTTTTTATAGACTTAAACGTATAATATTTCGACGGGTTTTTCAATTCATTTTTCTCAAACGTCCCCGATATCTATATATATATATATATATATATATATAGTGCATTTATCGAGCGAGTTAACCCGCAGCCCACGCCTGGCCGTATAATAATAATAATAATAATAATAATAATAATAATATTTCACCGATAAAAAACGATTAATCATTCGAGACACGCGTAAAACACGACTGCGCCGAGGATCCGGTCCGGTCGTCAAAACCGTTTGCGTGTACCGACCGTAATTTTCGTTTATATACAACAATAATAATTGATATTGATACAGTCCCGTGTATATTCGGTCTTCCGCGTGCGTTTAAATTGCATTTAATAAAATGATATAATACGGGGTGAATTATTTTTTTTGATTTTTTTTGTTTTTGTTTTCATATCGTGTTTTCTCGGCGGATTTCGTGTAGTAAATTCGATTTACAATCGTCACGGAACCGTTTGGTTTTGATTCTGACGGTGCATTTTATTTTTTTATTTTGTTTTTTTGTCAAACGTTTACCCCTACGCCTTATACATTGTACAGTACACTGTACCGACCTAAACTCCTCCTAATCTCGTTCAACGCAGTGTCGAATAACTCCATATATCACTTGTCTAAATTCTAAACCGTCATAAGACTCCTCGCTCGTAAACGGCAAATCCAATATTGTATACCAGTCGTGCACATAATCGTCGGTCATAGTTTATCTTTTCGAATGGATTCCATTCTATTATAACGCCCGGAAAAATTAATACCAAAACCAATTGTACAAATCGAAATCTTCGAAGATAATCGCGCGGGACAGGATAAAAAAAAAAAAAAAAAAAAAAACTACGCTATTGTACGCCTCCCGACGGCGATAAAACATTTACAAACCAGACTGTAACAATTATTACCTACACGTAATAATATATATCGTGTACGAATTATTATTATTTTTTTTTTTTTTTTTTTTTTTATTCTCCTCCGCAAAGACGTCTCGGGACGCATTGCATAAAACCCCACGCATTTTATTATTATTATATTATTTGGTACGTTTTTATAACCCGTTTATACACAGGGTCAGAGAAACACAATAAATTTTTTATTATCTTTTAATGATTTGAAAATTATTAGTTTTCGAAATTTTTCAATTGCCTCGTTTAGGAGCTTATTATTTTTTTATACGTATAGTTAACGTCTCGGTTATCGCTTTTTTTTTTTTTTTTTCGTTTTTTTGTCTATACAAAATATATTAAACGCACGAATAAGACGACGATGCGATGGCGTAATAACGCGCGCGTTTTTTAATATAACACTGCACAACATGCAATTCGTACGAAATCATTAAATAAACATATTGAATAATTTTAAATTATCATACGGTTTTATAGGTAGGCACGTAATAATATTATATTATACACTCACTGTGGAGCCTAGGCTATAAAATTTAATATCGTTTCCGATTTATTGTGCGCAATAACAATTATTCGGTAACGAAAACCAAAAAAAAAAAAAAAAAAAAATCCTATAATATTTATCGCCCGTACGGCACAAATCCAAACACATTTTTCGACTAGTGGTGATATTGTACAAATTAAAAAAAAAAAAAAACCCCACGAGAAGACGTGTTCTCAATATTATGACAAATTCGATAAACACAATAATAATATATTCGGAACACGAATATATTTAAAAAAAAGGCGTAGAAATTAAAAAAGACGTCCGGAGACGAGAATTGTGACCGTTTAAAAGCCGTCACGCGTCCAGACATGCCGAGGCATGGTGAAAATCTAAACTAATCGGTTAAATTCAATATTCGTTTTTTTTTTATATTATACGCGTACAAAGTATAAGAAAAAATAAAAAAATGTACACCGCCGGTTCATAATAATAATAATAGTATGTATGTATTTTATTATTTCGCATTACGCTCGTAAAAGCGCAGACCACTGAACATTTTATACACATACGTCACGTTATCATCGTGGACTACTCGTATAATAATATTATTATACTATTATTTTAGTTATGTAACGTTGTATACTGATTTTTCACGGTTTTTTTTTTTTTAATATTTTTCGCCGCTAGATAAATCGGTATTGTACGGGTATAAAACATTTTTTTCATTTTAAATGTTAATAATCGATTTATGGTTTTTAGAGGTGGATAAACTAAGGGGATTGTATTCGATATTGTCGACTGTTGTAAATATGGGGAAATCGACAATCCGAGCAGGTGGGTCCGACGACGAGGAAGAAGCTATATTATATTGAAGGGGGAGTCGATAAATTTCGGGCGTGGTTAGGGCGAGGTATTAATATTTTCCTCCTTCCCGTCATCGCGACAAGGCGTTAACGAAAAGTGCATATGACCAAAAAAAAAAAAAAATAATAAAAATGAATGGAACGACGTAACACATACGCGTGTGAGATCCGTTCCGCGGTGACTATTGTCCGTAAAACACAATTTAGTCAATTGGCGTGGCTCGTTTTATTGTCAGCTGTTGCAAAAACGACTTTTATCTTTTATCGATTCTACACAATAACTTCCGATCGGAGATCGGTAATGAATTTACAGGCCCGATTTCGGTTCGATAAACAATTAAAACAGTCCCGTAACTTTATTGAACTGATTATTGTATTATTTTTTAATTAAATTCGGTTAGGTTTGGTTAGAGGCGCATTGTGAAAAAGTGAAACCATAAACTGTTTCTCTAAGCATAATTAACGCAGAAGAGATGTCCTCGACCTTACCTTCAAAGGCCGTGATTTTACTCAATTTTTTCTAATCGCCCAAACTGTTTAATGCGTTTTGGTATATTATTATAATAATTTATGACAATATTATCTCAATATGAATAATATTAAATCTGAACGCATCAAAGTGTCTTTTTTTTTCTCCAAATCTGCCACATTTCCGCTTCTTTTATTAAACATTTATAACTAGTTTTATTTACACACGGAAACATGTACGAAATTATGCTACGTAAACTGCATAATGTGATGTGATATGTGAACCGAGTTTGATTTTTATCGATTGCAAGTCGATAAATAGTCAAACAATACCGATAATCTTCATAATTTATCCTATTGCACTGTATAACGAAATCGAATTTAGCCTTTAGTTTCCCTTATCGCGTGTAGGCAATGTTAAATAGTAATTTTAGATTGTATTGGCCGTTAAGGTACAGCTAAAATCTTAGTCGTTTCATATGTGAACGAACCTAACTACAATAAACATTTTTTTATTTTTTTTTATTTTATGCCATTTGTACTGAATATTTTAACGGAGTATTTTTATCTTTACTTATCCCGTCCATTATTTGCTCCGATACGGCGTATATATAAAAAATATAATCGTGATAACGTCTGAATGTTATCAACGGCCGAATCGTATTGAAAAGTTTACGCAACGGTAATACGACTTTACAGGCGCAAACGAATTATTTATCGAATGGGTTTGTCGAACAGTGTTTTTTTTTTTTTTTATGGATCATTCGTGTGATCCGGGGCAGACAGACACGGTGCGAACGCCCGCCGTTTGGGAGCGACCGATTTCAATTTATTTATTCGTTTGCATCCTTACTCACCTAAACACCGGATTAAAAAGGAAACGGTACCGTGACTATTTACAAAACTTCGATATCTAACGTCTCGTCGTGGTAAAAGAAGAAAAAAAAATAATATATATTAACTAATCAATAGCCAAGGGTCACTAACGGGTGGGTACCGGTTTAAGCACACCTTATCGTGCTAAATTGTATAGATTGTTTATGTCAAATAAAAAAAAAAATGTATTTTTAGAGACGTCGACTATTGGAAACGTTCGCTAATAATTTCGACGGTATTACAGGAGGACGAGGGGACACCTCCGCACGTGCGATTCGGCCGACGCGGAACCGGTGCAGATTATTGTCGTCGCGTCCGAATATCGTCGCGGTTTGCGACGGTTCCGCGTCGTCGTGCTCTCGCCGCGCGCACGGCGACATTCGATTACCCATACGAATCCGTTACCGTACACTAAAATCATAACGCTACACGTTTACACATTTTTATTTTTTTTTTTTTTCTCGTCGTCTTCTAGTCCCGGCGCGTAATATATTTTTGTTAATTTTTTTTTTTCCCCATGTCTCCCGCTCATGCGCGCCACAGATTTATTTCATTACGCGGCCCGTGTTTATTGTGAATACGCTAGGCTGGGGTATACGCCGAACAACCGTCGCGACGCCATTTAAACGTCGTCGGGGTCCCCGGCTCCGTCTCTCCGCCCGTATATTATTATCATCATTATCATTATCGTTATTATATAGACGTGCGCCGCCGCCGGGTGCCTTCCTACAGTCGTCTGCAGGTTCGTGCCCGGTAAGTAATGTTCCGGAAACATGACTTAGAAAAAGTAAAAAAAAAAAAAAAAAACGCGCACGTCTTTGTATGTGTGTGTGTGTGTGTGTGTGCGCATGTATCTTGTAAAAAACGGGACGCGGTAACGAAATTTAATAATATTTCATTTTGCCCGAGCGGGGCTCATTTACGTGTCGGGAGTAAAACGGCCGCCGCCGCCGCCGGAACAACCCGATGATTTCGTGATTACCTCCGTCGTCCGACGGCACGACAAAAAAAAAAAATATATATTAAAAAAAAAAAAAATAAAAAAAATACTCGCCGCGTCCTCGTCCGTCGTCGACGACGTCCGGACGAGCCGTCGGAAACCGGGAAAAATTTCGACACGTAAGCCACCACACGACACGTCGTCAAATATCACCCGGGCCGGGTGATGATCAATTCTCTGTGATAATTAATATTAATTTTTTTTTTTTGCCGAAATGTCATAATTTCGTCCCAACGGTCGCCGGTTCGAATCCTCGGGAATATCCGTCAATAATAATTGCAATAATTCTACACAATTATCATTTTTTTTTTTTTTTTGTATCTTTTTTAAACGCCCTAAATCACCCTAGACGTGTATTATTGACTGTATTTTTGTGTCAAACGACATTTCCATAATATGGCATAAAGTAGGTAAATAATACCCAAACTCGACGTGTTAGCCGTTACGATTGTATTATCGTTTTTAATTACAAAATCTAATATTGTGTGCTGTTTTACCAAGTTCGTCCAGAATATCACGAGGTGAGAGAAAAATCTTTACTGGAATTACGGACAGCACTGCCGATCACCGTTTAGGTCTACTCTGAAAAAGACAAATCGTAAATTCCACAAAAATAAATACATTTGCTCCGTTTTGTTTTGTCCGGTATCCCCTGGACCCGTCCCCGTAAATACGTCATCCATCGAAAACAGTACTTTATACGTATATCGTAATGTTTTTTTTTTTTTTTTAAATTTCCCCCCCCCCAGTCTGTTTTATCGATACGAATTATCGTTTTAAATATTATTTAAGATATACGTATACGTATAAACCTATCGGGCGCGCACATCTATAGTAACACGCTGTCCGCGGTTCGACCGGATCCGAATAACGAACCGATTTTGGTAATTGTTCGCATAAAACATCCATTAAACGCTATCGGGTCGACCGATTGAGTTAAATATCAACGGTTGATCATACGAGGTTCGATCGAAAAATACCCGGATTTTTCAAATAAAAAAATAAAATGTATTAACACTATTGTTATTCTAAATAACATACATTATCGCCTTCAAAATATTATCCCCGGGAAGCAATACACCGGCTGCCATTGTCTTTTCCACTTTTTAAAACATTCCTGGAAGCCACTAATTGGAATGTCCTTGAGATCGACTTACGTATTTTGTTTAATGTCTTCAAAACGTTTGAAAACGACGTCCTTCCAGCGTAGATTTTAACTTCGGAAATAAAAAAAAAGTCGCACGGGGCTCGGTCGGGTGAACATGGTAATTGTGGTACACTACTGGAGTATGATTTTTATCGTGATGCAAGAACCATTTTTCCAACTTTCTGGCCTTTTTTCCCTAACATTTTCACGTATTCTTTTCATGAAAATTCTAAATAAAAATGCTGATTTACTGTTTGCCCTCGAGGCGCCCATTCACGATGAACTATACCACGAAAATCAAAACAATGCTATTAACATGGTTTTTACATTTGATCTCACCTGCCTTGCTTATTTTGGTCTAGGAAAATTTGCTGATTTCCACAGTGATGATTGACGCTTGGTTTCAACATCATACCCGTATATCCACGTTTCATCACCTGTTATAATATTTTTTTAAAAAGTCTAGATCAGTTTCTGCTCTTTCAAAAAGTCCTTGAGAGATGATCTTTCGGTTTTGTTTTGTATTGTTCATCGGCCAAGAGACGAGGAACATATTTGGCTGCGATTCGGCTCATGGCAAATTCTTCGGTTAATATTTCTTGGCCAAGAACCATAAGATATTCCGACGTCTTCTGCAACTCCTCTTGCAGTTAATCGACGAATATTTTGAATAATTTCACGAACACGAGCAACAGTTTCGTTTGTTTTACTGGTCGAGGGTCTACCAGGTCGTTCGTTATCCTTAACGGATTTTCCACCTTCCTTAAACCGTTTAAACCACGTTCGAAACACGTTGTCCGAGACAGGACGTCATCTCCAAAAAGCTTGCTGCAAAAGTTCAAAAGTCTCACAAGAACTTTTCCCCTAATTTAAAAGAAAATTGTACGCACGCACGTTGTTCTTCTATTGCTTCCACATTACGAAAATCGCCGCATGACCGAAACGCGTTTTCGTAAAAACGCCATAAAATAAAAATAAATATTGTTTTCAACCCAACGCACAAATTGTCGTTATAAATGTTACTTTATCGAATGCCATTATCGGGATTTCGTTATCCTGATTGAAATAAATATTATTAACACTGTCCGGGTATTTTTTGATCACACGTATTACATGTATCGCAATAATATACTACCAATATACGTAATATTAACGGCCCGTGAACGGGTTTTCGACAATTAGACACCGTACTACATAATATAGTTTCTAAAAAAAAAAAAAAAATACTACGTGCGTTTTATACGCGATTGTTCATCGACCAGTGTCCGGACTTGAAATAAATAATGATAATTATCGCGAACAAATAAAAAAAAATTTTAAAAAAAATCCGCGGACCAAAAACAACGCAGGGGGGGTTGGCCGTCGGATTTAATTTTCGGCAGAGTTATTTTTTTTTTTTTCTCAACAATATTTACGTCGGATATTCGTATTATATCGGAACAAAAATTACCGCAGCTGAAAATTCCGAAGAAAACCCGCCGCGAACCGTTCTGAACAATATATATTTTTGTAATAAACAAGATCGTTTTTTTTTTTTTTTCTTTCTTACGAGGTTTGTAAAACCAAAATTATACTCGTATCAGGTATTCGTTTCTTTTCCATTAGCATTTCCGTGATAATTTTAATCGACACAATGCACTTCACGTACTCGTAACTGATCTCCGAGTCATTAATACGATACCGTCTACAAGGCACAACGAGTAAAACGTTAATTATTATTTTTTTAAAATTTTTATTTTAATTAACCGTTCCAATATTGATCGGATTAGACATACGTTTATCCACCGCGTGCACTTGCTATCCGTACGTTTTATCGTAACTTATCCGGGAAATCTCTACGGCCGGCCGTTAAAATGTTTACGATTTCGTTTCGCTTATAAACAACGTACCCGCTCGCCCGAATGCACAGAGAGAAAAAAATTATTATATTGTTATCTAAAAAAAAAAAAGTAATAACGATTTAAATAGCGTAATAACGGCGTCTACGAGTATAATTAAATACTTTTTTTTTTTTTTTTTTTTTAGGATAACGTTACATGAATTATATCCGCACCGACAACAGTGGATGTGTTTACACACGTTCCGCGCATAACGAAAAGCCAATAAACACTTAGTTAACTTAATCTCGAAAAGTAATTTTTATTATATATCTTTTTAAATAAAACGAAAATAACATATTTCATTCGAAGCGATTATACTGCTGATAATATAGTCGTTATAGCCCGCGGAGGTGTTCCGACCGAATTCAAACGAGTTATACTGCACTTTTTTTATCCTTATTTTTTTTTTTTTTTTTTATTATTTTTTTTTATCTATGATCCATCCGTTAAACACCGCAATGTATAATATTATAATATACGAGTACGGCGGTGCTCCTATAATGGGCTGTATACCAAGCGCTACGCGGGTATCCGTCTCGGAAACCACTTTCGCAATACTTCGGGGTGGGTTCCGTGTAGAACATTATAATATATACCTAGTTAAAAAATTACGTACACGTGTTTTTCGTTTTAATTAATAATTTACAAATACACGCGCGCGAATGAAAAAAAAAAAACGCCAGGCACAACAGTCCCGTTTCGTATTCGGCGGCGGAGTTCATAGATAATTTTCTATGCGACGGAAATCGGAGAGGCTTGCCGACAATAATACATCGGCACGCCCGCGATGAAAATCGTATAGATTTCGTAATAGCATTGGTTCAACGTTACGGAAAATATTCGTTTACTCTGCGGTAAAGTAAAAAGTCCATTACTAGAGACTGGGGGCACCACACAGAGTGCCGTTACACCGGTGCGACGTAAGCTCTGCAAAAGCGATTTTTACCTAATCTAATTTTGGATATCCCGTCGAAATACCGGCGACAATAACGCGAGCAGCCGTTTAACGGTTTAGATATTATTATTACCGTCATGTAAGGTGGAGGTGGCGCGGGAAATGTCGGAAAATATTTGCTCGGAATCGTATATTGTAATTGATAACCGATAAGTGAGTCGGTTAGGAAGTCAAGAGTCTTCGCTCGAAGAGACGTCTTCTCAAGAGTTTTACGAGGATCATGGTCGCGCGCAGAAAGGTACAAGGTTTGAGGACACTCGTTCCGTTATAACCGCGACCGCAGTTATTCCCATCGCCGTTATATTTCTAGACGATTAATCGTAACGAATTATTAATTATCCTTTATCGGTATCCACAACCCGGCTACCCACGACAAAATACAACTTTCCGACAGTTTATTTTACCCAAAAAAAAAAAAAAAATATATATATATAAAATATTCTTTCCGTATTCTTTTCGGCCGGTGTTCACGGGCCAAGAATGTCTCTAGCCCGGACCGCGACCGGCCGCTCGGGCGTTCCGTGTCCGTTAATACCGCGGCGGCGACGACGACGACGACCACGTGAAGAATCCATTCTTCGGGCTTGTCATCTCTGTTCATTTATGTATAAATATATATATATATATATAAATACGATACGTGCGGTGTTATAAATTATTTCCGTTTCTTTGTACGGGATAGCGCGTATAAGAAAATCCCCGGTGCCGTGGAAAATATAACGACGCAGACGGCCGGGAATAAGAAAAAAAATAAAAAAATAAAAAAATAAAAATAAAATAAAAGGTCGAATCATGTCGCGCGTACACTACGCGTGGGAGAGTATTGTGTGCCGTTCATAAAAACGACGTCACGGTCAAATTGTCCCAAGAATACGAGCCGCGGGAGAAAGGGTCTCTCGATCGTTATGACGCTGGTACGACATTATAAACGCGCGATAATAATAATAATAATAATAATAATATAACAATATAGATAAAAAAAAAAAAAAAAAAAGACGTGGGGACGAGATCTTGCAAAAAAAAAAAAAAAAAAGAAAGAAAAAAAACCACTTTCTTTGATCGCCCATATGTATAAGGGCCGTCGTGGTATATTATCCGGTATAATCATATCCCCGGTGCCTGAGGTTTTAACGATACGACGATAGACGTTCTCTACGATAATAGTATAAATAAAATATATAATACGACACGCATTACTGTGCGAGAATCTCAAAAATCCACCGAACAAACGCGGACAATGTTGTAATCTTCACGTTGACATTATTCGGGATATTCTAATGAGAATATTATTTTCTTTTTTTAAACTCCCGTTTTAGACCACCGGACGCGGATCGCCGCCGGGGTGTTCTATTCGAAAATATTACCCGATATTTTCGAGTAATAGATCGTGGGGAGAAATATTCCCGTTAAAAGTGGCGACGATTTGAATTGAAAAACAGCGATGACGTACCACCCACGGTTTTAGATTCGGAGCAAAGCAAAAAATGTGTGTGTGTGTGTGTTTTTTTTTTCCAATCCGTAAATATCTTTCCTACCAGACGATATCCTGCTCTGGTTATCAATTTTTTTTTCTGAAAGCATTTTAGATCTGAATGGTCGTTTTTTGGTTTTCTCGATAATTTGGTAAAAACGGGAACAATATATAACAATAATGATTTCATTATTTTCGATTTTTTTCTTTCTGTTGTTAGCCGGTTAAAAATAATTATAACGACCGGAAATTCGTACAGATTATTAATATTAGCCCTTTTTCAAGGGCGGATAAATTTTTAAAACACACTGGCTAATTTTGAACAATTTGCAGGTATATTACTTTATACACTATTTATTTTGATTATGTCCATGTGCGGGGTGGACCAGATTTCGCATGCGTAAACACTGCAACTGCAACTGCAAGGTTTTCTATCGTGATTTTTGATAGCATAATGTATTGTAACTTATTATTTTGTCCGTGGTGAAGTATGCACGGTTCTCGTTGTGCGCATATTGTTCTCATAATTGATATTAAATCCCAAACCTAACATATCCTACTCGCCACTCACATACGTAGAAAAAAAAAAAAAACATGTCGAATTGTCGACTATTCCGTATAACCGACCGACTTAAAACGACACGGTTCCGGGTACCCGAAATCGGAGCTTTACTACTCTAGATTTAGAGGAGCCCCCGCGAAATTAGTGCACCTATATTATTTGACCGTTAGTATCAGTAACGGTTAGTTTCCTCGATTAATAATAATAATTTACTATTAAAATATAGATAAAATATTCAAATGCCCACATACTTAAGAGTGTCTGCAGTGGCGCTCAATGAGTATGCGCAAGTCCTGTGTAGTGCGGGTCAAACCACACGAAACAGGTTGATGTGGTACTAAATGATTTCTGCGGGATAATAACCGGATGCCTAAAAAACACACCACTCCGCAAAATCTTCCCAATAGTAAGAATCGCACCACCGCTAAATATCCGACGTACAATCTCTGCAGACATAGAAACGACTAAACTCAAAACGGACAGACAAAATGATCTATACGGCAAGGAATCACAAAGGTCAAGATTGAATCAAGGAATAGTTTTTTGAAGTGTACCAAAATCCTAACGAATAGACAATATAGACAACTGGAAACTTGCTGTAGGTCAAAATGACCAGATCCAACCAGCAGATCACTCGCCGGCGGTACTTGGTCTCGCCTTGCCGACACGGAGAACACTCAACAGACTAATAGTGGCTGATCGAAGGATGATCTAAGGATGTGGGGCGTGCAGGAAGACATTAAATGCGATTGCGGAGACGAACAAACAACGCGTCACCTCGTCCACCGACATGTCCAGTTACAGACGTCGAAACAGCGACCGAGGATGCAATCCAAGTAACCGGGTAGGACAAAGTATAATAACTCGTCGGGCCAAATATTACGATAATACTCGTATTTAGTCCGAAAACAATAAACTGGCACGCGATTCGGGCAAGTTCTCCGGGCATCTACGTGGTTTGTTTCGTTTGTATTTTATTTTATTTATCTCGTTTACGTATATGGTTGTTTGACACGGAAAAAAAAAAACCCCTATTAAAATTGTCTATGCCCACCCGATACCGGCGGGGGAAGGGCGCCTTATGAACCCCGAATCTCCAGCCCTGTAATTAATAACGTTACGTTCTCTTAAACGGGCCTGACCTCGAAGTCGTATTATTATACCCTTAGGTATAACGTGCCTAGCCCGTAATATTCTTAACCGGATGATACCCGCCCGGCCATCTAATGAGCCGACGACGCCGTCTGGCGCCGCCGCAGAAACCGTCACGCAGCAACCGCCCGACGAATAATTATATTATTTTATACGGGAGTTTTTTTTTTTTCTTTTTTCTTCTTTTTTTAATAATAATTCTACCCTCGGCGCGTTCCGCAGTTGTTGTAAGCCCGTAGCGGAATATCATCGAATAACACGATTTCGCGTGAGCCGCCGTTCGCCGCTCGTAAAATCAATATAAGGCATATAATCCGGTAATCGTCACGCACCGCCGATTTCCTGTACGTCCAAAGTCTTGTAGAGCCGTTGTTATTCCTGTGTGAAACCTCTCTACAACGGACCCTACTCGATTAGACGGAATTCTCCTTGAAACGGAAAATGCCAATAGTAGTCACGGGTCGCGTAGTAGTGGAACGCACCTGACCTGACCGCTGTAAGGCGGAACCTTCTACTTAGCACGGTGACGGAAACATTTTCGTAATTTAATCGGTAGAAATATCTCCCAATGAAGGGAAATGAAACTGTTTAAACATGGGTAATGTACGGTAACGTATTGGAAATGACGTAATCTGAACATTATCATTAGGTCATATTTAGACGAATTACAAACGTTTTCAGCCACAATTTCAAATCCAAAACTATTAACGACAAAAGCACGAGAATGTGCTGAACGCGTTGCTCCTTAGTTACAAAAAGCGGTCAAATATTCCAAATTATTTTTCTCAATTATAAAAAAAAGGTGATACGGTTTTTTTTTTTTTTTATAAACGTACGTATTATACCTTTTCATACTTTCTATAACGGAAAAATGTGTTGGTCTCAAGCGATTCCATTACAAAGAGTTTTTACTGTATTTTATTTACAAGTCTGAAATAAAAGAAATGTAATTCGGTATTATTGGCACATTCAGTTGACGTAACGTCTAAGTTAAAAAATTAGTGACGTGAAATAATTTAGAAGTGACAAAATTGAGAAAAAAAAAAGTTATTACCAGTTACTACGTCCACGGGCAAGAGGTATATTTAAACATTGAAAAAAAATTTAAACATATTTAAGAACGACGATGGGAGAAAATCGTTTGTATTATTAATTATACACAATGCAATTATTGCAAAACCGGAAGATGTAATAGACTTGTTCGCTCTCCTTAGGCGTTGATAATTTTTTATAAATGTTACTATTCTGACTATTACAATTTTTCACGTAGGTAAAAATATTATTAATTTTAACTAAATCTTACTAAGTTATGCTATAATTATTAAATACTATAATAACGTGTTTTTTTTTTTTGCTTTTTTTTTTTTTTTATATAAACGTATGGTTTTATTATGGAAAACTTTGCCCTCTAATCAAAAAAAAAAAAAAAAAATAATAATAATAATAAATCCTAGATCCGTCACTGATAGTCACTGCCCGTATTAATATAATATACGAATTTCGTTAAACGCGCATGTATTCGCGGTATACGTATTTATATATTTGTATTATTTATTAAACTTTTTTTTTTTAATTTAAATTTTATTTTTCTCTCTCTCTCTGTTTGTATTAATAGTTTCGTTAATATCTTAATTGTTGTTTGAAACACGCGTTTAGATCGGCGAATTTGATAATATAATAGTGGAATTTGCATACGGAAATTAGGGATTGAGTTTTGTATGCAAATATTTTCAAAAAAAAAAAAAAAAAACTATTGTTGAAATTTTACGATTGCGATCTGAGAGAGAGAGAGAGAGAAATAAAAAACCAAAAAAAAAATAAAAAAAAAAAAGGTAAATTTTAACGAACTAATGATACGGTTGCGTAAACAGTCGGGTGGTAATAAATATAAAAAAAAAAAAAAAAAAAAAAAATATATATATATATATATAAATAAATATGTGTGTATTTATGTGCACCTAGTAAATATACCAAGGCAACTACTGCGGGCGTGTTATTCGCATGATGTACGAACGTATTATTTTCGTTGGGCCGAGATAAGATCGCGGTACTTGTATTCGTTATCAGTATTTTAAAAAATTATAATTTTTTCTGTTTTTGTTGATATAGCCGCGTCGTGGTTACACCTACCGGTTTGTATATTGTATTAATATCGTTATGCTCGTCGCCGTCGTGAGTTTACGCCGTTTTCGAAAACATTAAAACACATATGGATTTTTTTTTTTTTTACGTTCTCCGTATATCGTTCGTTTTTGTAGAATGCGATAAACTCATTTTGCCGAGTAATTAATTAAAAAATGAATAATGAGTTTTGACCGACCCCTCGTCCGGCGGTGATGGGGACGGGGACGGGGACGGGGGGGGGGTGCAATATTATTTTACACGGTGTATAATAACTAATGTCCTCCCCCCCCCCCGGCCGGCCGGCCGGCCGCGATAATTACGCGCGCGTACGTCCGCGGCGTGGAAATAGCCCGGGCCCGGGTCGTTCCCGTCGGTCCGAATCGGCTACGGTTAATCGCGGCGACGGGTTAAAATTATAACGCCGCCCCGGAAACGGTTTGCCGGCGGAACGGACGTGTCCCTCGTCGGCCGCCGCCGCCGCCGTAAGTTCGCCCGGCCCGGCAAACACGCCGCCGTGCGTTTACGCCGAGAAAACGAATTTTAAAAATACCTACCACTCCCCCGTACCGTCGCCGCCGCCGCCGAACGAACGAACGAAATAAATATTACAATTATATATTGGTACGTATAAGTACCGGAAAGAGAGAGAGAGAAAGAGAGAAAGAGAAAGAGAGAAATAGAGAGAAAAAGAGGAATATTATCGCATAATTAATACACCTATATTGAGAAGATATCGGACTATCGGTTATAGGGGTTTTTACTTATTGTAAAAAATATTACAATTATATATTGGTACGTATAAGTACCGGAAAAAAAGAGAAAAAGAGAGAAAAAGAGGAATACTATCGCATAATTAATACACCTATATTGAGAGGATATCGGAATATCGGTTATAGGGGTTTTTGGTTTTGTGTTCCCCCCCTACCAAAAAAAAAAAAAAAAAAAAACGTTTCTCGAAAAACGTCACAACAATGTTTCTGAAATATGTTAAAAAAAAATATAAAAAAAATATCGTTAGTTAATGCATTTCAATATCGATTCACGGTTTTCTATTTCGAATACCGGGTAGGTCGTCGGAAAAAAAGTCATATCCGGATGACCACTATTATATATATATATATATATTCAAAGCTGGTAAATAACTGGTTTAAAAAGTGAAAAGTTACTCATTTTGATAACCTGACATTATGAATAATTAGAATTTTAGAAAATAAATTAGTTAATTCTTTTTAAAAGTCATTTTAACCAAACTTAATTATTATTATTATTATTATCTTCAAATTCAAATTATTCACACGTTTTTATTGTTCGACGAAAATTATTTATTGTAATTTTTAAATAAATAGAATTTTATAAACATTATTAACTTAATTATTATCTTTAAATTCAAATTATTCACACATTTTTATTGTTCGACGAAAATTATTTATTGTAATTATGTCTTGTACAATTTAGTTCTATAATAGTCTAAATATCAGAGTACTCAAGACGTTTATCGGTGACTTATAACTTTTAACTTAATGAAGTTTACTGAAAAACCATTTAACTTAGTTACTCGAATGAATTTATGGTTTAAAATTAACTTTAACTTATTTTGTTTATTTGTTTTATTATGGATAACTTAACTTAAACTGGTTGACTCGTCCAGCTCTGCGTATATTAGGATGGATAAAAAAAAACCTGTTTTTTTTTTTTTTGCGGGCCCATCTCAAACGTTTATTTTTGCAAGTGTAAAATTAAACAGCCGAGAAAAAATAAAACAAGAGACGAGGTAATGAACAAACAAGGTCCTATAGTTGATACGAAAAAAAAAAAAAAAAAAAAATCAATATTGACAAAGTTATTAGCCACGAAACGTAAAAGTTTACATAATGGAGATAAATCATCACCTGAAACTTCCCTTAAAAGTATTTTATACTTTTACGTTTTCGTGGCTATTAACTTTGTCAATATTGATTTTCTTCTTGTCAACTATAGGACATTATTTGTTACCTTTTTCGTTTTGATAATTTACCTTTTTGTTTTTTTTTTTGTTCAGTGATAACCGTAAAAAAAAAAAAAAAAAAAAAATGAAAAACATAAAATTGCGTTATTCATTTAAAATTTCTGTTCGCGAACTGGACAATTTTTCAACGACATCATTTTATTGGTTATTAGTAGGGCTCGGAAATGTATGCATTTTCGTTATTAAAAATCTGAACGTAGCGAGGAATGCATTGACGTTACACTATGATGTGGTTTTTTTCCTTCCATGAACAACTTTTCTACCAGAAATCTTGCTCCGATTTTCAAGTGTAGCATCTTATATGATAGAATTTTGAATCTCGTTGGTGTATTCGTGAGGAAAATTACGGTTATAACGATTTTATACTTAATCGAATAGATCCGAAACATTCATAGAATATTAGTAGACGTGGAACAGTTTACAAAGCATTTTATTTATAGGTATTTAAAATTGTACAGTTTTTTTTTTTTTTTTTTTAGTTTTGTTTGTGTTATGCGGATAAGATTGTATTAGCCGAGCAGAAATGCATACAATTTGACACGAGGATCTTATGAAGTCGTACTTAATGGCGAAAAGTAATAATGTTGAGCGTATTTTAATAATTCTGTTTTATACGCGTTTAAACGCGTCTATATAATTTAAATGTTCAAAATATTTATCGTATTCAATAATCCTTAATTTAAATTATACCGAAAAAACGTAAAAAAAAAAATATAATACGTTATTCAACGTTATTTTTTTTGATTGTATTTTAGGTCACGTTTAACATTTTTATGTCATATTTTACACACTTTTTAAGGGCAAATATCTTAAATAATTTTTGGCCAACGAGTTCCTAGAGCGCTAGTTATGAGGTTTTTTTATTTTTTTTATTTTAAGGTTGCCTTGGGCACAAGGGAAAAAACACGATTGTTAGTTATCTAACCTTATTACCGAGATTCGCTTAGAAGCGATTTTTTTTAGTTTTTTTTTTATTTCAATTCCCATCTACTAAAGAACAACGTTTACCCTCGGTGCGATGTATGTCCGCTTTTTGTATTATTAAAAAAACACAACGACACTAATAGAGATAAATAAATTACAACCCGGAAAATATGATATATAATATTTTTTTTTAAATCAACCGATTCCCATAGAATTTTTTTTTTTATTTTATAGAGATACATTTTATCCGACCAGGCTTTCAAATGGGATTTTTTGACCGTTTACCGAAAATCCGTTGTATAAATGTTCGGTCGTAAAGATGAAAATAAAAAAAAAGCCCAGAAGAAAAAGGTTGGCGTCGTTATTACATATTGTATAGAGGTCCGAAAGTTTTCCTCGATTCCGGTGTGTGTGTGTGTGTGTGTGTCCGGTGCACCGACCAAACGAGCTCAAAAGGCGAAAAACAGAACGTTTAACTTTACGCGATTTCGTACGTTGATTTGCCGCAAACTCTATTAGAATTCTGTTTTGATATATTAATAATAATAATAATAGTCGTAGGCGACAATACGACTCCGGAGTCGTCATAAGTCTAATTCGATTAGGAAATAGATTTCCGTAACGTATTTCTCGATTGTATTTTACGTCACGTTTAACATTTTTATGTCATATTTTATACATTTGTTGGGGGGGGGGCAAATATCTTAAATAATTCTTGGCCGTCGAGTTCCTAGGGCGGTAGTTGTGAAGTTTTTTAAATTTATTTTTACTTCTAGTTTACCTTGGGCACAAGGGAAAAAACACGATTGTTAGTTATCTAACCCTATTACCTGTTTACCGAGATCCGCTTAGAAGCGTTTTTTTTTTTTTTTTAATTTTTTTTATTACAATGGTTTATCGTTGCTTCTAGAATATTAAACTAAATCGCTCTAGTAATATCCAATATTTTTCCAAATTCCAAAGAAACAATGAACAACGTTTTACCCTTGGTGCCGACGTATGTCGGCTTTTTGTATTATTAAAAAAACACAACGATACAAACAGAGATAAATAAATTACAACCCGTAAAATATGATAAATAATATTTTTTTTTAAATCAACCGATTCCCATAGAATTTTTTTTTTTATTTCATAGAGATACGTTTTATCCAATTATACTTTCAAATGGGATTTTTTGACCGTTTACCGAAAATCCGTTGTTTAGAACTTTGTGGGGAAAACGGTGAGACGTCAGCGCCAGTCCACATCGGCGCCGAGTTTTAATTAGTCCGTTGTGCTCTATACGAGTTGGTTTTATATAACATTATAATAAAGACGGACGCGGGAATACAGAGCATTTTTATTTTTTCTTTGTATGGAATAAACTCGAAGAACGGTAAAAAAAAAAAAAAAAAAAAAACCGTTTAAACGAAATGCCCAGGGAAATCCATGATTTTTTTTTTTTTTTTTTTACCGTTTTACCATCCGTTCGTACCGGCTTTATTAGTGACGAACAATCAAACAATCCTTTGAATAATCGAAAATGTGCCGACTTATTACCTACTACTATTGGCGATTGCCAATGTGTAGATACCAGTAGTACTAAACAAATAAAAATATTTATCGTTTATTATATAATGTGTTTACAGCATAGAAAATCAAAAAAAAAAAAAAATAAATAAAGATAATCTTTGAAGTTATTTTTTTATCATAATCGGGTTTTTATTTATTTTTTTTTAATTTTCTTTTTGAATATCTAAAAGAATTCGCTTTTGTTTTCCATTTCTTTTTAATCAATTCGAATATAATTTGTTTCGTATTTTTTTTATGGTGCTGAACGAAATGAATAAGTCTGCCAAAAAGGGATTTTTTTTTACTTCGTTTTTAGTTCTTTTTAGATCTTGGCATGTTTAAAACATTGAAATTAATCTGCTGAAATGCCGTTCGTGGTCGCTAACGATAAAATAAAGTAACGTTTATATAGCGAAATAATCGAATAACAGCATTTTCAATTTTGTCTAACAGTTATATAATTTAACTACGCTACGGTTGTTTTTGCATTTATTTTTAATAGTCTTTTCGACATTATTGGCTCCGTTTGAATCGCTTTAATAACAATCCATAATAAATCCGAAATAAATATTGCTAATATTAAAAAAAAAAAAAAAAAAAAAAATATATATAATAATAAAATGAATTCGAACGTGACGTGACTAACCGATCGATAATATTTGTAAATCAAAATGGCATCGTAGCCAATAATATTGCATTTACTAGGTGCAATTTTAAAGAAAATAAAAGCTTTTATAGAAAATGTTTACAAATAATCGACGGAACCTTGGAATATTTTCGAGAGTGTTACCGAATCTAACGGAAAATCGTGAAATTAATTCGTTTTTATTTCGGATAATCGTATAATATAATCGAAGCACACCGAAAAACTCGTCAGAGTCGAATCCGAATGGGATTTTTCTTGAAATCATTATTAATACCAACGCCTATAACTGCGTTCGGATCCGTATAACACGTTTTCGAATTAATATTTGCTAAAACCCATATACACTGTTCCGGACGGTTTTGACATTTTTGTAATTAAGGGGTTTTTTTCCCCCTTCCCGAACAAAGTGGGACAAACGTTAAACGGTATTGCAGACGTACGACATTTTTTTTTTTTATTTAATTATTTCATTCGATCTATATTCGAATGCCATAAAAATGTATAATTATATTATACCGAGAGCTGTCGTCGCCATCGTCTGCAGCTCGTCGAACCGACAAGGGTGGGCAATGGACTCGGTGCGGTTAATAAACCGTAGCTCGATGTCGAGTAATCGTATTGAGTTTTTTTTTTTATTAATTGGACCGTAATTAATTGTACAACCGGTCAGCTCAACTAGAGCTATAAGTAAGAATATCAATTTTAGACGGATAATACCGATTTGATTCATCGTTTTCCTCGCTCGTCCGTATAATAATATTTATTAACGTTCAATTCGATTAGGTATACCCAAGAAACTTTGCGCACCGACAGCAAAAAAAAAATGAAAAAGAAAATATACCAGTATATTATACCCGTGGTCGCACTTTAATCGATTAACCGGTTGTAATTTTTTGATTTTTTTTTTGAACTTTAACCATAAACGGAGCTTATAAAATAACTGTACCTGAAATCAAATTTGACTGTACGGTGCTAAACGCTCTGTGACAATAATGTCGATAAAATACGTTAATTTCAACGCGATTTTGTCCATTCGTTAATATTATAATTAAATATCGTAAAAAATCGTATATCATACGTATATTATACTTCATATATATATATATATATATATATATATTATACTAAGGTTATATCGATATTACCTATCATGTTACATTTCATTTGTTTGCTACTTCTAATCGTTCTTATAATATTGCTACAATATAGCAACAACAACAACAACAACAAAAAAAACAACCAATCTGTCAATTTTATATGATTCATAAAACATTATGACATCTGCGTTATGTGACTGGCTTGTACGATATAACGCTGAGCTGGTTCGGTCTATATCGTGGGAAAACTGTACGATTACGATTTAGAAAAAAGAAAAAAAAAAAACTGATGACATCTTGATCTGATCGAATTACCGATCTCGAGACGATCATATTATTATTATTATTATTATTACATTTCGAACACTGCACGCAGAAATTTTGCGTGTGTATAAATTGAATTTCATCGCGTCATTAAGAATAATACTCGTAGAAAAAAAAAAAAAAAAAACCAGATAGGTAGTATATCACAACGGACGGTAATATTGTTTTTTTTTTTTTTTTTTTTTTTTTTTTTACCGTCCGGAGTAGAAGAATGTTATTAATTTCGACAACAACAAAAAAAGCCCACCAATCGAAATGACTATTTTAGACGGATCCGGAAATTTCCTCGTGAGTTTAAAATCTGGTACCACCCGCCAAAATATCGTACGTCATTTGCGTGTCGATAGAATATCGGACAATTCTTAACGTACTGTCACGTTGTTACGCGTAAATGTTTTGAATTTTACGTCATTCGATAGGGTCCGGTTTGTAATCAAATAAATCGATATTGATTTCCCGATAAAAACATACCGGGTAGTTAAATTTTTTTTTTTTTTGTTATTCTTTTGTAAAAACGCGTAGCAGTTTTGTCGATTGGAAATCTTAAAGCGTTATCCTTCGGGTACTATCTATACGTATCTCGTCCGGTACACCGGGGCAGTGATTGCAAGATCCTCGAACCGCCAAGGATCTTGACGCGAATCTTGGACAATAATTAACGTGATTCGCCGGGTCACGAAACATTTTCGGATCTGTTGAAATATTTTCCGGATTAAATACTATTATTCGTAAATTTTTTTTTTTTTTATCGGGCGTCTTACAGCGGCCTCTCCCGTCGTCCTTCCACGCCGACCCTGTCCGACGCTGTTGTCGGTACTCGCAGTCCGGGCACCCACACCCAAAGCTTCCATTGCGTTTTTCGCCGCGTCTTCCCGTCTCGTACGCGCGGCCGCCACATTCCTCCTAGATATATATATATATATAAGTTATTATGTTTTTTATCTTTTAATTTTTACCGCAACATATATATTATTTTTTTAACGTTATATAATACCCGCGGTCTTCTAATATTTTAACCGGGTCGCGGGAACCGAATAATTCAAATTAATGTCGCGCCCACTAAACGCACTTACGTCGGCCGTAAATTTCAATATTACACATTACGACCGTTTACCGACCGCGGGTGCTGCACGGTAGGGTTTTTTTAAAAAAAAAAACACGGAATATTGTGTTGCGTGGGCGAACGGTGGTACATTTACGTATGCGGTAATAATAATAATATGGGTGTCTAATAAAATGACAGTGTAAACCCGTCGGGTGTATGTAATTCGGCGGAGAGCAAAGAAAAAATAATAACAATTTACTATTTTATATATTTATATCTATAATAATAACAATCATATAATATTATAAACCGGAACGTGTGGGCGATGATATGTTAAAAAAAAAAAAAAAGAATAGAGAATGGAAGAGGAAAAAAAATAAATATATATACATAGGTATAAAATAATGAAATAACGACCGAAAAGTCACAGTCGGAAACGTTGTAAAAAAAAAAAAAAAAACGTACGTATATTATAATAACAATAATTATTATTATTATAATATGCGTGACGGCCTACAGTCGGTTTTATGAGTTTCGCGTGGACCGTAAGACGGCGGTTATGGAGTGAATATTACTCCGGTTCTAAGAGGTTCTATAATAATAATACGGTATTTACGGCCCGGAGTCCGAAATTCTTGTGTTTGTACCGGAAAAATCGCGCGTTTCCGTGCCGCTTTTTCCCAAAGACGTCGGGAAAATTTCGCTCGGAAAACGGTAGCGAATTACAACGTCTCTGACCGCCGAAACCGAGTCCGAGCCGCGGGAAACGGCGACTCGGCCCGGCCCGGAATTATGTGCGTGTTTTTTTTTTTTTTTTTTTTTGTTTTCGCCTCCGCGCAGCCGTTCGGTCCGATACGCGCGACGCGATTATTTTACGCACAACTCTCGTATAGTATTACACTACTACTGTTATTATTATTATTATTATTATTATTATTATTATTATTTGTTACAGAGTTTTGCGGAAAAATTAGTTTTATCTGCA
This sequence comes from Tuberolachnus salignus, assembly GCA_956483605.1. NCBI lineage: Eukaryota > Metazoa > Arthropoda > Insecta > Hemiptera > Aphididae > Tuberolachnus > Tuberolachnus salignus. Next base: position 5,115,494 of record OY101436.1, on the reverse strand, counting down.
TGTGTTCAGTGGAGCGTATTACACGAGATACGTATACGGGAGTAAGAATAATATGATATTTATTAATAAACGATACAATGGTACAATAAGACCCGGAGAAAATAGCATTTATTATTTAAATCCACAAAACGAGCAGAAGACTAGACTAAGATTATTGAAAAGTAATACAACGTTACACGTTTTAAATTGTGAATATTAACGTGGGGTAATGTGCCTGCTTTTTGCCACTAAATTCCTCAATGTCGCAGAAGTCGACTGAAGACCGCAAGATCGTCTTCTGCGTCCAAAACGTGCTCTGTATTTGGTTTTAGTCGCTGTGTACCCGGAATAAACTGTTTCACAAAGATACGTAGAACCGAAACGCAGTAAAAGCAATTTAGCTGTTGAATTCAATATCGATAGATCTCTCATTCACTGAACTCATAATTCAGAAATTGGTTTGATTGGTTAACGATGCCTAACTATGCCTGATGATGATAACCTGACTGTCTGAAACCATATCAATAAGAACATCGTATCCTGCCGCACTGAGGACTGCTGGTTTTGACGTCACAAAAAATGGATCCATAATCCACTCTATAATCGACATTAATATTGTTTGTACGCATATCGGTAAATTATCAAATTCGAGTTGATTGGAATGTCTTATTGAAATGTATCTGATCGTTGTTTTGAATGCACAAAACGTCGAAATCACATTTGGGTTCTAAGTCTAAAGCGAGAAATGCTTTGATTTCACTATTATTATAGTGATTATTATAGTGATTATTATAGTCAACAATTTTCCGACCGAAAATCTTGCTCCAATCGAATACTTTATAGGAGTTTTCCGTTAGCAAATTTTCGTCTAGTTGATTTCATTGAGGAGGTCGTTTTAGATTTTCGATTTTCTTTGTAGTTTTATCAACGATAAAAGGGAAAAACGTCGAAAAACAAGAATACTTAGACAATAACACGATTTCTGTTATTTCCGTTATTATTAAAACTTTCCAAAAAACAAACTATTATTATAGACGAAAACAATTTAAAAAATATATATTTTTTTTTTGTGAGTTATTAAAAATTGTCTAGTTTGGATTAGTTTTATGCGGACACAAATTTTGTAATTTACACATTATCCGTAGTTCATTTTGAATTAATACAATTTTCAATTTAAATTTATCAAAACATGTTTAACCGAAATCGCCCAGAATCGTTTTTCGTCCGCAATGATGGTTTTATTCTGGCGTACCTTCTCTGAATTTCCCACCTACAACAATGGTCCGCCCGCGGTACGAATTATATGTCGGTTTTCTATTTAATATGGAATTTTTTTTTTTTTTTTTTGTTAAACACAATGCAACTATGACTTTTATAAAAAAAAATGAAATATGTCCTGCCTCGAATCTTATGCGTGATACATTGGTTGCGATACCACAAAAAAAAAAAAAAAAAAAATGTTATTTTAAAAATAAATACGCGAGTTATATAATATAATAAATAATGACGTGGAAGTATTTTGCCGTATCGACAGGGTAACGTATATTATTATTATTATTATTATACGAGATGTAATAACTTACGCGTGTTTCGTCGTCAAAGTAGTCTCGTTTGTCATACAAAAGTTTTCAATCTGTTTTTTTTTTTTTTTTTACCTTAAACTACGAGTGAATAATATTATTTCGCTTCCTAAATTATGCATATTCATACGTAATATATTATTATTATAGCGACGGTATACACTGCACAACGTACACTTATACACGCTGTTGTCTAGACCTTAGGACATTATATTTTATAAATGCGCAAAACGTTCGCATATATATCATATAATAGCTATAATAATTGTGGCTCGCGTCACCACTCGTACTCGTACAGTTTTCCGATTGATAACGGACACGACGTACGATTTTCAATTCGAAATGATAACGTTATACATTCAATTAAGATATAAGTTGTCGTGCACTATTATTATACGTTTTAAAGTATTTGTGTCGTTTTTTTTTTTTTTTTTTTAGATCGACGGAATTGGTATTTCAATTATATTTTTATTTTTCACGTTTTCAACAATTCGGTTCGAGGATAAAAAAAAAAAAAAAAAAAACAAAGTAATAAACCCCATACGTAATGCCATAAAGAGTTGTAAAAAAAAAAAAAAAATTGTTTTCAAGTGTCAGTGCCCATAAAACGTCGGTTATGGAATAAAAAACAAATTGTATTATTCTCAAGACCACACGATCTTATACGACTTTTTATCGCGTTCTGGAAAACCGAGGAGTTTATATTTCGACATTTTATCACATCCGCTTAATGCCTCGTGACAACATTAATAAACGTTCGTTGACCTAATGGGTTTTTATTTTTTCTGAAAAGCCAATTTGAAACGTTAAATGTAGTAACATTTTATTTTATTCGGAACGGTATATTTATATGTATATACATACATGTACAATTCCCATACGTACAATATACTCGTATAGCGTTTGTTCTGCACTTTTGAGCCTGGACCAATGGCCGTGCGATTTAAAAGCTACCTAGCTATTTATTACGCCGCCCGGAACGAACTGACTAACGTAAAATTTGATATTTTTAGTATTATTATTGGTATTATTTATTATCTATCTCGTAGACATTGTGTCGCACTGTATTATACAATGTACACGTTCGATTTACTGTTCGGGCTGGAACAATAATTTCCGAGAGAGAGTGAGAAAAAAAAAAAAAAAAAAAAAACGAGAGAAACGTCCTTTGAATTATAATATTATTTGTTTGGCGAACGGTTGAAACGTATTGCCGGGGCCGCCGCCGGTTATATCGTACGTTAAAAAGTGATTGCGGTAACAATTATAGTAAACGGTTACTGTACAGTGCGAAATCATTTATTTTTTTTTTTTTAATTTTCATTATTTCTGCCGGATTTTTAAAATCGGTTTCCCCGTAGCTCTGGGGACAGTGGTGGTTCCCAGCGTTTTTGTCACTACATAGACCACATAGAGAACTTTCGATACGTCACGGACCACCTCAATATCAGATCTTATTTTTCTTATAAACAACAATCAATTTTAGAATTTAGATTATAAATAAATAAAAACCAACGGAATTTCTTATAGCAGGCTTACAATAATGTTCAAAATTGATCAATTTCAAGCAAAATTTTGATATTTTTTATCAGTTTAACGCAAATTACTATTATAAACGTATAACGTACATCGTACTATTATATTTATTTAAGGTAAATTACAATTATAAAAAACAATTTAATGCGATTTTTGGGCTTGCATTCCGTTTACTAACAAAGATATCCTTGGGGGAATACTGCTCAAAGCTGCACGCATGTCTTTAATGGCGTCCAAACGATTTTTTTTTTTTTTTTGCTTTTCATGTAGACCAGTCCGGAAAATCTTTGTTCGCATAAATAATCTTGCTGTCCAAATAAGATATCGATTATCGGTTAAAATAATAACATAAATGACATTATGTAATGTAAATTTATAAATAAACGACGTATCACGCCCCAAATTTTTACACAGTTCGGTGCATTTACTTTTCATTTTTCTTTTTTTAAATGGAACCGTCTATTTTAAACAATCGAATAGTCTTTTTTTTTTCGAGCGACTCTGACTGATAAAATCAATTGTTTGTATCCTGAAAATTCTTAGAGACACAGCCGTCTAAAAATTTATTTAAAAAATGTGTTTTTTTCTCGGTTTTTCAATGATTTACTTATAATTTGTTCCCATAAAACAGTAACATCATTTTTAAAGCTATGTCTTTGACATTATTTTTTTTCAATTAAATTGTAAAATCTCTGGCGAATTTTCGAGTTATAAAAAAATTGTTTATTGAACAAAGTAAAACTATTGGAATTTAATGTTAAAAATAAATGTTTCCTTTAGAGACAATTTTATCGCGCCGAAAGGGTAATCAAATTAGGAATTTATCATAAACGTGAATTTCAGTATTTCCTCTCTATCACCGTCTGAAATTGAATTTCAATACAAAATCATCCGGCCAAAATATTTATAGGGTAACCTGAATAAACTATCAAATGCAATGTAATGTACCTGTCCAAAAATTAATATTTATATAATAATACGTGCTATTTTTTTAAAAATAAGCATACTACATCAAAAAAAAAAAAAAAAAAACCCCTAGTTGAATATTTGAATGCGCCAAAGTATATTTTCTGTGTACATTACCGTATTTTTTATTTTTTATTATTAAAGTGTATTTAAATTAAAATTATACTTGGAGTGTATTGTAGAAACTCTAACCTCATCACTAATATATAAAGTCGGAATACAAAATTGTATTAAGAGATGTATAAAACACGGAATAAAAAAAAAAACATCTCGCAATATCGTTACAACTGTACTGTATTATTTTCCGCACTCGGAGTTTTCATAATAGTAAAAGGTTTAAATGAAATAAATTGAACACCATTGTGGCCGATGTTGACTATTTGTACGTGTGTAATATAATATTAATGCAATCGGAGGCATTATTAGGCTTTATTAGTTGGACGTACGTTTTTGTTTTACGATAATAACAAAAAACAAAAAAAAAATAAAGTTGGTTAATTAATTACTCGACGAACAACGAACGTTCGGAAATTAGGCCTGTTAAAGATAATTCGTCGGTTCAATTGGTCGTGTATTAAAACTATTGTTAGCGAAATTAATAAAAAACCACGCTCGTCCCGATTTGTCGATAAAGTACTATAAGCACAAAAACAGTCCACACAATTATTAATAATCTACTACGGGTGGATGTAATGGGGTTCATCAATACGTTTCCCTAATCCTATAGGCTGGCCGGAGTAAATATCTAAGTTTTTCAATTTTTTTATTTTATTTATTATGTTTTAGGATTTTTGTTTTAGGATTTTTGTTTTAAAATTTAACTAGTCGACAACGGCCGGTTTTTGGTATGTTTCAGCGCCAACAACCGACACGGGACACTACGCCGTCTAAGTACCGCGATCGGCGGTGATAAGCCCAATCACAGTGGTAACACACCTACAGACACCCGGTAAGACAACCTATTGATTCCCGATCCAAAACCGACCGTTTTAAATATATTTTGCAATTTATCGATTTTCAAATGCAATTTTCCAAGCATTTGATTAGTCACAACGAAATACTAATTTAATATCGGAAATCCATCGCGTTCATTACGATACGGATTCGTGGTGTGTTTAATATATAATTACATTTTTTTTTTTTTTTTTCAAACGTATTTTACGACAAGCAAAAATAATCCGTTTGATACGATGATATTTTTGGCAAAACAATAACTTTTGATTTTGCGAAGCTTTCATATATTTTTTTTTTCTTTTATAACGTTATAAAACGTTTTAAAAAAAAGCGGCGCCGGCGACGGCGGACGTTGCGGTGCCCTCGAGTCATTGGATTTCGCCGGTTCGCGTCGAATATTATAGTCTTAAAAGGTAATGGTCTCTCGACTTTTTCTATAAACCCGTCGTATTTATTTGCTCAGTCGCGTGTACGCCTTTCGTCTGCACCGCGTAATAATATAATATTATTTTTTTTTTTTTTTATCTTTTTACGTTTTACCTCTCGTTTGGCAACCTCTCGAGTCGTCGGTTTTCTGAAACGACGGCCCGGATCTTTTTCGCCGTCCCAGAGATATTGCGTGACGTTCCCTCGAACGATAGGATTTCCGATTTTCCAAACCGAGCCCAAAGTACGACAACGTAGTAAAATACGAGAGAGCGAAAAGAAAAAAAAAACAAACAAATTAATATCTATTGCAAAATGCAGTAAACTGCAGTGATCTTGTTCGTTTTTGTTATTCGAGTGCCGAGGTACAGGGCGTCGGGCGAATCTCATGGCAGAAATTACGCTCGCGGAATACACGCGATATTTTACCGACCGTGGTCATAGTGTCATCCAGGTCCATTTATCGAATATACAATACGCGATAACGGTATTTCGCAAAATCATAATATTGTGTATTAATAGAAAATTAAAGAATATTCCTCGTTCGTTGCCAAAAGCGATGTTTACAAAACCAACATAAATCACTAGGAACTGAGCGAGTTTCCGAATCTCGGCGCATTTCCAGATGCAAATGGTGTGATTGCTGATGACAAAATTCAAATGTTCACTGATCATCTTTTGCAGCTGAAAGAAGCACACGCAATTAAGACGTACGCGACTTACAAAGCCCCTAATTGGATTTTAGACCTTATTTACCAGTTTATCGATCAGGCTTAACGACACTTATCATCCCACAACTATGGCAAAAAGTTACGTGGTTGCTTATTTCTTTCCTGTCAACGTGTCTAGCCGAAAAATGGTCCAGCGCCGTTGTTCAGCTTTCGACGAAGCAAAGGAATCGGTTGGATATTTACAAATAAAGGTGAACCTGCGTTTAACTTTAACCAACACCGAACCGGACATTGCAACATTAACGGCTACTGACATCAGGCAGTCACTGAAGTGGTATAATAAAATATTCTTTTCTATATAGTTAAGTAAAGTGGAGTCGAATTAATACATTTGTTTCCGAAACACAAAATAAAAACATAAAAAAAATTTTATTTTAATTTACAACAATGAACCATATCATTATGAGAATTTTTTGATCGGTATGCAGGGGACGTGAGCTCGGTGAAGGGGCGCTGAACCGAAAAAGGTTAAAAACCACTGGTCTAGTATTTTATAGTTATACGATTGTCGACGATTAAGCACGGGAATTTTGCCCGTTCCTACAAATAATAATACACTACAAGACATCAAATACATTATTCGCGTGCAAGTTTAAACATTTTAAAAACGAAACATCGTCCGCTATACGCCAAATTAATGGAAAACCAATAGGGCCGAGGAAAAACAACGCGATACGAAATAGAATTTTTAATAAATAATTAGTAGTATCAGACTTAAATACGGTTTTCGGCAATGACTTTTTCATTAATAACGAATATATTATGATCGTTAGGCACAATGATTTTATCTACAAAATAGATTTTATAAAGATTGTACTCGTTTTCGACTTCTGTGATTTTACATTTTAACGTATTTAAATTCTAACCTAACAGTGCCCCGGTGGCGTAATTGTGAGTGGAGGCAAGGGGAAGCAATTCCACAAAATGTATCCACCTCCACAAAATATATACAAACAAAAGTAGTGATCAAGCTACATTTAGTTTAGACTCTCGAAATAAAGTGAAGCAATTTCAGTCCGGTCGATACACATGCAGACCGGACAATCTATCAAAATATTTCACGAGGAACCACCGTCAAAGGTTTACCCGGAGTTACAAAAACGGATGCCCTCGGCAGTACATATGTAGTTCATCCGAATAACAGTGAATTTTACTTCAGAATTTTGCTCCACGAGATAAAATGTCCAATATCCTTTGCGAGGGATCGAGGAATAAAATCGTCTAATTATTTAAATCGTCTAAAATAAAAAAAAACGAATACAATCCATTAATCAATATATTCGTAAGATAAAATTATTATTTTTCTCGCATTATTTCATAAAAGTTTATATATATATATATTGCACGATTCTCCCGTTTTATAATATGTTGACACGTAATCGCATTATCCGGGTTACAAAAATAAGAAATTATAAGTTCTTTCGTTTATTTTTTAAGCTTTGTTTAATTACGTTATTAAAGTTATTAAATTAGAGTTTGATATTATTTTGTACACATGGAATAATATTGTATTTACACCGTCCCCTCGTGGTTTTGATTTTGACGAATGAATTATTTTGCCCCCTGGCCCTAGTTTCTTACCCAGTTGCGTCACTGCAGTGGCCTATATATAATAGATTTTAACTTCGCATACCGAAGTAGGACCGTTTTTCACTTAAAACCGCACGTGATCTAATCATGCAATGTTAATGCGAAATCGTACGTTTACCGTAACATTCGGCATCCATATGCCAGATTTGGTTTTTTATTTATAACGGGGGTGTAATAATGAACGGCCTGCACGCGGTACACCCCGGACGAAGTGTCCGCAGTCAGCGGCCTGTTCGTTCGGCGGCATAAATGATCAACCAAACGTTGCGGTATCGGTTATCCACCGGTTTTATTTATTTCTCGTAATCTCCGCTATATTGATTATGCGTATTTTTTCTATTTTTAATATTAAATATGTTTTTCGAAAAGCTACACATTATATTATTACGCGTGTATCGAATCGAATGATTTATTCTCCGGGCGTTATTATACGCGTTTCGTGTATCGATCGTTCCATTCGATATCGAATATTATTAATTATTGTCACGTTACGTGACGGGAATCGCGTTATTCGCGTTGTCATATCGTATACGAGGTTCCTTATAATACCAGACCATCTATAGTCGATCCTGCAGAAATAGCGAGAGATAGATGGGGGGGGGGAAGACGCGATTTTTTTTTTTTTTTTACGTTTCGTTATATTATTACCGTTTCGAGTTTTCGGGATACGTACGTACAGATTCGCCGAGATCGTTTCTGAAAATTCGGCATGAAAAAATAGAAACTGTATATCATATTTATTATGTTTGTGATCCGTATGCGTAATACACGAACGTACGCCGGGAACGGGGGGGGGGGGAGAGAGACGATTTCGATTTGTCGGGCGCGTTGGCTGTCAGTACCGAACGTCGTGTAAGAGAAAAAAAAATACGCCGCGCCGTCCCTATAGGGACGCCCAAGAGAAAATTCCAAAAGAGTATTAAAAAAAAAAACGTCTTCGGCGACTGACGCGATTTCGACTTCTCGTGTTTTTTTTTTTTTTTTTTTTTTTAATATAATGTATACACACAGCTGTATATATTGAGCGCACGTTAACAGAACGACCGGGAATTATACCGGGAATTGTCGCTGTTCGCCGGCAGCGGGGGCGCGGGCGAACCGGACGGGCGCCTTTAACGATTTTCAACGTACCTACCCGCCGGTTGCAAAACATATTAAATATTTTACTAAAACCGTCGATTTATAAATAATACCGCGAGGATAGTTTAAAAGAAAGAAACAAAAAAAACCGTAAAGAAATCGCGTGCGTTTTACTTGGCGACCGGAACGGAGACGAACGATAATAAGACTTGCACGGGTTTATGCGATGAAATCCGACATCAACAAAAAAGCGAGAGCTATCTCCTCGAATAGAACGCCATGTCGTTTATAAACGGTAATAACTAATTACAAGATATACTCTACCGGATTTATGGGTTGGTAGCCTCGAGAGTTTTGGCTAGCGAAAGCGCAAAAAAAACATACTGACGGTCAACTGTGCCCCAAAGAACGCCTTAATAATTGATCGTCGATCGACATTGAAAACGATACCGCTTAAAAAAAAAATACGCAGATGTAAACGAAGGAATCCGCGGAATTGCTGATATAAAATCAATTTTACTTTGTTCTTCTCCAGTAAGATAGTGAAAGTCTATCACGCTCAAAGCTATCATCTCGATGTAGCTTTGACCCATATAAATACTTTTTAATTACTTTTTACTTAACTCTACCCCTATGTTTACCCGGGATAAACTCTGAGACCCGAACACGATCGATTTTCATAAAGTTCGCATTAATCGGTCCAGCAAGGTTCGTATAGGGTGGCATTGGGTGGGTTACTTTCAATCCCCCGACATCACCGAATGTTATCCGGGTTTTAGGCGATGGTGCCGACTACGATTTTTTTTACTATTTTATTTTCCCGTCTGCGTACGACTGTCCTACTTTCCTATTTCGGTCCGATGTTCAAGTGTTGTGAAAAAGTTTCGGATATCCAGTCGGTGCGTGGGTGACGGGGGGGGAGGGGATTCATATTGCGTTTTTCGTTGTAGTTTTCAAAAATAATTCGTAAAAAAACGTCTGCCGAACTGGTGGTGGATGGGGCGAGGGAAACACACGCATCACAGTGAAACCAATACGTTGTTCGCATTGCAGGAGAATTTAATATTTTCATAAAAACCGGACAGAAGAACAGAGAAGACTTTTTGCTTTTCATAAAGTTTTCGTTTTATATCGCCGCCGCGGCGCGCGTCTCAGTCGCCATTGTTTCCGCGGGTCCGCAATAGAAAATGAAGAAAAAGAATAAAAAAAAAAAATACGGCGGCACACCGATCCGATCGGGTTCCCGATGCGAGTTGGTATCTCGTTTTATATTTATTTATTTTTTATTTTTTTTTTTAATATATTTTATATTTTTATTTTTTTCCTCCTATTATTATTATTATTTTTATGTTAATCCCCGGGACGCACTAGAAGCGGGTACCTGCATGACACACGAACGGTACGCACACGCGCACAAGACGGGCGTGCGAGCGGTATTGTTGTCGTCGTTTTGTGTTTTGTATTTACAATAATATCATCTATGGGTATAAAAAGTATATAAAAAAAAAAAAAAAAAAAATATATATATATGTATATATACACACAGTGTGTGGTGTACGTTCTAAACGCTTTTGTGGTGTCTTACGACAAGAGAAAAATGCGCGCCCGTAAATCATATACATATATAAATGTGCATGTGTGTGCATGTGTGTCTTATAATACACGTGTATGCGTGTGTATATGTATATATGGTTTTATACATAATATTATTATCGTCGGGGGGCAAAACGTGAGGACCCGCACACGCCCGGTGCGCGCGTCTGTAGAATACCGTGTGTGCGCGCCGGCTGACGGTTGGCCTTGTTCGGGAAAAGATGGTGGTGGTGGGGGAAAAAACAACAAAAAAAAAGAAAATTGAAAAAAAAAAAAAAAATACTAACTACCGATTTTTAATTTTTTTTTTTTTTTTTTTTTTTTTTACGCGCCACGTCTGCAGCATAAAAACCCGGCCGGCTGCCGGCGTTTACACCGTGGAAACGGACTGATAACCGTAAACGACGACGGTTATTATTACTGGATTATTAACCGGCGTCCGGGGGAGACTTGTATATAAGTTCTTTTTTTTTTAAAAAACACGATAATAAGCGCTAAAATATGCATTTAATCCCATTCCCATTACCCTCGCCCCGGAAAATAAGCCAATAGGTCAGTAAGCGTTGCGTGACAAATTAACAAATAAAGAGAAAAAAGACAAAATACGACAATTGTACTGTAAACACCGTGAACAAATCTGTATTATTTCTTTAGTTATTTTTTACCTACACGAAAATTACAACGAGCTACGATTTGTAGACAACAATAACATATAATTAATATATTTTTCTTTTTCGATTAGGCTAGTCACGCTACTATTAATTACACTGATCCATTCAAATTTCTATAGGTTTTGTTTGAAATTTGAACAATTTGTCAAATTATGCAACCAAAATTATGCACAAAAGCTGAAATATACGCACATTCAAAATTCGGATTTGATATATAATGGTAACCAAAAATGAATTTATTTCGCACAGTGATATATTTTACAATAAATAACGAAAGTATGCGAATGCCGATTAGGGTTCGATTTTGCTAATAGTGGGCAGGGAGAATTTATATTTGAAATAAAAAAAAAAAAAAAACCAAAAGCCGGTTTTATTGTAGTTTTTTTTCGTCAATGTTTTATTATAGCTCGGGTGTTGTCCACAGCGTGAAATAACCGGTACGTATTCGCCACTGAACGATGATGACAATAATAGTGTTAAACTTATTTTGAAAAGGCCATAATCGGCGGCACAATTTGGACATTTTTGCGGGGGAACAGGGGTGTCCGCCTATCACAACCGTGACACTGACACATATCGCCTCCCCGGTACAAATTTGCGAAAACGCCACCGGTATCCCCGCACTGTTCGAGGCATAATTATTTTTGAGTATATCCTTAAAAAAAAGATTTTATCTCCGAAAATACGGTTCGACGGGAGGGTGTCCAGACACGCGAACCACCACCCTCTGCCCTTGGTCGCGCCACTGGCCATAAAGTGCCTTAGGTGAGCCGAAATGATTTTTTTTTCTTCCGATATTTGAAACGGATAATCGTGAGCCGATATTGAAATTCTACTAATATGCCGGTTGAATACACTGGTTTTTAAACGATTTTTTTCACATTCCAGAGATAATTATTGACGTTTTTTTTCTCCAAAAATAACGGGTCTAACAACGGTTTTTTTGAAGAAGAAAAACGAAAACCCGGTTTGTGCCCACTGGCAGTAACGTACATTACTCGACTCGACTGTGCGTTTTAATTTCTCTAAATACCGCAAACGAACGATAAATTTTTTTGTCATTCGAGTCGTGTCTATGAAACAAGTAGGTAGGTATACCACAGAGACGGCCTGTACATTATTTCGCCGTCGTTAATTCACGTTTTCTATGTTCGTCGCCTAAAATCCCGACAATTCTACGGGGAAGAACGCCGTGTCAATCGTTTTAATACTGTTCGCGTTACGATCCCGGGAAATAGTGTACGTACGCCACACTGCCAGTGCCGCGTACCGAGCCAACGTCGAACGACCGAAATACGTCCGGCCGGTGGCGTCAAAGTCTGGAAACGTTTATATTTTTTACCAATTTCTATAGTATACCGTCGTGCCAGTATACTAGGTGCGACAATAAAATAACGAGACTTTTTGAAAAAAACCTAAACTATTAACGTTATCTATAAAACGATTATTGAAATATGATTAGAAAACACTTATCTAAAAGTACTATGAACACTGATGGCATCGATTCATTTTCTTATATGTAAGTAGCCTTGTTATTAGTGCGAGTTCGACTATACTGCCGAAAAATGTTAGATATAAAAATCGAACAACATGTGTTAACATTAAATTTCTTGTTAAATTAAAAAAAAACTGCCGCGGAATCGTTTCGTATGTTATGTGAAGTTTATGGTGAAGAACGTTTATCAAGAGCTCGTGTTTTTGAATGGCACAAACGGTTTTGTAGTGGAAGGGAGGACGTCGAAGACGATGATCGTTTTGGACGTCCTACCACGTCTTCAACAAACGAAAACGTTGAAAAATCGACAAAATTAATTAATCAATATTATTATAAAGAGGTATTAATTAAATTAAGAGAACGTGTCAGAAAGAAGCGACCAGATCTATGGAAAAATGGCTGGGTTCTTCACCAAGACAATGCTCCAGCTCACAGTGCATTTTCAATTCAACGTTTTTTAACTGAAAAAAAAATTTCTGTACTTCAACATCCCCCGTACTCCTTGCTCCTTGCTCCTTGTGACTTCTTCTTATTTCCTTCTTATTTCTTTTCCCATTTTCAAACAGTTGATGACGTAAAAATGAAAACGGCAGAACTTCTAAAAGAGCTGAATGAAAGCAATTGGCAACACTGTTTTCAAGAATGGCAGCGACGTATGCAACAGTGTATTGATGCTGAGGGAAGGTACTTTGAAGGTGATAATCATTAAATTATAACATTTTTAAAATAAACAACTTTTATTCAAAAAGTCTCGTTGTTTTATTGTCGCACCTCGTAGTGCGAGGTTTACGCATTCCGGGAATATTTATTATAATATTTACGGGCATAATGTGATATTCGTGATCGTATCGTTGCCCGCCCCGAAAATGTAATGTGTTCGCCACCGACGGACAATACAATAAGGATACGGATCGGCGCCACTGATACCGAGCCGGCCGCGGGTCACGGGTTTCGAAAAAGTCGTATAGGTCGTCGATATAGACCACGACGCCGTGAAATTTATACCGACTTTTTCGTTTTTAAAAATACCATTTTGCGTATATATATACAGCGGGACCTCTGAATATCGGACACCTAGGATAAATAGAATTTTTAAGAAACGTATAAAAAAAAAAAAAAATAAGAAATTCGGCATAGGTACACACTTAAATACAATTATTGTTGACGGGGTGGGGGGGGGCGAAATCGGTCAGTTTGGTTTGTTTGTAATTATGGTCCCGTCTTTGTACAATTCCGTTAGCGAGTTCGTCAGCCAGATTTACAGTAGAAGAGACTAGACTGCTTAAAACACTACCGATTTCTACGTCTGTTGGCCATACGAAACGACCTTAGTCCTTTTATACGGCAGCCAACGCGTCCCGTAAACTCGTAATGTGAAATTTTGACGTTTTTTCGTCGCCGACGTCGTTTTATTCGATGTCGTTGTCGTTCGCGTCGGTCTCGGCAAGTCCGTCGTTATACGACGTCGTACAATGCGCGTTTTTCCGTTGTCGTTTTGCCAATTATTATTAAATTAATATCGAAATGCGTGTCCGCTATTCGGAGGCGTTCCCATTGAAAACTAATGAAAATTTCCCGAAAAATCGTTCGGTACGACATAATTTCTCGCCGGTCCGAATCGTTGTTACGTTGTATTTTATTTTTTATTTTTTCCGAAAGACCGAAAACGATTGCTGCGGATTTTCCGACGGCAAATAATAAAATATTATATCGTACGGTAAATATCTTGACGCGACTCGGACTCGGTTTACTCGGGGGAGTTATTTTTACACGGGCACATGACGACCTATAACTTTCCCCGGATACATTTTAATATTTATACAAATATGTTTGGATTTCACACTGTAAATATATATTTACGTCTAACCGTGGCGGCGATTTTTTAACGGTATTACACTGTACGTTTTTATAACATCGTATGGCGCGAAATCGCCGTTTAAAGGGGCTCTACGGTGGGCGAAAAGTTTACAGTCGACGGTTCCTCCATCAATGATGCATAAATGAAATCCGAATACGGTTCGCGTATTAGGAATCCCCAGACGCTACGAAGGGCCTACTCTAAAAATCGCGTTCTCGTTGGTCCCCTATAAAATTGACGACGAATCGGTAACACGAGCAATGGTAGAAAATTCGTGTCTAGTTGCTTAGGTAGGTGTTCGGGTCCTCGTAGTTGTTACCACAATAATCGGGAAAAAAACGGGCAAATTTACGCGCGACAACCCATTTCGGTAAATTTTGATTGTGTTAGTTTTGCTTTTTTATTATTGTAATTCGTTTTAAAATAATCGTAAAGACCCGCAGTTTTCACCGAAGCCGTATATATTCAAGCTAATTTTCAATTTTTAGCTTTTATTTGGTTTTTGTTCTGTGGTTTGGAAACGGACAAAAAAAAAAAAAAAAAAAAAACGAGCGCAAATGTGTAATCGTAATATTTTAATAATAATTGCGAGAAATTTTTTTTCGCGCTAAACATAAAACAATATCGATTAAAAAAAATTAAAAAAAAAAAAAAAAAAAAAAAAACATCGAACGCTCCAATACAATATAAATACTATAATATATAAACACATTATTGTATAGGATATCGTGTCCAATATGTTGTAAAAAACAAAATGCAACACTAAATTTCCATTTCAAATCGTTTAATATCGCCGTCTATACGGTTCTCTCTCTCTCTCTATATATATATATATTTACACAAGTGGTAACGGACGGTATATTGAATGAAAGTTTTCCAATTGTTTATTGCATTTTGCATCGCGTGCAGTCGAGTGAATATTTCATTTTAGGCTCAGACGTATTATATATATATATATATATACGTATTTTACGCACCGATTGCAGTCGGCGAGCAATTTTTTATTTTGTTTTTATCTTTATTTTATACAACTGGCGACGAGGTGCAAATTTTTGATTATCACGACAATCGGCGGCAATCGAGATGAAAATAAAAAAATAACAAAAGACAAAATCGAAATGTGTACCGGTGGAATCGAGAGTTTTTTTTTTTTTTTTTTTACGGGCGACGCGTGTTCCCAAGCTGTACAACTTTATACTCCGGAATAATGGATAATATTTCGCTATTGTAATTCGACGTCGGCGTTCCATTCGAACTGCTAGAAATACCGAAAAACCAATTTTAAAACGTATCCGCGTCATGCCGGACAATAGCGGAATCGTACTTTCCGGTTTGCCGGGCACCCGTATCCGCGAAAACGGAATATTTTATAAAAATTCGACATTTGTAAAACGAATCGATTTCAAATCAGTCGCGTCGCGCCGATCGGATTGCTTTCCGTACGGTCCGTTCGGAAAAAAATGGTTACTCGAATCGGCTCCGATTTACGGCCAGATATAAATAGGTAAATACTAAAACTATTCACACAAAAAAAAAAAAAATAAAAACATATGATATTATATTTTATTCGGAAACAAAATGGATTCGTCGGGTATGACATACGTGTTCATACGGACGGGCGCAGCGTGATAGATCCTCGTGATGCACCTCGTGAATACATTTCGGCGTTCAAAGGTTTTTTATCGAATAATCACCGCAATTCCCAATATTGACGTTTGATTTGAATAATTCCGCTGCGGTGAAGACAATTCGAGTGAAAAAAAAAAAGAAGAAAAAAAAGATGTACCGCCCGGGATTCAGTAGGCGATTCTTGTGCGCCGATTTTGACGATATCCGCGGACATGTCCGGCGCCAAACGACCGGTGCAGACAACGGAAGGGCTGGGGGATATGTCACGTGGGGGAATTTCGTTTAACGCGACTTTACGTCAGTAGCACGTCAGAGCCCCGCGAGCCCTGCGGGTTTGATATTTGCGTGATTTTTTTATTTATTTTTTTTTTAAGTTTTTACTCTAATAAAATTAAGTACCCCGAACTGGTGGTAGGGGGGGGCACGCTTTACTTTCCGACGCACGTGCTCGGTTCGTTCGATTGGACCGTATAAATTAATACGGCGTATCACTACTCTACGCGTATTACCGGACAGAAATCGTTTGATTATTCCGCAATTGAATTTATGACGGACAAATAATAATAATATTATCTCGTCACGTGATAACGTCGGATAAAAAAAAAAAAAAAAAAACAAACCGAATTATTCGAATATTCAGGTGTATATAGGCAATTGAAACGGAACGGGGCGATCGTATTTAAAAAAATTGTAAACGGTTTCTCGAACGCATTTTGGTAATTGTAGGATAAAACACGCGTAACTAACTAGTGGTGGCCGGGTACAAAATAATTTATTTCACCAAAATCAAATGGCACCAGGTGTGGCGGTGTGAATATATTCGTATAAAAAATAATCAAAGACTAAACTAATGACTAAATCGGTTATAACTTACCAAAAAAAAAAAAAAAAAATGAATTAATTTAATGTTAGTTGTCCTATTTTGTCTAAACCTGCCCGGATAATGCGATAACGTAGACATAATATTATGCAACAGGAGAAACGTAGCATATACGCATTTTCCAAATAAAAAAAAAATAATAATTTTATCTTGTGCGTGTAAAAATCAATCAATGTATTTGCGATCATTCATTTATTTTCGAAAATTCAGAGATTTGCACCGTTGTCACACCATCCCCGTCGTGGGCTGGGGGGGGGGCAGAAGTAAAATGTCAGGGGAGAGCAAGTGATCCCCTCGCTTCGCCTACAATTACGCCACTGTAATCCCTACTTTTTTTTCGTTATACCTTTTCATTATCACGTCATTGTTATATTAAATTTTAATTAGTAGACACTATTGTATAGTGGATAATGCGGTACGGCGTCCGCGAATATTCAAAGGATTATGATTATATATTTCTGCGATAAGTCCACTTTGATAAAAAAAATTTTTTTATTTTATTTGTACAGTTATAATTCATGCGCTCGTAGTTAGTTCATTATATCGCGAAAAACGTACCCCACGCCAGCCATTGTGATCGTTTAATGAAATATTTCTCTTTGATTAAATTACATTTTTTAAACGCAATATTTTCAAAGAATACGTTTTTCTCTTCAACTGTCGGTTGGCTTTTCGAAATGTATTTTTAAACTGCATTACATAGAGATTCCGATTTCACGTCATAACGGAGCCCCTCCCCCCCGCCCCCGGACACTATTCAAGTCAACGTATTCATAAATAATATTGACCGTATAAAATATTACGAGTAGGTTTTATTATTATTTTTTTAAATTTTAATTCGTACAAAAATTTAACTAGAGTTCGTGTTTAGGTAGGTAACTATTTCGATTAGAGAATTTTAAATAATTGTTATTTTCGGTTTGCTATTATGATTGCTATTATTATCTATTAGATTCCGAGCGAAGCGTAGACGCTATTGGTCGTATGACGTGTGTATAATTTTTTATATTTCTGTCTGTGAACAACATTTCTACCAGACATATTGCTCCGGTTTTCACGTGTAGAAACTTTTCTGAAAGTATTTCACATCTAGTTGGTGCATTGTTATTTTTTTTGATTTTGGTATTATATTTCGTAACAATTTGGAAAAACTACGAGGAAAACGTAGAAAACACGGGACAATTTACAGTAATAATGGTTTCATTATACTGGATTTGTTTCTTTTTGTTGTCACCCAGTGAAAAATAATTATAAAGCCTTGACTTTTTTTACGTAATGTTAAATTTATCCTATTCGCCGGGCGGACAAATGTTCAAAACATTCTGACCATTTTCAAACTATTTATAAGCGTTTTATGTTTTCGAGTTTTTTTTTTTTTTAGTATTTGTTTGGTTTTATGCGGATGAAAATGTACAACATTTTTTAGAACGAGGATCATCATATGTTGTATTTGGTTGTCTAAAGAAAAAAAAAAAATTGAACGTAATGTAGTAGTTTTTTTTTTTTACAAGCGTTTAACGTGCAAATTTTGACGAAAATCATTAAGAATTACGTCGTTTAAAAACACGATTAAATGAACTTCGCTCAAAATCATTTTTTGTCAGCAATGATTTATCGTTGCGTACAGATATAATTTAAATTCCCCTCTATATAATACGCATATTCCTATCTTGCAAACATTTTTTTTTTTTTTTTTAATTTAATTTTTTAGCTTTTTTTACGCGTCAAGTTTAATATATTTTCTCTGGGAAAAAAAAATAAAAAATAAACATTTCACTAATTAATTAAACAACTTAACGGACGTCGGCGGCGGCGGTGGCGGTGATGGCACGTTTTTCTTTTCAACTTTCGTATAATCACATCGGGCGTTTATACAGTTAACGAGTCGTTACGTAAAAAAAAAAAAAAAAAAAAAAAAAAAAATGAAAAAATAGTAAGTCGTTTCCACGGATCAACAACAATATAATTTAATAATCATAACATTGTAATAACAACGAACCGCAGTCAGCATTATAATCTTATCCGTACCCCGCAACTGGTCCGAGAGTGGTACGTTAATCACGTTGGTTTTTTTTTTTTTTTTTTGGTTTGGGTTTTTGTTTTTTACCGAATCGATCGGACCCGTATGCGGAATGGGCACGACAACGGCGGCGGCCACACCGGCAAAAATAATATTTCATCACGTCCGCGTGTGCGCCGAACGACATTAAGCGAAACGTTTAAAATTAAATTTGAAAAAGTCGAAGGAAAAAAAAAAACTCACGGTCGAAAAAATAAAATCGCAAATGTCGGCAGACGATTCGTGGCGATTTTTTATTGCGATATCTCGGCGGGACGTAAGATAATATTAAAATACACAGAACGGGTCGGTAAAACACTCGATATCATAATACATACATTGCGTGCAATGCATTATAAAACCGTACATAACCGATTTTAATAAGATTATGCTCGTGTGTGTGTGATTTGGTCCAACTTAAAATACAGGATGGTTTTTATCTCGATAAGTGACAGTCAAATTATTTTTATTTTTATTTTTTTTTTTTGTGGCAAATTTAAAGATTTTTTTTTAGGAATATGGTTGTATATATACACAAATCAATAATTAATACGTTACTAGGGAAACTATCATTGTTTAGTTACCATTTATTTTTATTTTTTTTTTTCCGTTATTCTATAAATATAAAAGCCAAATGTAACGCCTCACTGGCTCGCTGACCAGAGCCCGGACTAATCCGCTGGAGCCTAAAGACTTGAAATTTCGGGTGGTGTATACCGTACGGTGTAGGTGCCCGACAGCCTAAGAGCGGCAAACGATAAACGATTGTTTCGCGTATTAATTTTGTAGATTTTCAGTATAACACCGCGTAAAAACCGCGATATGACCGACGAGATCGAGACGGGAGATGGCCGAGATGGGCAGGGGCTTAAATCCACGGGTAATTCCAATTTTTCACGGCTACAACGCCGTGTGGGACAGCTAGTATATATATATATATATATATATTATATAGTACGGATTTATAATGCGCAAACTGTTCGGATCGGTGTTTTAAAAGTCAAATTAGGTCCTGGCAGACGACGTTTTACAACAGTATTATAATGTTCACCTATGCCCCCCCTCACCTTCGTTGCGGTCGTGTCGGAGGATCCGCCGGATTTAAGACCCCCCGCAAAGGATTACCGTCCGACTACTACGCGGAATATTATATCCGCCGCCCACTCGAACATTTTTTTTTTATTTTTATTATTATTATTATTTTTTATACCTTGCTACAGCATCGTCTGATGTACAAAATAAACGAGGGCGTACAATAAACGAGGGATGAGGAGTTATTGCGCGAGTTGTGCGTTCTTATTTGGGCCTCCGTTTTGTTCGCCAACCCGGGATACGAACGAAATTACTTTAAATATACAATTTCGAGTTTTTTTTTGCATATTTTGACGGTTTTCGACACTGTTACCTAACCAAAATAATCTGACTGAATTTATGTTTAAATATAGTTTGATTATGTATTTATATATTTTTTACTAAAAACAATTATATACAATGAATAATACATTTTTCAAAAATCTAGGTTTTTTTTTTGATGCATTTTTAATGGGTTTAAATGTATGTTTTTTTTTTTTTCTGTGCTTCTCTAAATGAAAAACTATAATATAATAACACTGGCTGATCCCTCACGACAATGCCCGTGAAAAACCAAATACCCGTGGATTTGCCCATACTCATCGCCCAACACTATCGGACCCAACTATATCGCGGTCTTTTATTCCTTCTTGTCGCTAATCTATTAAAAAAGAGGACTTTCTTGTCCATGTCAATTATAATAACAACCAGTTTTCTTTTCATCCTTGTCGTCAAGGTAATCTCAAGAAACTCAATTTTGGATGAATTTCGATAAATCCATTCTTATCTTACCCCTTCAACATATGATTCCTATACCACCAAAAAAATGTCTCTAAGACCAGCGGTTTAGTCTGGGCGTCGATCAGTGAGTGAGTGAGTGAGTGAGTTATTGGAACCAGTTTGAAATTCTCACTCCTAAAAGGATATTATTTTTATTAGTTAGATTGAATAAACATCATCTTAAAACAAATGTATATCAAAGACATATCGGGAGCGATTATAAGTCCCTGGAAACACCTCTGGATTTATCAGAAATTTTCCATTATAGATAATAACTGTCCCGCCAGGTGTTGCCTGTGTCACTTTTTTGTTGGCTCGAATTTTTTAGTATATGTTCTCATGACAACCTATATTCCATATTCTGACCCATAATATCGATCTCAGGTTCCGATTTCCGACTTTTCCGGTGGTTTTTCTAATAATTGTCTTTCATATAAACCTCGTCCTGACAATTACGAACACAACAAAAAAATCAGCCAAATCGGTCGAGCCTTTCTCAAGTGTAATAATCTTACATACATGCGGCAATTGATTTTTGTATTTATAGATTAAAATATATTTTATTTTGCCGTTAAGGTCTTTTGCATGCTTCTACCAAACCTCTCCTCCGTTCATTCCGGTCCAATGCTTTATTCATTCGTCTTGACTCGTCAGTATCCTCTGAGATATCCTTCTTCGTCCTATCTATCCATCGCCGGTGGTCGGTTTTTTGTCGGGTTTCCGATCGGGACTTTTCATATGAGACTTTCACTAGCCCGCCAAATACGATGACCAGCCCGGACCGGAGTAGTCATCTCGATTTTAGGGATTTGGCTTGTTATTTAATCTTTGTAGATCAATGTTTTTTCATCTGCGGATTTTCCCTTAATTTTTTCATTCGAAGGGGAAATATTTTCTCATGCGTCCCCATGTGTCGTGGACCACGTAACCACCCCCCCCCCCCTACAGGGGAGAGGGTCGTTTGGACCCACTGTACAGGGGCCCATTTCAGTTTTAATAGTTTATGGTAAATTTAATTAGAAGTTATGCAAAGTTAGACCAACAGGATTTTTAATATCTAATCTGTATGTTATATATTTTGATATTTTTAGCCCGAATTAAAAAAAAAACACTTTTTCATTTGTACACTGTATATATTTATTGATAAATAAAATATAAAATCGCTAAAAATATCAGTAATTTTTTTATTTTTTTTTTTGCTCGTCACCAAAATAAAGGCCCGCGATAATATTTCTTACAGGGAGCCCAATATGGTGGCGGACAGGAGATATCTCCGGTTTCTCGTGTGTAGCTTAGCTTCGGACAGCGGGTAAATAATAAAATATCATACGGTAATATAGTTTTTTTATTTCGGCAATTTTCGACGGACGACCGCCGAGACGCGTCTACCGTCGCACAACAATAATATAACGTGACATTTTTTTTTTTTTTTTCGTCCAAAATTTCCGTTGTGCGCGCGTATCTCCGCGCCGGGACCAATGGAATAGTTTGAATTTTCGGTACAATATTGTAAATATTATTATCTCGCGGTGGCGCGGCGGCCGGTGCCGGCGAAAGAACCGCCGTGTTTCTCCGGGAGACGGGGGCCGCGCCGGCGACCTCCTACGATTCGGCGGGGACAACGCCGCGCGCGATTTCCGCACGTACCATTACGGCGGTAACCATAACTCAATCAACCGCCGCGGACCACACCAAATCCGACGCGCAAACCCACGTTTACGTACCGGCTCTGCGCAATGTAATAAATATATATATATATATATTGTGCGGGTAGTCGGCCGACTATATTATCGTATAATTACGTATTATAATAATAATAAAAAAAAATAATAAAGAAAAATACCCGTGCGTGCGTTACACGCTATCGGTCGGTTTCCGCCGCGGCAGATTAAATCGATTTTCGAGATCGAGAAAAAACGTAATTCATGCTAATATTTCGGAACGACGGCGTGATAACGAAATCAATCGCGGGCAATTGGAAACTCTAAAAACCGGGGTGATCTGCTGCCGAACATAAGCAGTCCTCCGATATTTTTAACTATTGGATTTGGCTCCCGAGATCAGTGTATAGAATTGGCCCCCCTCCGACCATCTATTTCATAAATTCCATTGGCTATCGAAATTGTTTAATACAATAATTTAATTGAGTCATATATACAGTCGAGTCGTGATAACTCGAAGTTGATGGGGGATAAAAATTCACCTCGAGATATGTATTATTCGAGATACCTAACTCGAATTTATCAAAATAAAATAAATACTTCGAGTTACCCATGTAATGAAATATAATTTTAAAATTTTACGATAAAAACGTTATGACAAATATAATACATAAACGCTATACAAAAACTAAATATGTATTATTTATGAGATACAGTAGAAAAATAATTTGTTATTACAGGTAGAGTGTAGACACATACTAACCAACCATGCTTATTATTATTGTGTGTGCGCTAATAATCAGTAATCTTTATTATACAGTACTGAAGTAGATAAAACATAATACATAATAATTATCACGGAATGCCCAGAATATCCAGATATAGCAGATATAAAAATATACTTCGACTAAGCTATTCATCACAATTTTATATTCGAGTTAACAAGACTTATATTAATACATTGAGTGTTATTATAATTTCTAGGGGAATTAAAAAAAAAATCGAGTTGTCGTGTTCTTCGAGTTATCGCGACTCGACTGTATATATATATATATATTGGTACAACTAAAATACAGGGTGCGGCGGAGCTGACTGATGAATTTTGAGAAGCTATACATAACGAAAATTAATACTTAGAGTAAAACGATTCGTTTTATTCGAATTATCAGGTAATCCCATTTTTTTTTTAATTTATGTTTTGAATATGATATCTTCAAAATGACGGCCGTCGGCTACAATACATTGCTGTAGGCGATCCCTGCCGTTTCGGTATGATTTTCGGCACGATACGATTGGTATGGTCGCGATTTCTTCGGCGATCCTTTCCTCCGGGTCCATCTATGGTATGGGGGCGATGTTTAAAAACCGTATCCTTAAGGAACCGCCAGAGGAAAAATCGCGCATGCTTAAATCGGGGGAGCGTGCCGGCCAGCTTACGTCACCCCTCAGAGTGACCAACCGCCCAGGGAACGTTTGTCGCAAAACAACAAACGAAATTCGAACCGTGCGCGCTTAAGCCTCGTATTTGCTAAAACCATACGTCTTCCAAGTCGCGTTCTTCAGCCATTTCCTCCAACCTGTGCTGCAGATAAGTTTCCAACATCCCCAAAGCAACCAGGCAGAGCGTCTTGGTGACCGTTCAATTGCCTCTCTGTCTAATTGCACGTATTTCGTGGTTCTTACCGTCCTAGGTGCTCTTCACGTCCACTTGGGGTACTTCCAGTCGATTCCAATTTTCAAATCCAAAATTGAATAGTGCTCACATAAGGGACATATCCGTTGCGTAAAATGCCAAGATGTAGACGTAAAGCCCTTTGTGTTGCAATCACAGAATGTTTCTTTTTTTTTAAATACGTGCGCACGACGAAACCTCGATGTACACCTGTCCAGACCATGATTACGACTTAAAAACGGCATAGCTTATTCAATATAATTCAAAATAGACCACTAATATAAACCCGCGCTTATCTTATCTTAGACTAATGACCCCATTAAACACGTCAGTTAGCTCCGCCGCACCCTGTATATAAAGTCGAATTAAAATAATAAAAATAATATATACAAAGTATATGAATAATGTAATTTCGTAGGCTTGAATTTGTAAGCTAGTGCTTGTGTATATTTGAAATCTGGATGTTACGCCATTGTCGTGTTTTTGAATTTTATCATCTATAGTAATTGTATTTGATCTTGGATATTTTTGTTATGCGCGGTCTTTCTGTATTGGAGAGTCTTATAATAATTCCGGTATCGGCTTGGACACCGTATAATACATCTTCGGGACCGTAGATGTTCGGGTGCGGTGAATAGAATTGGGAAATAATCTTAGAATGAAAAGACTCGCGGGAATTAGTCGTGCGGCGAACTTACTTACTTTGGGGTGTTTTTTCCGCCCGAATTACAGGTGGCCTATTGGCCTAATACAGTAAAATCGTAATCGGCTCAACGGTTAGATAATATCCGGGCAGTTGCCCGGGGCAATGTGTCGTTGACAATATTAATTTCGTCTACTTTTTCAAACTTTTATATTCGGAGAACCCCACTCGTCGAAAATATTATCGTCAGTCAACTCAATGGTGGCCTTAAAAAATAATAATAATAAAAAAAAAAAAAAACCGTATAAATTGTACCGATATTGTATATACTATACGGCGCGGGTACACCCGCCCGGCCGTGAAACGATAATTAGGCGATGTTTTCGACGCCCGTGTTCATAAATCAAAATTAAAAAAAACTATACTCGTACATTGTTATTTATACAGTTCCTATAATATTATATAACGGCATCCAGTACATTATACTCTGTAAAACATTGTGTGTTCGGTTGATTTCAATAGACACTCGGCTAACGTGGCAGTAGTGTGCGCGTATATATACGAGTATATATTAACGGTGTGACGTAAATCCGAATTTCGTATTTCAAAAGACGAAAATTCCAATTTTGAATTGAAAAATTCAATTTGTAATCGGTTAAAAAGTCAGAATAACAAAATTAATATCCTTTTTGGAACTTACCGAGTACTGGTATATCTAATCAAACCTTTTTGTTAACAAAACCCATTCACTCGCTGCGTTCTTACCATATAAAGACGACAACCGCTCTATTTTCGGTTCGATCGACGAAATTTATTTCGAATATACCTATTTTGCATAATTTCATTAGAAACGCGTACAACAATAACGAACGTTATATTTTTTATATTTCACCAATAGGTACTATACATTATGGCGATGCGACATAAATCCGGATAATCCGATGATCCGAATAATCCGGATTTCGGACAACAAAATACGGATTTCGGACTTCAAAATAATTTTCTTTATTTAAAAAAATGATTATTACGACGAAAAAAAAAATGTTTAGATCATTGACACGTAAGATTATAAGTGTGCGGAATAAATTAATTTTCGGTTACCGTGATATCGAGACTAATATTTTGAATGCGGATATTTTTACATATTCCATAAATTTTGCACTAAAGTGGTTATTTTTCAGTTTTTGTGCTTTTTTTTTTGTTTTGTTTTGCATATTTCGAGAAGTACTTCAAATGTCTAACAAAAACTATACACATTTCAATGGACCGGTGAAATTAAGAGAAAAAAAAAAAAAAATAGTGAATGCAATTTTGTTACAACTACTACAACTTTGTAGCTCGTTATAATTTTCGTGTAAGTATACCTAACCCGGGAAGAGATACTTATTTCAAGAAACAATAGCGATTTCTTCAACGAATTTAAAGTATTTAATGTTTGTATTTTTTTTTTAATTTCTAATGTAATACTAGTACGCAATCGATAATAATAATTATCAATTAATACATTATGTTAAATGCGTATTTTTTTTGATTTTATGCATTTTACGGGGGGTTTTTTTTTTTTTTTTTAAATTTTTAGTACATATTTTAGCGCTTATTGTCGTGTTTTAATGGGCTGTATGTCCCGAACCCCGATTATAAGAAACGTTATTATCAGACGATTCGAAACACAATATATACGCGTAATGCCATAAATGGTAATTTTCGTCGGACGTCCTGTACATATAAATATATTTTACTGCGTTGAATTCCCGTAATTTACCCCCGGACTTTCGGCCGAGTACTCGAGCGGCACCTACGTCTACACCGCGCGTTTTGCCCGTTAGCGCGCGGCCGGATCCTCGTATCGAATTGCTCCCCTCGGCGGCCGTATACACGCGCATTATAATAATATCGTAATGCACCGGCAAAATTCGATACGGAATTCCACGAGAAACCCGACGCTTCGCGGCGGATCACCGGCCAAACGCGTTCACCAGGCCCTTAAACCGACTGCTGAAATAACTTAGCGGACGCTGTCGCCAAATCCATTATTTTTGTCCGTAACACGCGTGCCCCGGTGGTTTTCCGGGCGAAAATCGATGTCTACAGTTCGTTCAAGTAGTTGAGTTTTGCGTGTTTTACGTACGGCACACCGATAACAGACGACACGAATATAAAAAAAATTACGAATTCGAGCCCAGGTGAAACAAAACGGAAACATACAAATCGTAACTGCCCACAACTCGTTAGTTTTTTTTGTAAAGTATAGACAACGCACATAAAACGAGCGTAAACAGTGACTTTAATTAGTCTGAAAATACTGATCAAATAATATAATACGATATAAAAGTTTTTAAAATATTGAATAAAAAAAAAAAAAAAAAATTATAATGAATTTATGAATTTCTAAAATGGAATATAATTTTTTTTTTTTTTTACTACACTCATATCAATCAATATTTGTACATAATTAAATACCTGTTTTGTGTTGAACCCAAGTCTACCGTGTTTAAAATAATTGTCAACATACAAATTATGTTTTTAACAATCGGTTAAACATGATTTTCATCCTAACCCTGACCGCGGACAAATCGCCCGTGTATTTATATTGAAGACGACGTCACGGCGGCCTTAAATACGGGCTGTTATATAGTGGCGATATGAATAACTTAATCGTGAATGGCATTTCGGTTCCAAACAAACGTATTATTTTAACGCGGGATCGAATAGAGAAAATGCGTTCTTTAAATTATAACATTTAAACCGTACGATTTAACATAAATGGTTGGCCTACAATAATGTATATAGTTCGGAGTCCGTTTGAAATTTTTGGATTACGCTATCACTGCGAATTGTTCGCCAGTGTCTGTCGCGTCGCACCCGACGTCAAGCTGCTGTCCAGTTGTTGTACGATAAAAATGGGGGGGAAAAAAAAAAAATCGGCGATAATATTGTATTTTCCGTGATATTTTGTTTTGTTCTATGACGATTCGTCAATGGCGGCCATGTATTTATTGTCTTCCGGACATGCCTGTATGTTTAACCATGGTATGACCATCTTACCTCTTTTCAATAGTCTTTAAAAATTAAAAATAAAACCCTCAAATAATATTTTTAGTTTTTTTTTTTTTTAAAATGATAAAACGGAGTATCTTTATTTCGTTGTTAACCGTTCAAAGTATACGATTTTAATTGATATAAATTTTAAAATGAAATTCCCTCCAACTCGATCCCACGTGAAAATACGTTTGTTATGAACGAATATCTCGCGCATTGTACGGTTTTCTCGTCAAATTAAACGTAATTTTTTTACGTCCGATAACATTCATATTTGTTTGACAATATACCCGGTGATGCGCCTCGCCGAGCCGCGCGATTTCCTCGCGGATTTTTACCGTATCTGCTATTTTTTTTTTTTTTTTTCCGCTATCCAGCGCTCGAATATTCGCTCTCTCTCCGGTTATTTCGCTCGTCTTCCGGTCGTCCGGTACCGTGTATAATAATAATAATAATAACATCCACAAAGTCATCCGTTTTCGACCATTGTTTTCGTATATACGTACGTTCGTCCGTCGTTAATTAATTTGTAATTTTTTTTTTTCTTTTCTGTTTACTAACATGTTCCGCGTCTCAGCGAGTATAAAACGAGTAGTACACCTACTTAGTTGTATTATATATATATTATCTAGTCGTCTATAGACGTTACACAAAAAATAATTTACTTACAAAAAAAAATACCGCGTGTACACCGTCGTCGACTGCCGGAGTAAGACGCGTTTCGGACTAATTACATGTTCCGTCTCGTTACACGCTATTTTATGGCCTTATTAAAAATTATCTACCGGTTAACAACGCGACGACCTAGTCGTCCCATTATCTATATATATATTTTAAATATATATTATACTATGCAATATACACATTCACCGGAGAAAAATCGATACACCTGCGCGCCGTTCCGGCGGCGGTGGCGGCCCGCAGACGAATTTGACGATTGTACACCGTACCACCGTACGGCCGTTTATGTTCAATTTGGGAAATAAAAATTACTGAAGAGAGTCTTCGGCGGTCAACCCGACAACAGCGAAAGCGTTATGTTCTATTATATAAATATATATACGACACGTACGGCCCAAGCCGTGCCCGACGTTTTATACCCGTTCGCGCACCCGCGCCGATCGTATATCGTAGGTATTGGTCACCTCGCAGTCCATTTCTGACGCGGAAATAACATTCAGTTTTTAAATATACGCGTACACGTTGAATTCAGCGACATAGCCAAGGGAGGAGCGCCTCTCCTTTGCCCCCCCACCCCACTATATTGAACGTATTTTTGCAAAAAAAAAAAAAAAAATCGGGCTAATTTTTAGTTATAATCGTATCGTATTTATGTAATTTTAGTACCTATTGGACGTCGAAAATTTTGTCGACAATTAACACAGAACGATAACCCTATGTGGATAATAAAGGAACTGTCGTCTATGGTTTATAACGAATTACTATTTGATATGTTATCAACAGCTATATTCGACATTTTGCCATAGGTAATAAAGCATTAATACATCTACGCCAGTTGCGTATTATAACAATCAAACATGTGGTTTTTTTTGTGCCCTCCCATTAGAAAATCTTGGCTATTTCTAACGCGCTTTGGAATTTACCATCCGGCATTAGACGGCCATGGACGGTTTGTATGGCTCGCCACTTATAATATGACGTAATTAAATTAATAATATCTGTAACATGAGCAATTGCAATACCTATATACATGAAACTATAGATTGTTTCTCGGTGTTTCCCGGTTTCCAACCTGGTGACAACTAAATTGACCGACAATTGTGGTTTTTTTTTTTCATCTGTATTATCAAGATCACCCGTAAAATTCACAACAAAATTTAATTTTCGTATCAAAATTATCAAACATCTTCGTGCGAACCACCCAAATTAATTGTCATCATATTCGGGAATTGGTATAGCTTTCTGTCGGATCGGCAGTTCACGAGATTACGTCTTACAAACGTACATACCTCTTTATAATATTTATACTACATAGATCTAATATCAATAATATTTATTGAGAGAAATTAAAATCGACGAGCCTGTACGATAATCGATATTTTATACCCAATAACCTTAATCCCGTAAAATAATTTCTGTAGTTATTATGCGTATAACAGAAACGTATAGAATAATCTTGGTGGAGCTAAAATATATTCTTATAAGTAACCTTTTCTTCTTTCTCCTCTGAATTCGTTTCGAAAATTGTAACAATTAAAAAATGTTTAACCGAACTTCGCTCAAAATCGTATTTCGTTAGCAACTCGTCTATGTATCCTACCTCCCCAACTTTCCGTCTAAAACAATTGCTCATCCTCCTTCCCCCCCCCCATCAGTATCTGTGACTTTTTTTTATTGTTGTAATGCCGTAGAAAATAATCGTAGGTACCCGAAGTTTTCACCGAATGCTTATATTTTTTGTATTTTTTTAGACGTAGTACTATTCCCAAAACGTTCTGGCGTTTATTGAGTCTATTATAACTATTTTAACTATTTCTAGTTTCACGTTCGCTCTCCCTTGCGACGATGATATAATTTATTTTAATATTGCGTAGTACAAACAATCATCTAAACATCCGACTTGCTGGACGAAAACCATTATACCATAATTTATGGCCTTTAGCACTCGGGGATAACGTAGCTATCCATCCTGAGATACAAACTCGCGAAACCGACAAATTTTACCTCTTTATAATATTAATACTAGTATGAATATGAAATCGTTCCACAGCGGATTTTCATATAGTCGGGCTTTCGCGTCGGCGGTGGCGTAGGCGTAGGCGTGACTCGAACCGCGCTCTTCTGGACCCTCGGTTTTTATCCCCGGCCCGTAAGGAGTTTTGTGAAATTCGATCAACCGTACAAGGCCACGAAGGGTGTAATCATCGAAAAGGACCGTCAACCGTATACGTACGTGTATAATATTATTTTAAACAATGCGATATTACAGACGCGATTGGAATTTAGGACAAGGTCCCCGGCGTCTCACCGGATCGGTCACAGGGGTTCCGAGAGTTTTCCAAAATGAGTATATTTATTATACACGGAGACGGGCGGAATTTAATAGATTGTCGAACTCAATTGCCGATCGGCAATGACGGCAATTCTCGGGTTTGCCGGTGTGATTTTTCATTACGCGTTTAAATTAAATTTCGTGTCTTTTTTTTCATCATCATCTTCTTCTTCTTCTTCTTCTTCTTCTTCTTCTTCTTGCGAGTACAATTCATAGTATCATATTTTATATGCGATTGTTCAATTGTAAAACACACGTGAAAAAATTAAACAACATTGATCGTTAATAAT
Source organism: Tuberolachnus salignus (assembly GCA_956483605.1). Taxonomy (NCBI): domain Eukaryota; kingdom Metazoa; phylum Arthropoda; class Insecta; order Hemiptera; family Aphididae; genus Tuberolachnus; species Tuberolachnus salignus. Next base: position 5,084,298 of record OY101436.1, on the reverse strand, counting down.
TGCAATAATGTTTCCGTGCGAAATTTAGTGCATCCGCCCTTTTTTAAACGACTTTTTTTTAGTTTTTATACACCAAATGAAAAACATTAACACGCGGACAAGGCGAGTACATTGTTTTATATAACGCATAAAAGGGCGCCACGGTTTAAAAAATAATAATTTTCAAGCGCCCACTTTGGACAATAGCAATTAAAACAATAGGCCCGAGACTTTATTACACAAAACGCGTGTTTGATCGGCAAACATAAATTATTCACTTCACGCCGCCGCCGCCGTGGATTTTCGTATACGAGTACGCGTCAATTTTTCATAATGGTTTTTAACGATTCCAAACCTTCCCTATACCGATATATTTCGTAAATTAAATGTATATAGAGACAGCGTTTGTATGTAATTTGGCGAAATTAAAAGTAGAGCGGGCATGGTAATGACGTGGCCACGAGCGTTGGCCTTAATGGAGTTGAAAAAAAAAATATGAGTCGTGAAACGGTCGAGCCAGACGGTACGCGTAATATTGTATTTGATTATAATGTGTAAATACGATTGTGGCCTTTAAACGTATGTATACGACATAGACCGATCGATATAAACGCAATGATACTATAGGACCAGCAAAAAAAAACTAGTTAAATTAAACGAAAACTATACATGTTGTCCGTTTGTATTGAATTCGACGGGCAAAAAATATTTTAAATGATTAAAAACCGTATTCGAATACGGTTTGAATTAAGATTAGGTGCCTATGATAGTAATAAGAAATAAATAAAAAAAAACATCTTCATCGGTGGAATTCGTTTGCACAATATCTACGTGCGCCCAAGTCTTGTCTTTTTAGTTTTTACTCTTCCTATTCATATGTGTGTACACACATTTCGACAACTTATAACAAAACACTAAAAAGTAAGAAAATACACGTATTATTCGGTTGCATTAACGACGCAATAATGTAGAAAATAAAATGGTAAAGTTTTTAAATTATAATCACGGCCCCTAGGGACGTTGAGGTTTAGTGTTATTGTTAGCTCAAGGTTGTTGGACGTATTAAACACATGGGAGTTATTGTGGATTTATATTTATCATTTTTTATTCGAAACCGCCGTACTGGAGTTAAAACCGGATATTCGAGATTTTTTAGGTTTCGTCTAATACTGGCCGAAGAAAAGGGTTTATCTAAAGGACATGATCGATTAACAATTGGAAAAAGAAAAAAAAAAGAAAAACACCATCAAAAAATTTACGTTTTACGTATAAATATAATAGTACGATTCAAAACGACGTGCCTATATGACCACGCATTACGACGCATATTACATTTTCGTTAAGTCTTGCCAAGGAGAAAATCGAAACCAACTGAAACACAATTGTTAATACTTCTGATTCCCAATAAAACAGTGCGTTTGTATAGTAGTAGTGGGAAAAATCCGGATTTGTCTTAGTTTAATAATCCGGATTTCAAAATACGAAAATATATTTAAAATTAAGATTTTTGGATTTTGAAAATTCGATGATTTGTTGTTATTACTTTTATGCGAAAATATATATAAAGTTAAGTGTCGATTAGCAACAATCGAACACTTCTAAGAACTTTTAAATTCTAAAATATGGAAACAAGACCGCTGGGAAATATGTTACAAACATTTTTTTCTCGTTTATTACACATTTAAAATAAATGGGTGGAAAAAATACAAAAATATAATATTTAATAGATTTTAAAAAATCAAAAACTCGTATGTTGAAGTCCGAAATCCGTATTTTGTTTTCTGAATTCCGGAATTGTCGGTTCTTCGGATTATCCGGATTTACGTCACATCACTATAGTGTATAGTACACATATTGGTGTGATATAAAAAATAACGATCGCCTGTTCGTTATTGTTACACGCGTTTTTGATAAAATAATGTAAAGTAGGTATTTTTTGAAATAAATTTCGGAAATCTAACCGACAATAGAGACCGGCTATCGTCTTTACAGTAATCACACAACACTGCAGCGGTATAAAACGATCGATTAAATACACGAATCCAAATTGTAATGAACGCGGTGAGTTCGGAAATTAAATTGTGACTTTTCAATCCTTTACAAATTGCGTATAAATACCAAAAAAAAAAAAAAAAAAAAAATGAAAAATAATCAAACCGATCTGTTTCGGCGATGACCGAATGCGTCTTACACGGTTCCCGGTTAAGCAAGTTACCACTGTGACCGGGATCACGCCTTATCACGGATTTTAGATTGATAACGTTGTTAACGCACGGCGCTGTCTCTCTTGCGGCCGTAGACGATGATTTAACAGAGTACCTAATAGTTTACCTCGTGTTTGGTACGACACATTTGAATTCGCGCCAAAACCGATATTTATATACTTAGTTAAAATGTAAGAAAAAAAATATTAGTAAAACCTAAAATAATTTTTTAGAAAATAAGGTATTTTCTCACTCGGAAAATTCTCTGCAATAAGGGAAAAAACGCGTTTTATAAATGCCGACAACCCCCGGTTGTTGTACGCCAATTGCGCGGATCGAAATATTATACATTTAATTTTACCAACGGTTTTAGTATATACAGATAATCTGCACATTCAAGAGGATGGGAGATAGATTAGCGATTTACAAATATTATGGTCGGCGACTTTAGGTTCCGATTTCAATCGGTCCAAATGTGTTTTTGCCTTTTGAATACCCAGGTTTTATCAAAAGTGTGAAGTAAGTCTAATATCTCACAGAATAAGTTTCACGTACGATTTATCGTACAACAATATTGATTGGAACGGTTTTACGCCGTTGTGCTCGTAGGTACGTTTGGAAAACTATTACGTGTTTTCCATCACTGTATCGTTTGATTTATTTGAAGACGAGACGAAATTGTTCGAGAAACACTATCCGGTGTGTTACAGAAACCCGTAGTGTTTTTCAGTGTAATTTTGAAATTTTATATGTGAGAGGCTGTAAAGAATAAACGACTACTATAAACCATCAATCCAGGCGGTTTTTCGCATTTGATTGTGTTATTTTTTTTTTTTTTTTTCGTTGTTTTCGTACCGGCGCAATTGACACTGGACACCGCGAATAATATACCTAAACACCGCGGACGAGAAAATGAAAAAACCGCACACGTGAAAAGAATAAAAATATAATAAGAAAAAAAACCGGCAAATCGAGCGCGGTGCCCCGGCGGTGCACCGGCGGTCGTCTATTAATTTCCGTCCTTAATGGGATTATGACAAGAAAATTACATAGACGTCGGCCGAGTCGTCGACCGCGGGTATACCAATTCTATACGACCCGGCGGTACACAACTGCGGGTATTATTATGCGTAATAATATAAAAACAAATAAATCTTTTAAAAAATTCTTCGTGTGTATACAGACGCGCACGCACGAGACGAGCGAGGCGGACGAGGTTTTGAGGCCGGGCGCGCGCGCGCGCCCGCTCGCTCGCTCGCCCGTGTATAGTAAACGACGGCCGCGTTTATGATTGCGGTGGGCGTGTCACCGGGCGGACGGTGCGGGCGTCGTCGTCGGCGGCGGGGTCTCGGGAAACCGGTCCGAGTGAAAATATTACCCCGACGTGGTATTCCCGAAAGGTACACACGGCGTTTTATTAAACACGACCGCCGCCGATTTTTCGATAACGAGAATGGGAAAAAAAAAAAAAAAAATTAAAAAAAAATAAATAAATAAATAATATTAATAATTACTCCCGTGTCCGAACTCCGTCGTATGAAATTATATATTATACACAAAAAACCCCAAATACAAATGTGGATTTTTAAAAAAAACAAATATCCGGACCGACCAATTCGGTTTTACGGAAATCCGCGTGACTTTTTAGGAAATAGTAAAAGTCAAATTATTAATCGGACGGGGGAGGGGGGACGAACCAATTTCACTCGTTATCGGGTTTTTTATCAACCCGCATTTTTAACCTTAATTTCAAAACCGGCAATACCCCCCCGCCTCCCGGAATGGCCGTGAGACACTACTTCGGGAGGAAAAAAAAAAAAATGTGAAACGCTACACGATTTTGCGTGTCATCCTTGCGCAGGGGCCATGCTAATCTTCTCTGTATCGTTCCAATTTTAGTATATGTACTGCCGAAGCAAATACCGCATTTTTCCCCTAACCCACAATCGTCGTCATTATTTTTTCGGACCTTTTTAACAATTTAACCACTTCAAGACGATCGGGTTTTTTGGCACGAATTCAAAGTTTTGGAGTACTCAGACTACATCAAGTAAACTATTAGGTGACAGTGCCCTTGCGTTATATCGTTCTGGGACTCACACAGGAGATAGTGTGTAAACAACGTTATCAATCGATAAGGCTAGTGACCTAACCCGGTCACAGCGGTAACCCGGTAAACCGAAAACTGTGTAACACGCATTCGATTCCTGCCGTTAACCCGACCGTTTTGAATATTTTCAATTTTTGTTGATATTTTAACGGGATTCGTAAACGATTAAAACGTCAGAATTTCATTCCGGGACTTACCGCGTTCGTTACAATAAAGATTCGCGTATTTAATCGAACATTTTTTTTTTGACAATTTCATAGGAAAACGTGTTTAACGTGAACGATAAGGGGCGATAAGGCATGACAAATTCACGTGTTCCAATCGTGAAAAATGCCTTATCTCAATAATCCGTGACTCGTGAAATACGGTGGGCGTTTGTCGTCTAGACATTATAGGTGCGAAAACGCGCGACAAGTCGTCCTACCGAAACACCGTTGCGTATTGGCCGTAAAGAGTTCCGGACGAAAACGGTTGTACTAAGTTATTTATCGCGTCCCCCCGGAAACCCGTAGTGGTTTTCGGCCCGTGCGATTTTTCCCAAAAGACACGTCACCCCCTCCCCGGGGGGGGGGCTCTATCTTATTATGGTATCGCGTGCCGGTGGCTGTAGAAATATTTCGACGTTCCAGTGCCGCAGACGCAGAAGGCGCCGTTTCCGGCAAACGGATTCCGCCGCGTGCACGTAATAACGTCTCCACTACCACCCCCCCGGTCACTCGTCTCTCGTTGCCGTTGACGGGAAAACGAACGGTTTCCGCGGGAAAAATCGATCCGACAAAGACGTTTGCGTTTACCAGACGCATTTCCCCAAAGCCGAAAGATATTATACTACGCGGATTTTCCAATAAAACCCTATATATATATACCACGCACAAGTACCGGAAGACGCGATGATAGCCGGTTAATGGAATGCGAACATAAAGCGAATTAAACATTTCCAAAGCTGATTACGCGCTTATACACACACACAGTTTATACTTTAAGTACGTCGCAAAGTAAACGAAACTGCCAACGCCGGGTTTGCGAAAATACCTATAAATATTATATTAACGCGAGTTAACTTCACGGCGGATAATATATTTTAAATGTTTAAACGCCGTGTACGGGCGTACAATAATACAGTTTATAGGTACGTTTCGGCTTGTAAACGAACAAAAACCTCGACCGAGTACAACAAGTAGTAACTCAAAAAAAAAAAAAAAACGTTGCGTGTACGGTGTACACGTCAAATAATGGTTTTTTTTTTTCTCTCTGTTATACGACTCACGAAAAGTACTACGAGTATTCGTGTTTTAGTGAAATTTTGCGTTTTTATTTTTATTTTTTTTTTTCGAAAAATTTGAAGCTGGCCATTTTACCGAGTTATTCTGAAATACGTTGACGTTTCGACTTTTGATTTTCATTGACCTCGTGATTTTTAATATTTTTTTAAATCTAGTGTATAAATTAACAGTGGTGTTTTAAAATTATCTCATCTCGTATTCTAATAACTTTTGTTTATCAAATCACTAAGAATACATTATTTTTTTGTAAACTAAAAAATATTCAAAAATATGAGTCGACGAAAATAAAAAGTTGAAACATCAAAGTGATGATCAGAAGAATAATCGCTATAAAATATGTATAAATTATTCGAAAGTAATAAAATAAAAAGTTTTTTTTACCTAAAATATGAAATAATATTTTTAGTCTTTATCCCCGAGAGTCATATATATATATATATATATATAAAAAAAAAAAACAAAATTCTTCATTATCACGGGAAATATCGCAACGACCAATGGGCAAATCTTCGCGGGACACTCTGTATGCTCGAAAAAAAAAAAAATGTATTATACTATATTTTAATATGATCCGAGTCACGACTACGATATAAGTCAATGGTATAAAACGATTTTTCGAATTTATCTATTGCGATAACGACACAGTGGTAAAAACCATAGATTTATATAATAGATAGACCTTTGGTTTTTTCGTGCCGATAGTATAAAACGGCCGATGGAATGCATACAACACCCCGAAAGGTCGGTACCGGGTCTTGGTGGACACCACGATAAGTCGAGTCGATCGGAAAAGAGTAATTCACACGACACGAGACAACAAGAAAAATTGCTCGTCGTTGTGGTGACATCTTGACAATGTCTACCGTGGTATTTAAATCGATTTTTTAAACGCGGTTATCGAACGGGTTCAAAATTGAAAATTCCCGAAATGTGCAAAATTATCGACTTTGAAATTTCGACTATGTTTGGGCGTACTTGTGTATTGGCGGCAGTGCTGCGAAACACATTTCCGTAAAGTCATTTTTACATTTAAAATGAGCAAAAAAATAAAAAAAAATATATATATATATATATGCAAACACATGCAAGAACTGTTACGAGTCTGTTGTAAAAAATAATAAAACTGGTGGGCGGTGTCATTAGTATTACAATAAACGCGATTAAAAATGTCAAAGTAGTACCTCCCCGCGCGATACAGTCGCGGGTAAATAGAAAAATTCGTAAAAAATCGTATTATTCATACAATCGTTTGATATTAATATTAAATAATTATAAAAAAAAAAAAAAAAAAAAAAACTTCGTAAATTCTAACGAAATCTGTATAATAACGTACATATAATTTGTACGCGACCAAGCGATATATATATATATATTATTATACAGAGACGAATAAAAAAACCGTTCGATGTGTCTGGTATTCGTATGTCGTCGGGACACGGATAATATGAAAATTAATATATATCGTGTAAAGTGCTCTGCGGCCATATAATACTGCATTGGGGAAAAAAAAAAAAAATAATAAAAAAAACCCGAAATGGTCTTTATAAGCGCAGTCTTATTCGCCCGCGCAACGTTAAATGATATTTCATAATATTTTATTACTATAGACCCCCGTAAAAAAAAAACATCCCTGCGGCAAACGATAATAATAATACTAGTAATATATTGTGTATTTAAAAGGGCGGTTAATTAAAGGGGCGGGCCGCAATAATATCTGTAAGACGCTGCTGCTCAACCGCGAAATTTATTGGATTCCTTAACCGGCGGCGTCGGGCCGCCGTATTTACAACGTGCCGCGTATTTTTTTTTTTCATTTTTTTTTATTCATTTTTTTACGATTGTATAGTATACATATATTTAATGTAGTTTCGGCGATATTATATTCAAGCGTCCGCGATAAAGAATTATAATAAAGACGAAAATACAAGAACAAAAAAAAAAAAATGTATAAAGATTTTTTTCGTTTTTTAGATATCGGAAAGATAATTTAGATATCTAGATATCTAATTTTACATTTTTTTTTTTTTTTTTTATCTTAAACAGTCGACAATATATTTTGATATATAATTATATTTCATAATATTTTATTTTTCTATTTTCTATATTTAAAAATATGTGTAATAAATGATTATTACACAAAAAAATTAAAAAAATGTTTGTAACATATTTTCCAGCGGTCTTGTTTCCGTATTTAAGAATTTAAAAGTTATTAGAGTGTTCGATTGTTTGTAATCGACACTTAACTTTATTTATATAAAGAATAATTTTGTATTTACCTATATTATCGCATAAAAAATAATAACAACAGATGTTCGAAATTTCAAAATCCGAAATCTAAATTTTAAATATACTTTGGTATTTTGAAATTCGGATTATCAAACTTCAACAAATCCAGATTTTCCCCACTACTATTGTACACACGCGCTACTCCTTTGGCAATCAGAAGTATTAACAATTGTGAATTAGTTGGTTTTGATATAACATTTTTTTTTTTTTTTAAACAGTCGACAATATATTTTAATATATATTATTACGTCCAAGCAGGTGCTCGAATCGGTGAGGGGGGTGGGAAATGGGTGAAAAACGAAATAAATGACCATGGACGCCGGTTTTAGTTTGGAAGTAACTAACGATAATCGATAATTATTACAGTAACCCGCCCGCGAAGGCCTTCGAATCCCGCACACCCTGTCCGTTAAGAAAATAAAATCATGAATTTCACAATACTGAAGTGTACAAAATACCTGTCTAAGGCACCTCTATTGAATCCACCCGGGTTAACGGCAATAAGTCATTCCCACTTATATTGTCTTTGAGAAATCCGTCTTTCAGGGTACTATATATCTTCTTTATTTATGATGACAATAATTACTAACAGTTATTGCGTTGTACAAAAACGTTTCTATCGTTCCAGAGTGAATCAAACGAAATGTTACGCTAAAATCTATGAAAAATAAAAAACGAAAACGGACTGTCCACCTGTACCCCTTATCCACATTTCACATTTGATTTCCGAACGTTATCTAGAATAACAATTCATTTTTTTTTTTTTTTTTTGTTATTTCTTTAGATAATATGTATTTATAGTGGAAAAAACAATAAATGTATATTTTTCCCAAAAGAAATAAAATTGAATAACTGTAATTTTAGATAAAAATTCGTAGTTACAAGCTAGTGAATTTTTAACGTTGCAATACCTATAGTAACGTATTCAACAACCAGCAGTACAATTTCAAATATTATCTTTTATTTATGTAAATAAATGCTATTCCATTTTTCAATTTGATTTTTATATATATATATATACATAAAGTAGGGAGGTCGTTATTGTTAAAGTTAAAACATTTGATGATGAGAGATTTATTCATTACCTCATAAAAATTGGTAACGATTGATCAACCCACAGACGTGTCCCAAAAGGATTGAATATTTAAACTTTTGGTAGGTTTTTTAGTATTTTCTATTTTATTTGTAAACAATTCTTTTTACCGTGAAAATGTATAGAGCTTTTATTATTAATATTCACATTTCCTATTGAAACAGTTTTAATGAAAATTCTCTCAAGTCCATCACTTTTCAAGAAAATCAAACATGAAAACGATGTGTACTTTACACATCATTATTGTTGTATTTTCGTTATGTTCCGGTTTTCCATTAATTGTCTTTACCACTTAATGTTTTATATAAAATATATTAAAAACTATATTATCTAAAAATATTGTTCTCTGATGAAATATCGCCAGAATCGCCTGTGTAATTTTATTAACCCTAACAGGTTTGTTACAATAGAAATTAGAGGACAAAATATATACTTAATAAACTAAATAATATATTAAATTGTTTAAATGCCATTTATCTATTAACTTATCGCGGGGGGTAAACATTTAGGTATATTAGGTTTTTTTTATCCGTATATCTTCGTCGATTTCGTAGCAATTGTCATTTATCTTTATCCAGATACACTTAACTTGACTGCGTCTTAACACTGATAATGATCGCGTAATCTCACGGATTCTCGGATTTCAAACTTACATTAACAAAAATCGTTCACAGGCAAAAACAAATACAAAACGAAAAAAAAAAAACCATTTTAAATAAAACACATACGCACGTCGCGTAGTAAAAACGATACATTCTCCGTTAGCGCTCAAAAATCTAAAACAAAATCCCGGCGAAAAAGAAGAAAAAAAAAAATTGTTTTAACGGTTTTGTTAACGTGAGCGTAAAACAATCGATAAACACAATAGGTTTTATATTATAAAACGCTGTAAAATGATTACCAAAAAATAAAAAAAAATTTATATATTATCGCAGTATATTCGTTCTACGAATCGTTTGTTCGATATTAATACTATTATTATTATTATTATGTCGTCGTCGTCGATCGCCAGCGAATTTTTTTTTTTTTTTTTTTTTCGCAAACGTCCGAATTGTTTGACGTAATACGATAATATTGCCGTTTCTCAGTACGAGAATTCCGTTCGCGTTCGTTTTCGTTTACTAAAAAAATATTAATACTATTGCAATATGTCTGTGCGAAATATATCGTGTTACACACAATAATCGCAATTATTAAAATTTTGTCGGTTTGCCACCGGAGTTCCGTTAAACCGTACGACGCGGAAATTTCACACCAATATCGTAACGTTATTGATATTATCGTTGTTTTTTTTTTTCTTTCTTTTGAGAAGGGAAGTGAATTAACACAATTTAGACCGCCGTTGTACGCATGTGCAAATTCGATTAAATCAAATACAAACCAATACCCGTATAAATAGCAATATATCGATCCCGGTGGTTTTGACGGATGTGCTCTGCGTTTTTATTGAAATATATATTCTGTACATTTTATTCAAACTGATTGCCGTTTTTTAAAAATATATACTCTTTGTTAAAAATAATTTTTTCTTAATTGAAATGTTCAATAAAAACGTTTATTAATAGGATTGCTTTAGATTCCGAGCAAAGCAAAGTTGTTTTTTTTATTTCTCCGGCCTGTCAACAGCTGTGTAGTATCTTTGTTGAATGAATTTCGGATCTTGTTGATAATAATCGCTGCAGTTGTCTTTATAATTGAAAAAAAAAAACGCTGGGAAAACGGGAAAAATATACGGCAAGGTTTCATATTTTTTTTTTTTTTTTTTTGTTTCGTTCTTATAACCCGGTTAAAAATAATTGTAAAGATTTTAAATGTGTACAATAAATTAATATTAGCTTTTTCTTGGCGCGGACAAATATTCTGAACGTCCTGACGATATTCAAGCTATTCATAATCATTTTAAATTGTCTAGTTTTATTTTTTTTAGTGTTTAATCGGTTTTATGTGAATAAAATTGTACCGGTCGAGCAGAGATGTCTGGAAATTTTACACGAGGTTCATCGTGTATTGTCCTTAACGGCGGAATAGATAAAAAAAAAAGTCGAATGTAACCCAATGCCCCCCTTCAATACACGATTAACCGAACTTTGCTCCGAATCGATTTTCGTTATCGTTGATTTATCGTTGCGTATAGATATAAATTTGATTTCCATAAATATCCTACCCTGTCAGTGGCCTGTTCACTGTGCTCTATCAGTGGCGTTAAACACTGTCCTATACGAGGAGCGTGGCTACGGACTGGCATTTTTTTAATACGGGGTTTCGCACAATTTACACATTGTACATTTCAGCAAGGTAATCATATCGAACAATATGTTTACCGCGAGTATTTACAATCCGAAAATTCCTAATCCGATTGTAGTTTCCATTCTATTCCCATCCATTCGAAACGTTTCTAGATTTGAATTCGCCGGATATAATCGAATTATCTAAACAATTGTCGGCCGACAATTTCATACACAATGTCCCGGTAACGTCGAACACACAATTAACTGTCCGCATTGTGTTGCGGTTAATTTGTTGTTCGCCTGCAGCTCGGCTAATTCGCTAGCCGGTTTAAAATACTTTTACGACAAAACGACGATTAAATCGAATTAATGATTCGTTTAAAAACTTTGTTTTCGACAAATTCGTCACCGAAATAATAATATAATTACGCGTACCCGAAACGAAACTTAACCGTAATTATGGCCGATTTCATCGCGTTGTTTAATACTATGTTCGTATTAGTGTTTGATAATAATAACGAACGATTTAATGGTGTCTTAATGTAAGTTACATTCGTAATTGACGAAAATAACGGTTGAACAATTGTGTCGGATTAAAATTTAATTTGCCGTACGGTCACAGCGAAAACGCGTTACATTATTTATATGTTTTTCTATAGACGTTTGTCGTGTCGTATTCGAAATGAAATCTACGCGTGCCTATGTACCGGATTCTCGGATTCCCGCGGACCGTCCCGGAGCTTTAAACGCCTTTTGCGTTGGACGGCAAAATGATTGCGACGCGGTTGGTCTCGCGTAACGGAGGAACGCAAAATAGAATTTTGCATCGGACAAACCAGCACATCCATTAAAAACTTTCGTCAAATATCCCAGACCGTCTGTCGCGCGATTCGATTTTTATGTCGATGTTATAAATAACGTTTGAATTATTTAAATACGCACTAGTATCCGAATGGTTTGCGAGCACGCCAATAACATACTTAAATTATATACTTTTATTTTTATTTTGAATGCGAGCACATCAAAGTATACCGAGTCCGTCGGTCTATAACGTTACGCGCGGATTTACGATAGTAATATATAATAACTTACCTATTAAACGAACGCAAACAGTAATATTATTATACTGTTAAACTATTGGTTACGATATAGAAACGTAATTTACGAGTATCGTATTAAAATCGCAGAAACGGAATTACAAAAAAAAAAAAAAACATGTCGAGATATCTTATCTAAGTAAAACCGATTTATTATAATTGTTTATCTCATTAACTAAATAATTATTTGGTAATTTTTAAACAAATTTGAAATTGTAAGTAGAAAAAATTATATTTCACCGTTTCACAAACTATAAAAAATTCCATAAAAGTCATTAAAAACCTAAAAATTGAAAATGATCCTTTTATTTTTTTTTTTTTATCTAGAAAAATGGAGTTACTTTTTTTTTCTGTTATCAAGATAACAAATATTTAGTGTTATCTTATCTGGATAATTTTTAAGTTATATTTGCACGTGTGACGGCTATTGTAATATTCAAATATTACAAATCGAATTTGAATAAACCTGCAGGCTTTTAACAAAATAAAATAATATAATTATAATTCCAGTCGATAAAAAAAAAAATACTAACCAATGTGTTACATTACGCTTTAAAATTGTATGTATAAAACAAGTGCGAGAGAAAAAAAAAATTAATATTACACACGATGCTTGTTATATTTTATTGCTATTTGTTTAAATCATAATAATTGAAACGAATTGACGTGGGCAATTAATTATGCGTTGTGGTGAATCATTGGTACATTTATAAATGTAATGGGATTTTAAAACACAGCAAAAAAACAAATAAATTACATTTAAGCGGTCGCATTCTAAAAGAATGATGGTTCAACGCGATGTTGTAAAGTTATTATTTTATTGCCTTGGAAATGATTTGAATTTCAAATGTTTGTCTTATTATCAAAACGAGAAATTATAAAATCATATTATATTCCGACGAACCGCAGTTTTAATGTTGAAACAATTTCAAACGGTTCCATATGAAATAGTTCGTTTAAAACGTTAACATTCTAACAAATGGCCATTGTAGTGTAGCGCAGTTCGAAAATGCGATATTTTTCTGTTTACCGTCACTATTTTACACGGTTTATGTTGCAATAAATTCCGAAATTCTACCTCCCCACCCCCCATAATATCATAAATTAAAACGTCTCTGTAAAACTTTTTCGAAACGACTGCGAAATATCATAATGTTGGTATGCGATATGAAAAATATCATCCGTCGCCGATATAAAATTATTATCGGAGAATATTTCAATGCACCCAGCGATAATATTTACGATAATCGTCCGCCAATATACCGATGACTAGGGCTAGGAAATATATGCATTTGCAAGTTTTTTTACTTTTAATCCAAATTGATTGTTTGTCAGATACGACCACGTATATGGCTCGATTAAATATAACCATTTTTTTTTTTTGCATATATATAAATATATATATATATAGATTTTTAGAATTCTTGTGAATTTCAAATGGTATTTATTGTATTTATTTAATACAATTCAATTCGATCTGTAATATGATATTGTGACGACGAAGCAGAATAAATTAAAAAAAAAAAAACAATCAAAAGAACTGTTTGAAGATAAACATTTAAAAAAATGATTTAGCTTATTTGAAAGTGTTATTTTTGTTTTCTCACCGAAGCAATTGCTAACCTAGAAAAAAGTACACTATCTCTTGATCAGGTTTTAAATATTATTTTAGATGTGTGAAATAATCTGTCTGAATGTAACGGGAAAGTAGCAGAATCGATAGAAACTAAAATGGACTTGGTACTACAGAAGAATATGGGATTCAAAACACTAAAAAAAATAAATAAATGGGGAATATGAACTGGAAGAAGAAGATGTAAATATTACATTAACTCCGGGACAAATCGCATCATTTAAATACGCTCCAATATTTGGAAACGAGTTTTGGTCAATACAAATCCATACTTTTAGAGATAATAGAAATTTGTTTTTGCATATTTTGGTAAATAAAATGCATATTTTACAATTTTTTTATTGCATATAAACCCTAGCCCTACCGATGACAACGATAAATACTACGGAAGTCAATTTTAGTCGTTTGTAAAAGTACGGTTTTATAATTTTGTTACGATATGTTTATGTTTATTAGATTTATGAATAATTTAATATTTTAATATCATTTTTACCATAGTTTTTAATGTAAATATTTATACTAACTACACATTGTATTTTTTTTTTTTTTTTTTTTTTTTAATATAAATTGTTTTGTTAATGGAGTTTATTCCGTCAATAAATAATAATAATGATATTATTATACCGACGTTAGCAGCGAATAAAAATCATCCGCAGTCCGCGCGCACCTAACCCGTACATAGCGGGTTATAATATATTATTTGTTACGCGACTTCGTGATAATGAAAATGACGAGAGAAAAAAAAAAAAATCTAATACGAAACAAGGCATTTAATCGTTTAAAACGTTCCTTAGAACCTAACCCTTTGAAAACCAACAATAACGAGGCTGACGATAATTATTGTTATTATCGGTGCGGACGTATATTATTCAATTTTAACGGTGTTCGGCGTGTACTGACACGCAATCGCGACCCCACCGGGTTTCGCTTATTTCGAAATTATAACTAATATTATAATAATATAGCCGCTGTCGTTAGCCGGTGTAGACGCCGAAAAAAAAAAAATTAAGTAAAAAAAATAAAAAGTGGCAAAATGGCGGCGACAAAACGTGCCGCGTGCTTGAGACCGCTAAACGGGCGGAACGGCGCTCGGCGGGATTCGCGCCGGGGCCACTTCCTAAACGACAATTTAAGGCGCTAGACCAGGAAAAACCACGTCCGGGAAAAACGGCCGCGGTCGGAGAATAAAATATTTTTTTTAGATATTATTTGTATTTAATTTTTTTTTTTTTAATTCGCAAAACGCGTGGTATAATAACGGGCGATTTATTATTAACGGCTCTGGCCGAAACGACGAAACGAGAACAATGCCGATATACCGACTGTCGTAATGCCGTTTGTGCATCGACGAGCATTTACGAGCGTCGGATCACGACGACCGAATAAAATTATCCGTGTAACCACCGGGGACCGCGAATAAACAGAACAAAATGCATTTTTCGTATTTTATTGACAAAAAACGCACGTGTGAGACACTTTTTTGGGGGGCTAGAATTTCAAAAATTTAAAAATTAAACAACAAGGGGAACGTCTGTGCGAAATTTCAAGGTTCTATAGAGTCTGCGACGATCAGTCAAGTCACCGAGTAAATGCACTAGACTAATAGACCTTTTTTATATATATAAGTGTGAAAATAAGAATTTTTGTCCCGGGCGATCGTGTAAATTAACTGATATGAAGCAAAATTATTTTTAATTTGCGGATTGATCAACCCCCTAAGTCGTGTCCCAACAGAATTGAATATTTGAACTTTGGGTAGTGTTTTAGTTTTTTCTGTTTTTCTTGAAAACCATTCTTCTTAATATAAAAGCGTGTTTTATTATCAATATTCATATTTCCTATTGAAACTGATCTTACGAAAATTTCATCATCACTTTTCAAGAAAATCAACTGCGAAAACGACGTATACTTTATGCTCATCGTTATTGTATTGTATTATCGTTATTTTACGTTTTTCCATTGATACGACTCAATGTTTTGTGTAAAATACATTTAAAACTATATTGTATAAAAATATCGTTCTTTGATAGAATATCGCCAGAATCGCCTGTGTAAGATTTTCCGGTTGTCACCGACGTCCGTTTTAACCGCACCATCGATCGCCCCGAGAAGAGGCCGCACCTAACGCGGGACAATCGCCCAGGGGAAGCGAAGGAATTGCGGGCGAATTCGGGGGCGACATATACGCTATAAATATATGTCGACACAGCATTACTTATATTTTGTTATGAGTCTTAAATGTATACAGTATAAAAATATGATAAGTATTTCGTTACAAAAAAAAAAAAAAAATTTTCTCGGTGTGCGGCGTCACTCGACTATATATAGACGAGTGAAATTTACTCGATTAATTTTTGCGTACCGACGAAATAGGAAAATATTATTAATTTTTCAAGAGTTAATTTCGAAAAAATAAAACATTTTTTTTTACGTTTTACACGTGTAACGTATACAACGTTTTTTACGCGCGTATTACCAACCCTGATAGAATAAAAAAAAACACATTGATGGGGCAAAGGCGCGCTCACGGGCCGAATACCGAGACCGGTCTAGGAAAACGTGTCGTGTGTGTATTGTATTGTATTATTATTATTATTATTATTTTAGCGTTAGTTTTTTAGCGTTATTTTTTAAGCATTATTATCGTGTACGGTTTTCCAGTCGAGTGCGCCGAGGAGTCGTGCCGCTCAAACAAAAGGACCGTCCGCGACGGTTTTCGCGCTCGGCGTTATCGCGGCGGCTCGGCGACGACCGCACAACAGATAACCGTAAAATGTTCGAAAATATTCAACTGCCGGCGACGGACGAACCGGGAAAACGGTGTTCACGGCATCCTCACCCGTACCGGTGCGGCTAAAACAAAAGCGAGACGTTTTTTTTTTCTGCTTTTCAAATACAGTAAAACTCGCTTAAAACGCTCTGCGAGATACCAGCACTGGAGAGCGTCATAAACGGGAAAGCGTCCTATGCGAGCGTTGAATAAAACAATTGCAGCTTTCCGAAAACAGTTTTTTATTGCATTTGGTTTAATTTTGTTCCAAGACATGCCGTACAGTAAAACTCGCTTAAGACGCTTTTAAAGAGACCACCTCTCCAGAGCGTCTTAAGCGGGAAAGCGTCTTATGCGAGAATTGAAAAAAAATAAATAATAATCAGCCGGTTTAGGGTGCGTTCAACACACCGAATGCAGCTTTCTGAAAACAGTTTTTTATTGCATCTGGTATAATTTTATCCCAAGATGCAATGAATGGAGTACAAAACATTAATTTCGTTTGGTAGTCTCCGTGTCTCTCTCGCGTATCGATGGACTAATGTTGTTCGGTATTTTTGTTTTACCACTTTAACAATACCCGGCTTGCAACTTAGATGTAGTATATGACGTATTTGGTTGGCAAGAAAACAATTATTTTATGTGTAATAGTGATGTTTTATACGACAAGTACACGTAAACGAGCACAATTTATATTTTTATTATTACACAATTACTAAAACTGATCGTCATCTGATGAACAAAAGAGCGTCTTATCCGATTGTATATATAGAAAAAAACCGAGCGTTTCATCAGGTGGTTTTTACATTGTCTAGTAATGGAAATGTCCAGGGACCGACGGAAAATAGCGTCTCATGGGGGAAAACGTGTTAAGCGAGTTTCACTGTAATATCATTTTTTTTTTTCTGTTGAATACTTTCGGAAAATACGCGATCGCGAGAAGTGCGCCGACTCCGATTCCAGGGACAATATTAATGTTCTTAAACCTACACTGATTCAGGGTCACTAAGACCTCTTTCGGGTCAGTCGGATCTGGTTCCACCCGTGCCCACTTGGACTTGAAGTTTGAACTTATACATTTATCATTATTTACACCGGCCCATGGTACTTTATTTGAAATATTTTGCGAAATTCTTAACAGTTCACCGCCTAGTTTCTTGTTTTTTTTTACAGAAAACTCTTTTTCGATTAGTAAAACTACTGTAAATGTGGATTATTCGCCCGATGTTAATTTATTTGAAAATATTTTCCACATTGATTTTGGTACATAAACTAAATTACGACCTAAAAAAAAGTTTAAAATGTTTTATCATGTCAAATTGGGCACCATTGATATATTAGTACATTTAATTTTCAATGCCTGTATAGTTTCTCGACTTTTTTATGATACGATATTTATTTAATTTCATTCTCAAATTACATACATTACATCGGTTTCAAACATATTTACATTTATTTATTTTTTTTTTTTTGCACGATAGCTGGATATTTACTTTACTGTAAGCGAAGCTCGGCGGCAATTACTACGACTTTATCGATAATTTCGGTCATCTAGAAAAAAAAAACACGCCGTCTCGAGCTAATGTCGTTACCGAATACCTTATTGGTTTTAATCGAAATTAGTGAAATCGCGCGCGTTCAAAAATGTCGAAAAGCCATGTGAAATGTTTTATTATTCCACGGGCACACATAAATCCGTTCAATTCCGAATTATTCCGGTCGCAGAGTCGTTTTCCGAACGTAATGATTTATCGTGTATTGCGTTCAATATCTGGGAAATAATAATATTTAATACCGACTTCTCTCGGGCGGAAAAAAAGTGGCCCACCCGAGGTGCGAAGTATGTCCGACTGTATTTTTTTTTTAATATATACACACACGTTATAATGTCGAAGTGACAACGCGTTTGTGTATACGGAACGATATTAAAAAAAAAAAAAAAAAAAACTGCAATTAATAATTATTATTTAACCATATACCTACTGCTGCGATCGTCGCGCGCGGTTCTTCGCGTTGCTGCCCCGCAGTAAAGTCATAAATACCCGTACGAATAATAAACTTTTTTTTTTTAAATAATGTAAAAAAAAAAAAAAAAAACAAAACAAAAACGCCAATGAATGTTGTTTTACATTCGGACCCGAGATCGTTCGCCCACGGCAATATATTTTGATGATATATTGATATTAACGATATTCGACAAGTCGCGAACCGATCGACTCGATGTAAAACCGATCGGTTCGACGAAAATGCGTAAAACGCTAAGGCTCAGCGTTTCCGACAGAAACATTAACTGGGTTCGAAACGATACGAAAAAAATAATAAATAAAAAAAATGCTATTCCGATGGCGTTTTAGGAGACGGCCTAGGCGTTTACGGTCGTTCGTCCCCGCGGTCGACGCCGGTGTTAATTTACGCATATTTTAATTTTATTCATCCCGTCGGTGCTATTGTTCGATATACATTACGATTCATATATGTTATAAAAAAAAAAAAAAAAATAATAATAATATACACGGCGCGCGCGTGTGTGTGTGTGTGTAATATTTTTTTAATCACGTATATTACGCACTGGAAACACAAACACGCCTATACCGTGTTATCGTATCGTATAATGATATATGATAAGTGTGTGGTGGCGTATATATATATATATATAAAAAAAAAAAATATAAAAAACATCTCGCGTTATTATTTATATTTTTGGTATGTCGTCAATTATCGCGCGCGCGATGTAATTATATTTGTTTATTCGTAATTATAATAATCATATTGTTCTCGAACATAACAATAATATAATCATTACGATAAATACACACGACTATTATTGCGATGCAGCTATAGATTTTTTAATTTTTTTTTTTTTGTTTTTTGTAATAATATTGGTCATTCGGAACGAGAAAATTAACGTTTTTTCTCGGCGTATCCCATTTGCTGCCGGCGATTTCATTCCGACACACACACCATAACGTTTTGTCGAAAATCGGTAAAATTTCCCCTAAAATTAGTGACGACGCGCATTTGTTTCGAATGACGGGAAATCTCGCTTGTGAACGTTTGTAGTGGTTAATCCGTTGTCGATTTTCCCGGTGATTTTTCTCAATATAATAATACTGAAAAACGCTAAAACCAGAAAAAAAATTGCTAAAAATTTGACACGCGTTCCGTCGTGAGTTATAGCAGGGTTATTCGCGCTAAGAACATTTCAGAACTGCTGCTCAAGTAGATACCTGTACACAGCGTGCATATACAATTAGGCATAAGAGAATGCCAAAATCCTCCCCCGACTGACCGATTGCTTGATATACCGTTCTCGTTTTTTTTTGTTTTTTTCTTGTTTTTTGCAATGATAATGTAGGTGGTAACAAGTAGGCACTGCACAATAAGCGCAGTGTTTCTATCGGATGGTAGAGAACGTACTGCGTCGGAAGGAACAAGACGGAAGGGATGATGCCCCGAGGCCGAGGTCGGGGCCAACCGTCAGTTAAGTATTTAATATTTAGCCGTCATACACGATATAGGATCCGGTCGTCGAATCGAAAATACTTCAAATACAATTCGCGATGCCAGTCACGCGTAGGGTTTTTTTTTTTTTTTTTAAATTTATAAATCGTAAAACTAAAAACGGTTTGCCCGTCCGAAATGTTGGTGTTCGTGACCTATTGGCCGCCGGCATTGTACGACCGCGGCACACTCCCAGACGCCATCGCGAATTTCACCGGTTTTCCACTATTCGATTAACGATTTCGTATCGACGGTGCAAAAATATTTGTCCGCGGTTAGGAGGCGATAGGGGTCGCATTAACGGCGACTCGCGGTAATCGGTTGCAGTGAATATTGAACACCGAATTCCCGCGGCTCTCTCGGTCGATCGCGATCCGTATAAAAAAAAAAAAAAAAAAAAAAAAAAAAATACAATATTATTATACGACGCCGTCACGGCGCTTCGGTTCCCGATGTCCCGTACACAATAACGCACTCGTAGGTAACAATATTTTTATTACCATACTTAATTACGGTTTCCGGCGACAATAATTAATTGTGCCGCCGAAAACGCGGACGGCCACTCGACGGGATCCGTACAGTTGGGCGTGCCGCGCATTATCATTTGTTCCCCGACCGTGGCCATCCGCCCACCGGCACGCCGGAAACTAGGAAATTATTATTCGTTTTATCGGCTATTTTTACCGACTTCCCGTAGTGCGTACGCCGCGCGTTTGAATTCGATTACTGGCGATTGTTGAGCGAGGGCAACGAGACACTATCGAGATATACGAGGTCCGTCCAAATAGTACCGGGACAAATGTTGTTACCGCTAATCTACAGACGATAACGTTTCAAATTGTTAATAGATGTATTCCCCGCGAACCACTGGATGTTCTATAACGAAACCCCAAGGCCCTAGCTCATCTCGGTTTAATATTGCACGTGGTTAAATCCAGTCAGTTTTTTTCGACATGTCCGAAATTAACGAACACCGCGTGTGCGCCATGTTTTGCTTGAAACTTGGTAAAAATGATGCGACCGAAACGTACGGCAGCGATCAAAACCGCTTTTGGGGATGATTCGTTAAGTTCATTCCGTGACTTTCGAGTGCGTTAAACGTTTCAACGACAGCCGGCGATCAACTGAAGACGATTCTGGAAGACCGTCGACGTCATCCAGAAACGATAGTGTTTGCGAAAAAATGCGAAATGGTCGCCGATAAACCGTTCGTGAGTTAACAAAGCGAATCTCAATTTGGGTCTTGTCATGCAATTTTACAGGAAAACGTACAGACGAAAAGGGTCGCGTTACCATATTCTCCGTGTTCTTCAGATCAGGCTCCATGTAATTTTTTCATTTCCTAAGACTAAAATCTGCGCTTAAAGGACAACGATTTCAAGATATAGATGAAATTAAAGTGAACGCGGCAACAGAACTCATAGGTTTAACTTTAGAACAGTTCCAACGGACTTTTGAAAAATGGCAAGATCGCCGGGATCACTGCCTATCGTCCGGAGGAGAGTATTTCGAAGGAGATATCTTGAATTAATATGTAACTTCATTTTTGTAATTATTAAATATAAAATCACGGTACTTTTTGAACAGGCCTCGTAGTCTACGGTGTGAATCAACGCTCCAATCGTTTGTTCACCGCGACAATGCAACGGCACGTTTAGCGCTGTCGATTCGTGAATTTTTGGCCGATAAAAAAATCGCTGTGGTCCCGCGGACTCTGCTTATTCTCCCGAACAGGCCTCATGTTGCAAAAAATATTTTTAATCCCTCTAAACGCGGTTTCGACGTTATTTAGTTGCGGTTATATTATAACCGTATCCGTACCGTAACACCGCAGGAGGTTATATCGCAAATATAACTGTACGACTATGCAGCAATATTTATATATTTTATGTGTACTTCAACGGTATACACGCGAGCCCTTTGGTTTCGAAAGTCCATTAAAGTTGAATTTAGTTTTATCGTACGGTGCGGTACGTAATATAGGTACTTCTACCGTCTACACGCACGATATTTATATATATATATATATATATTATTATACTTTTTGCGGATGCTGCACGGACGTCGTCGTCGGGTACCTCCTACATGTTTATAATGTATTTTTTTTTTTTACGTATACATAGGAACTGATTGATCCGAACTAAAATATTTAACCGCAACGTATGACGGTGAACACAAACAGAACAACTCGATAAATATCCAAATAATGGATTATAATCGTATATTTTCAATGGAATATTCCCCGAGGGAATCACTCGTAACCCGAACGTTTTCGTTTTAACGAATCGGCGGGGTGTGCATAAGACTTTGTCATGAGGGAGATGGAGGGACATGCTTATATATCCCACCCCCCCCCCCCCAAACACACACATTTGCCAAAAATCGTATGAAATTACAATAATTCGTATGAATCATAACTGCAAAATACGTCACGCCAAAATGAAATCGAATTATGCCGTTATGCGGCATTTAAATGATTTTTTATTTTTTTTTTATATTCCGAACGGGGCGAGTGTTCTTTTAATTTTCCGTATGTAAACCGCTTTTCTACTGGACATCCCTGGAATTGATTTTCAAGCGTACCGCCTTTGCTGTACGCATTTCGGATCTAGTCATTTTTTTTTTTTTTGATCGTTTGTGATTCGTCGCTATAGTAGACAAGCATATGGGCTAACGAATATTATCACGTTATAATATCTTTGAGACGCGCGCAATATAATCAACACGGAATTTGCAACCACCATGGTGGTACCTATTATTATCCACTCGGATAATAATAAAATAATCGACGCGTGCACCTATGGGATAAATTACGTCCGTCCGTCCGTCCGTACACCGGCGGCGGCAAAGTCAAATAATCGCGCCACAACATCGCAGAACGATCTGTAAGTTCTGCACCAGCAGCAGCATCGGTAACAGCACCGGCGATATTATTGCCGTCGTCGGATTTCAAAATATCGTACACTAGAAAACGCGTTCGAGTGACCCGAAATGGTTCGCCGCATCGTCAAGTATTCGTACGAATTTTATTCCGCTATTGAACTTAAATATTACAGGGCCGGCGAGCCTGAGACACGGTTTTCCGATCGGCACGAAGTATTATTATCACATTGCCCGTAAAGTTGCTCGTGAGAAATCTCTACGAATCGTAATCGAAAAGAAAAGCCGGACGGTACCGTATCGTGGGTACGCCACTGTTATGCGGGTGGAAAGTCGTGAAGAGGTGTC
Source organism: Tuberolachnus salignus (assembly GCA_956483605.1). Lineage (NCBI taxonomy): Eukaryota > Metazoa > Arthropoda > Insecta > Hemiptera > Aphididae > Tuberolachnus > Tuberolachnus salignus. The sequence continues at coordinate 5,060,886 of OY101436.1, read as the reverse complement.
ACACGGTTAAATCTTCGACGTGTCTAAGAGTCGTTCGCACAGGCATGACTTGCGAAATTAAACTTTACTCGTATTATCAATCGTAATCCGGCTCACCCAATTTCAAGTTCGCATATCATTGGCTTGTAAAAAAGTTTATTTTTTTTTTTTTAACAATTAAAATACAGTAAAACTCGCTTAAGACGCTCTTAAAGAGACCACCTCTTTAGAACGTCTTAAGCGGAAAATCGTCTTATGCGAGAATTGAAAAAAAATAAATAATAATCAGCCGGTTTAGGGTGCGTTCAACACACCGAATGCAGCTTTCTGAAAACAGTTTTTTATTGCATCTGGTATAATTTTATTTCAAGATGCAATGAATGGAGTCCAAAACATTAATTTCGTTTGGTAGTCTCCGTGTCTCTCTCGAGTATCGATGGACTAATGATGTTCGGTATTTTTGTTTTACCACTTTAATAATACCCGGCATACAACTAAGATGTAGGATTTGACGTATTTGGTTGGCAAGAAAACAATTACTTTATGTGTAATATTGATGTTTTATACGACAAGTACACGTAAACGAGCACAATTTTTATTTTTATTATTACACAATTACTAAAACTGATCGTCATCTGATGACCAAAAGAGCGTCTTATCCGATTGTATATATAGAAAAAAACCGAGCGTTTCATCAGGTGGTTTTTATATTGTCTATTATAGGAAATGTCCATGGACCGACGGAAAACAGCGTCTCATGGGGGAAAACGTGTTAAGCGAGTTTCACTGTAATATCATTTTTTTTTTTTTTCTGTTGAATACTTTCGGAAAATACGCGATCGCGAGAAGTGCGCCGACTCCGATTCCAGGGACAATATTAATGTTCTTAAACGTACACTAATTCAGGGTCACTAAGACCTCTTTCAGGTCAATCGGATCTGGTTTCACCCGTGCCCACTTGGACTTGATGTTTGAACTTATTATAAATTTATCAATATTTACACCGGCCCGTGGTACTTTGCTTGCAATAATATAGTAAAAATTCGATTTTTTATTACTACACAATTACTAAAACTGATCGTCATCTGCTTATCAAGTGGTTTTATGGAAATGTCTACGGACCGACGGGAGACTGCGTCTCAAGCGTCTTAAGCGAGTCCTACTGTATTTTTAACCGGTCGGTTTCGGCGCGAATTCGAACGCGTCTTGTATCAGACCACCGGGTACACTGGGGTTACCGTACGTGATCGACCCGGGTAAAACGCCATCGGACGGCCGCAACGGAGACAGCGTGTAAATAACGATTTCGGTCTAATATCCGTGACGGGCCCCACCGACACCGGATACCGGGTGTGCCGCGTTCGATTGCTGGCCAGAACCGATCGTTTTGATTATATTTCGATTCGTTATCGGTTCTGTTGGTATTTTTTTTTTTTTTTTTTTGAACGCGTTTAATGGCCGTGAATGTCGCAATAAGTAACGAACGATTACTACGACGAAATTGCATTGCCGGACTCGTCCCGCGTTCGTTACAATACACGATTCGTGTGTATATTCAATAACCGGGGGGGGGTTTTTTTTTTGTTTTTTTTTTTTGACAAGCCCCCCACTGCTCTATGCCATTCGTAAATCGGGTTAATACGTATATTAATAGGGAAACGGTTCGCGCGAAACGCCCCGTATAGAATAAACGCGACGGGACCGGATAACGATCGTTCTCACGCTTCTTCCGCCCCGCGACTGCCCGACGACGCCGCAGCCGAGTCCGCCGGTAAACGCGCGGACGGTACGTACACGGAGTTGTACACGGCGAAAAAAAAAAAAAAAAAAAACCCGATAATTATAATAAAAGTTATAACGATGATGATGACGGAACGTCCAGCGAGACTCGTTATTCCGCCGTAATAACGTAATAATATTTTATAGGCGCGCGGTATTTTTATTTTTTATCGGTCTGTCAATAATGTTGTTATAATATTTATAACGACGCGGCCGTATCTTACGACTACGAATTATATTATATAATAATAATAATATTATTATTATTATCGGGTAATTATTATTATTGCTCGTCGGAACCGGCCGATTGTCTACCGCGTGCGCGGCGGTTTATAAAACACACAAAAAAAATAAAAAAAAATTGAAAAAAACCGTCTATTACAATATTATTATAATAGTTTTAATATTATAGCTGTTGGAGAAAAAACACAGTAGTCCGTCGACGCTACCGGTGTTTTGACTTGGAGTATATATTATATATATACGATAAGAACTGCAGCGTTTCCGGAGAACTTACTAAAAAAAAATAAAAAAAATTTAAAAAAATAACCATATATATAATTATAGTAAACAACGTAAAACAAAATAAAAAAACCGACCGTTTTTTTTTTTTTTTTTTACCAACTCGACTCGTCGTATTTTTTATTTATTTTCTTTTTTTTTTTGTTTGTACATCAAAATTAATAAATAACGAGTTAATTTTGAATATTGTTCGAATTCTTTGTAATTTTAATACAATAACGGAGATCGTCGACTCACTTGCGATGAACATACTCGCATGTAGTTTTATAATTTTGTGGAAAAAAAAAAAAAAACTAGTTTTCAACTGATCGAAAATCACTATTAATATTGTATTAAGAACGACGGTGGGTACTTGCGGAAGATGATTGTTTTAATAATATCACGAAACTAGATTCTCCTGTGGAGGAAAAAAAAAAAAAGAAGAAAATTGCACTTAACTAATGATTTTGTTCTCCGCAAACGATTGCATTCCAAATGTCTATTACGAAGTCACGACGAGGTAAAACGTAATCCGGATAATGGATTTACCTAAACTTAAATTCATATAGGCAGGTACCTACTTACTCTAAATAAAAATAATGAAACAGCCAAAACGAATTCCGGTGGAAACGAATTAATTCTCAACGACTATTCGTGTACATATATATTAAATATAATTATAACTAAAAATAACGGTGATATTGTTATAAATTCTAAAAAATACAGTTTCGAGTACAGTTTATAAATCGTTGAGCGAAAAATTTAATTTAAATTTCAAAACATTTGAAGTGAATAAAAGCTTTACCCCCCCCCCTTTCGTTTGACATACATTTCACATTGGAATATTTTATTTAAATTAATTTTTACCATGCCTTTATTTTTATTTTATTTTTTCTTAGTCTAATAATAAAAAAAAAAAAAATGAGAAAAAAAATATCGTTCGACAAGGATTTTATAGAAGAATCGAATCAATTTGGTTTAGTCGTACTTTGACAAAAAAAAAAAAAAAAATAATAATAATAATAATAATAAAACAAAACGATTTACGTTATTCTTCAAAGCATACAATTTAACTGTTGTAAAATAAATACCGTACCTATATATTCTTATATACTATTCATATTTATTTTCTCTCCATCGAACACTACAATATCTGTACTTGTAAAATACTTACGAGTAGTAAACATTCTACAATATTTATGATGGTTTTTTTTTTTTTTTTTTTGATAGCGTTGTTAGGAAATCTGTCGAAATTCTTGGACGTTATATATTTTCTACGCGGGTTTTGCATGGAAAAACCGCGCAAACGCTAACCCAAACCACGCTCGATCGACGCGCCCACTCTATTCCGCGTACCGTTCGGGGCAGGCCGTGTAAAACCTCTTGTTTACCGTTTCGTTACTTCTTCCGCGGTTCGATTGATTACGCCGCTGCACACCGCGTCGACTCGTCGATGGCGTCTTCGGCCGGAACGGTGCCGGCGGACATTTTTACGGGACGAATGCGATTTTTCAGACGTTTATCGGAATATCAACCGGTGCCTTAACGCGCACGTAAGTCTTGTGACACGTACGCGCGATCGATATAATATCATTATAATACACGGACATATATATATGAGTCGTCGGCGGGTTACGACGGGAAATGTATTTCTGAAATTCGATTAACACTCGGCTCCGCGTATTCCGATGCAGTCAGTCGACGAGGTTCGGACTGGTCGGGGCAAAAAAGGAAACGAAATTTATATATATATATATATATATAAAAGACGTACGGATAAAATATTATAACATTCTATTTCGCGACCGCGTTACATATATATATATATATATATATATTTATACGAGTATTATTATTATTATATAAACCCGGCGAAATTCGATTTCAAAAGAACCTCCGTGTGTATATATATTATTATAATCCTCGGCATGTGATACCTCTGCGACCGGGTCAGAGGATCAGCCGTCGCCACTGACTTTACACCTACTCGTGTCCGTAAAATGTATACAATACATTTACGTTATATACGTTATACGACATGACGCGCACACGTCCGTGTGGAATATTATTATTTTTTTTTTTTTTCCCTCCCTTGTATTTATTTTAGGTTACATTTCCCATACGCCCGCGGGGACCGTTCGCCCGCGCGGATTTCTCGAGTGTTCGGGCAGGCCTCTTTTGACATAGGCGGCCACCGTGTAACTCGGGCGCGGTTGTTAAAAGCCCCCGTCCCCCCGCGATATAATGTACGTATAATATACCTATATATAATCGACGGCGAAATGACGACTGTTATAGAAACGTCAAAAAAGACTGCGGAGATATGATCGACAGCAGTGCCATTATATTCGTAATGTACGCGCGAAACAACGTCGATTGTTACGATCGGGCTGACGGATACGCCCACCCTTCTGACCCGGCATCCGAAAAAATCCATACTCTTTTAATAACGATAATAATTGTATACGCGTTTCTATGTTGGTTTTTACGCAGCGTACGAGAATTTCGCGCCTGCTACTATAATATTTTATAGTAAAATATCCGATAATATACGGAAGAGTTATAGAAATCGCACGGTTCCCTGTCTGGGTTTTCTATTCACGGCTAGGCGAGTTGAAAATCTGTTCCATGACCTATCGGGTCCGCATGTCCGTGGTTTATTTCCGCACATTTCAATAACATTTTTCTACAATTGCGTATTTATGGTTTTGTTGTGCGTCTAAATGCGTCTTCAGTGAAACTTTACTTAACTTTACGTATTTTTTTTTATACAAATCATCAAACCGAAAATGTATAACGTGTAATTTTATTATTGTATTATTATCGGATACCACTTAAATATAAATATAACAGAATAGAAAAATACTTATCGAGACACGGGTGAATTTTATCGTATCCGAGTATAATTATTAACTATCTATCCAGCCGATCAGAATGTAAATTTGTTTTCGAATTGTCTATAAAAATAAAATTCTTTTTTGTATTTTCCATTTGGTTTTTTTTTTTTTTTTTTTGCATATTTGCATGCAACTGATAATCATATTTTAATTGTCTATTAACTATAAGTATAATAAGATTAACATACAAATTTATCAGCGAATGTTCTGCCGCTGTAACCACGGGTAAACTTATTTACTGATTTCGTTTTAGTTTCAGTAACCTGGTTACTAAATTGACTGTTTAGTTTGTATTTTAATAAAAAATTTTACCGTTTCCGGTTACTAAAATGGGTCGATCATAATTGTAAATTTTAATAACAAATACCCCGTTTCCCAACAAATACATTTTTGATTTACAAATACAATTCGCATACGAATATTATATAAAATTAGATGTGTATGTGCTTTCGTATAGATTTTTAACATATCATCGGATTCGCCAAAGGAAAATAAGTGATAATTTTCACTGCAAAGAATTCGTATCGAACAAAGATTTGAAATTACGTCCTCTGTTGCGATCATATAGAATAAACAACTCAAATAAATTATACAATCACCACCGCGACGAAAGTTAGCATTTTAATAAATGTCATGATGTCGGTCGAAAAAAAAAATCAATAACGAAATAGCAAAGAAATTTAAAAAAAAAGCCCACGGGGTTAGGTTACGTAACCCGAACCTAACACGATACAATATTATGAACACATAACAATTTTACAACATACGGTTTAGGTGAGAATTTTTTTTGATAATATTTCCTATGATATTTTTTGTAAATACTCGATTAAGTCTCGGTTTAAAAAACGTTTCTTATTTTTTTCTACTTATTCACTAATTTTTTTTAAACGTGTCCGAATCGAACGTCGGTCGACGACGCGTTATCGAATATACGAAATGACCGCTGCAGCAGAATTGTTTAAATTTTTATTTCGCGTTCCCACGAGGTCGGTGCATTATTGACGAGAGTTCGCCTACACTATTTAAGGAATTTTTTTTTTTTTTAAATTTAATTTTTTGATTTGTTTATTATTCGCCCCCCCCCCCAAACGTATTACGCGACACTAGTCGTTAATGGGAGCGTCGTCGTGTCCCGCTCGCGGTTTTTTTTTCTTTTTTCTATATAATAATCGACGCGGTACGACAATTTGTTATATAAGTATAGAGGTGCCTATACCCGTACAGAACATTTAGCCACGAGTTTTCGTAACGATCCGATACAACATCGATTAATAGCCGATTATCGTTATTTTCCAAAATTAAAACATTAAAAACACTAAAACCAAAAAAAAAAAAAAAATAAAAATAAAAATAGAAACGGCGGCGAACGTTTAAGCTTAATGTAGAATTGATCGACTCGGACCGGTTACCCGTATAGACTGTATAGGCATAATAATAATAATAATAATACCCGTCGCCGAGCGACGTTATATAATAATATAGACGTTCGTAAAACGATTGTCCGGTTTTTTTTTTTTTTTTTTTTTTTCAAATCGTTTATCGGGGGAAAAAAAATAATAATAAACCCCGCAAACGCCCGGCGATAATTATCAACGGTTTCCATAGACGGGAATAGTAGTCGTTAAACCATTAGTCGCGTGTTTAGCATTTAGCGGCGTCCCACGCAGAGAAATAAAATTGAATTTTCCCAATGTGCGTCGCGACGGAATACCCGTAAACGGCTCTAATGTTTTTTAAACGCTTTTACAAAAAAAAAATATCGTTCAATACACATTTTTTTTTTTTTTTTTTTTTTTATACGATTATATCTAACATTGTTGTCGACGTTAACCGATTCCGTCGCTTTGAAAGCTGTACGGACGAAAACACGTATCTAGTCGTTAATTTTATTGTATTTGCCGACCTCGTTGTCATTATAAACGTTATGTTGAATCGATATTGAAAAAAAAATAAAATGTCGAAATATTTCGCACCAGCGCTAGTATAAAAAGTCCGGGCATTTCGGGCCCGGTAAAAATCATAATTTTAGTACATCAATTTTTTTAACTTAAATATAAATAACTACCTCTACTCGTATCAATTAGCGAAATTAATCTTTCTCGATCATTGTTTTAATTACAGAACGAATGTACGAGTTCTATGCAATTAATAATATTATTTTCTAATAATAATCAATAATTCGTTTAAATATAAATTTGCTAAGCATTTTTTTTTTTTTTTTTTTGTAAATTGAATATTGTAATTTGTGTATGATGAATTCACATTTAACCGTTTCTATAGTAATAATCGCCTAAGTAAATTTCCGCTGAAAATACAATATTATAATTTTGAAATACTAATTTTAAAAGGTTTTTTTTTTTTTTTTGTATTATTTTCATTAGAATAAATTTAAAAAAAGTTTCATGAAATTGTACATATGCTCTCATAATTTTAGCGGTTTTTCGAGAGCAGTTAACGAGCATTTATAATATTATTATTATTATCACTGTCGTTTATTATCTCTATGTTTTTTTTTTTAAATATAATATCGCGGACAATGTGGGAATGACCGGATCGTAACATATTTGTCTTATTTTTCATTTGTAAGCCGCGGGCAAGTACGTTCGAGGGCTTGTCGGTTACGGATCCCGCGCCTCCCAAAACGTCCCTTATCAGGGCCACTACCTAACAAAATACCTCTCGGCCAACTGAGGAGCGAGTACGACGAAAGGACGATTTCCCGTCCCCATTTTATCACACAAGCTCGAGAGCAGTACCGTTGGAAAGAACGGGTCTCTATCCATAAGTTTACATCCGTCCCGAGGTTTTCATTGCCGACAGATACGCAGCAGCAAGGGCGGGCAATACAACACCGGCTCGTAAAACCACCTACTAAAAAACGGTGCACCTGTATAGGAAATTACCCCAAAAGTGACACGTGCGCATAGGGGAGGTCGTGACCTACCGATAGACACCGTTCCCGAGACCCTGACATCGGCAACGGTTTGAAGAGGCGAAATATACGGGAAAAATTAAGCGCGCCTACGCCGTTAAGATAAATCGACGGATTACTAGTCGGTACAGCGTGCAGTATATATACGAGACATACCGAACACAATCACGTCTCAATACACTCGTTTTCGTTCTCTCCACGTCTCAATACTTTCATCGAGAACGAGATCCGGAGGACATCGCCGACGAAACTAGTGACGAGCACCGAAGACCCCCGGGAATCCGGGCTGCATTGTTACGGCTAACGTCGATGGGCGGACGGTAAGCAGCGAAGTAAAGATTGGCAACATTTTTTGAACATTGATGTACCGATACATCGGAATTTTAAACATTGATAGTGTCGATACATGGGATTTTCGAGGAAATCATCGGTGTTTTTCGATGTTTTAACATCAAATATTTTCATAGCATAAAAAAGTGGATAAAAAAAGTCATCCGATGATGACAGACAACTATCCATTATAATAAGCCTAGGGGGGGGGATGGAGTTTTCAAACCTTTTTATTTTTGAAAATAAATTACCAAATGAAAAAAAACAATTTAATTCATAATAGGTATATTAAATTGTATTATATTTAAATGTAAGTAATTCTTAAAAATATGCCATATACTGAATACACGACCATAGTGTATCGTCTAAGGGATTGTAAAATTAGAAGTTTTTTTTTTTAAATGCTTCCATGTTAACCGATTTCTTTGTATGTTCAAAGTCAATTCCGCTTTAGAAAATTAACGTTGACTAGGGACAGACGACAAGAAGAATTGCGCAAGCAAATCACCTGGCCATTTCCGGCACGAGCACAATAAATCTATACAATTGTTATATAAATAATTGAAAAAAAAATAATACTAATACGAGAATTGTAAAACGTCGAAATAAAACCTCGGTGTTAAAATCTAACCACCGCAGTCTGTACCGAAATCGGCCGACTCGCTTTCCCAAACAGCCCGTTTTAGGGCAAACTAACTGGCCTCGATCTCGAGTTCTTCTTCGTGTTCGCGGTCGAAGAGTGGTCCGACAGAGCCCATCTGATTGTAAAGCCCTACACGTACAACGGAATAATAATAAGATAAATACGGACGTGATCACCTAAAAAAAAAAAAAAAAAAACCCCGAGTTATTATTCTTCGATATGGCAGCCTAAATGTTGATTTACACTAACCGACGTTCGCCGGCCCGTATCGTACCGATAAATTATTATTCAATTACAAATGCCCGTTCTGATTTACATCGAACAGACCGGCATCATGCCGACACACTAACCGGACCGACAAACATTCTTTGAAATAATGTTTTGTACCCAACCTAACCTAACCGTGTCGGGTGGATATCGGTACGGTTGAAGTCGTCCGGGTATGAACGCGATAACGGCGTTTATCCATCAAAATAGAATATTGAATAGAAAATTAGCCGGTATCGCTTCTCTACAGTGAATGTTCTATTAAGTAATGCAATTTATAATGTTTGATAAAAGCATATTGAACTGATACGAGCCGATTCCAGAATAAATACAAAACAAAAACACGTAAAGTAATTTAAAAATTCGTATAACGTACATTTTAAGTGCTTACATACTATATTATATTGATAAAAACCTCGAGATAATAAAATAATAGCTTCTCATAACCTCAAAAAAAAAAAAAAAAATGTAATAATTCATTCCGATATCCGAAATGTTGACTTTTTATCAAAACAAAATTCGTGTAAATAGTAATCGGGCAGGAATTTTTACACGAACAAATTGTATAACTGAAATTCTATATTCGCGGCAGTTGTTTCACTCCGTCGAAATCGTCTAAGTAAAATTAAAAATAATTTAAACATAAAGTCGAGGTGATAATTTTGGTTTTTTTGTAATAAACATTGTTATTTACATATATATATATATATATTTTTTTTTTAAAGACTTATCGGTCTTTCAGTTGGGTAATTAGAACTCTGTGTACGTTTAAATATGGTTTTTGTTTTTTAACATTGAATATTTACAAATTCATTGTGCTAGGAACCGATTTTTCGGTATTTTATTAATATAAAACCGCGAGTATTGCAGATTGGAAAATACACGTGTGACGTGGCCAGTCGCGCGTCTGTTAAGTTTTTATTGTTTGTTGTTGATATTCGGCCAAACGGAATTCGGTGCCGCCGAAATGGCAGAGTCCCGGGGGGGGGGGGGTCCAATTAAGAGGGAATTCAAAATTTAAAAAAAAAAATAAAAAAAATACACACATATATATATATATATATATATACGTTATATGTAAAGAGCCGTATTGCGTACATAATATAATATGGTGCCGTGCGGGGTCGTACGTAATGTTATTATAACGATACGTGTGCGTACGTGTACGTCCCCCCGGTCGGCGTCGCTGAATTTACGTTCCGAATGTAAATGCGAAACGCGTATTGTCAGCGGCCCGTACGGCGGAAGAGAGCGAGCGAGAGAGCGCGCGAGGTACGGGCGCGCCGGGCCGTCGAAAAAAAAATAAAATCGTACCGCGGTCCGTGCGGACACGGCCGGCCGGACCCGTTTTGCCCCGGTGTTGACCAAAGAAGGATTGGTTCCTCAATTATTATTATTATTGTTATTATTATTGTTATTACCGATGCGCGTATTATAATATAATATAATATAATCGAAACGTTCGTATACAGAAATACCGCAGTATTATTATAATAATACGTACGTGTATTTATATAAATATATATATATATATATACATATATATCGGAACCCCGGGTAAATAAAAAATGCATACGCGCGCGCGTGTACGTTAGCGGACGAGAAGTCGTCAGCGACATTCGATATTCAAATGTGATCGGCGGCTGGAGGAGTCCGGGACTCGGCGGTGACGACGACGGCGACGGCGACGGCGACTCAGACTCCGACGGCCACTCCGACGAATGGTCGCGCGCTGCATTTAAATTTTCGTCGGGACGAAAACGGAGACGACGACGACGACGACGACGACGACGACGTTTCTCCGATTTCCCATAGCCGTATAAACGCAATAATACAAACAGCGGCGTTGTCCGGGGTTTTCGCGAACGGGGCGCGCGCGCCAGTGGCGCATAAAACGCATAGCAAATAGACATTTCAACACGTACAAATATACGGTACAGGGTTTAAAACACCTGTAAAACGGTCAATTGTAGATTTTATCTTATCAGACGGTATACCGATTAATTATTTCGTCAACGAATTTGGAATGTCGTCGTCAATTCATCGGTTTTAAAATTATCCGGTAAATGACTCTCGATTTTCGACGATCGGTGCGCGTCCATCGACTGCTCAGAGCACACGTCCACATGGTTATCGGTTTGGCGAATTGGTGGGGTGTTTGTGCAGAGCAAAAAGCACAGGCCGACCTCGGGAATCCGAAGATAATGCGGAAAGAATTAGAGGGAGAATTTTCAACGCAGTCCGTGTAAGTCAACCAACAGCGAAACAACCGACAATTCCACTGTTCGGCGTGTTTTGATATGGTTTTTAACTATGAAACCATGTAGGCTGCAACTGTTTGCAGGCTTTAGAGCCTACCGATAAATTGAAACGATTTTCATTTAGCGTTTTTATGCCGGTGGCAGGATGCAGGATGTAAATGTATCACTATCAAAGACACAGATTTATGGCACTTTTTTATTTTATTGAAACCACAGTAAAAATGGTAGATCTTATTTAGAAATGCTTCAAACCTGGCTATTTTCCCGATTGAAAAATGATTCTGCTAATTACAATTTATTTAATTTAATAATTTTCTGTTGTTTAATATACATAATATATATATATTGTTGTATACCTAAAAAATAAAAATATGTAACGATTTTTAATCATTTTGAATAATAATAACGACAGTGAAATATTGTATCAATAGCATTTTTCATGGTGTTGTTCACACGATAGTTTGAAACTAATGGCAAGTGAAAAAAAAAAAAAAAAAAAATGGTATAAAATAATATTTCGTCGAGTAGAAAATTCGAAAATGAATTTTTCAAGCGCTAAATTGAAATAAAAATAAAATAATTCGATTACGATTGTTGTTCATCGTTTATCGATATTGTTGCGTTAGTCAGTTAGCTCTGTGCAGTTTTTTTACGATCATATTATCCAATTAAACATTTTTTTTTTTTTTTTGCTTACATATGTTCATCATTTTGACCGCATTCCGATATGGCTTATTTCGACACTTTACCACGTATTTTATTTTACGATTTACGTATCGTAAATACGTCACGGCTACACAGACAGACGCACGAATCGGAAACATAAAAGAAGATCGACGACTACGGAGACTTAGAAAAAAAAAAAAAATTAGCGTCTCTTTCAATTATTGAACTCGACATGCAACCCGTACTACCCCATACCCCAATTACACCACTTTTCAAACATAATGCAATAAATGCACTATAATTGTGTAATACAAACAAATAAAAATAATGTAGAAAAACTTAGTCTGGAGTCTGGAATACATTTAGGTTTATTCATGTTTATTTACGACTGGTATTATAATTCAATAACAAATTATTGGCAACAATAAAAAAAAAAAAAAAAAACCCAAACACAACCGATAATACTCCTGTATGCTTAGTTTTTACTTGCATATTTATATATTTTACTTGTTTCTCACTAGTTATTTTCATAAAAAAAAAAAAAGACGATTTTGGTTAAATCATTTACTTTATTATCAAAAGTGCAATTGAATACGAAGAATTGAAGATGCACTATGGTATTATATTTATTACGATTTCGTTATCAATAAATAAAAATCAATGCTTCAATTATTTATGCTGGAATAATATTAAACTATATTTTTTTGAATTTTGTTTTTTGTTGAGAGGACGTGATAAACTGATACCTGCATGTCGTTCACAAACGCAAGACATGAGACAAATTCGAATTCAGTAGGACCAATAGTTTTGTGCTGTTGGTTGTAATATTTGAGTGAATTGAATTATTACCAAATTTGAATATACGTCAGTTTTTTCGATATTTTAATTTTTAAGCGTGGTTTGAGCATATTTAAATTATTATATTTTACACAAAACAAACTCGTAACTCGCGTATAAACTGATATATTGAAAGAATGTAATCCGAGGTACAAACACAGATAACGTTTTTATATTTCAAATTTGAACGTCGATTAAATTCACAATAATATTTTAAAAAAAAACCAACGAAATGGATTCTAAACAAAAATTTGCTTTATCTTGTTAGACAAACGCAACAAACGAGTGTGTGTGTGTGTGTGTGTGTGTGGTCCTCTTAAGACCAACGTTATTTTTATAACTCATGGATAGGGAGGTACTCGATTATTTTATTTTATTTTTTCAAATAATTTATTTGTTCTTAAACGATATTTATTATTGTTCGTCGCTGTAAACGGTTTCCGCGTGTTCGCTTATAATACGTACATCTGCGCAGCTGCACCGTGAAATAAAAATTATATAATATCTATAAAGGGTTCCCGCGCGTTTAAACAACACGTCTTGTTACGGCAAAAGGGTTAACCGCATACTACAAAAAAAAAAAAAAAAAAAAACTGGTTTACGAATAATGTTTCTTAAGTGAATGCAGTGTTCGTAACCCTATACATATCGTTGTGTTTTTTTTTTATTAAGATAACGAACAGCTAAAAGATAGGTAAATTTAATCTCCGAACATCGTATCGGAGGCACCTAGGCGAGTTAAATAATTCTCAAATGGTTTACCCTTTTTTTTTTTTTTTTTTTTTTTTTTTTTATCCCAATACAATCGTGTAAAGGTACCCGGAATGTATTTCCGATGCAAATTACATTCCATACCTAATATTACTGTAATCGTATATAAACGTCCCGGAGTTTACGTAATTGAACGGGCAGATAGATTTACCTTATACGTAAAACAAAACGACGATGTATAATATAATAATAATCGCAATATTATAATTACGTGGAAATTCGGTTTCTAAACTTCAAACGGCGCACAAGATAATACGCATTGTGATTTACGGTCGGGCGATATTACAATATCGCGGCCCTTGCCAAGACACACGTGCTATATAGATTGTATAGAAATTTTACTAAATACGACGGTATACTTCAACACACTAATGTAATATAATTTGTCAAGCTTTTTACAGGTACGTTTTATGCGTTTCACTTCGATTGGTCAAATTTACAGTTCCCTCCGATCACAATTGCAATGTTATGGGCGCTATTTCTTCGCCCGTATTATATTTGTACAAATACAAGGAGCCGAGATCGTTTAATAAAACGATTCGGCGATCGTATGCAAACGTAGAATATTTATATGTATATAAAAAATAAAAAAATAAAAAATATATAACGATAAGCGTGCAAACGGCCGTAACAAGTATTACGGATTCTGCTCCGGTTCTAATGTCCGGGAGCGTGGATGTGGAAATTCGACAAAGAGCTATACGAAGTTCGACAATAAAATAACGAGACTTTCTAAATATAACCTAAAATATTAACGTTATCTATAAAACGATTATTGAAATATGATTAGAAAACACTTATCTAAAAGTACTATGAACACTGATGGCATCGATTCATTTTCTTATACGTTAGTAGCCTTGTTATTAGTGCGAGTTCGACTATACTGCCGAAAAATGTTAGATATAAAAATCGAACAACATGTGTTAACATTAAATTTCTTGTTAAATTAAAAAAAACTGCCGCGGAATCGTTTCGTATGTTATGTGAAGTTTATGGTGAAGAACGTTTATCAAGAGCTCGTGTTTTTGAATGGCGCAAACGGTTTTGTAGTGGAAGGGAGGACATCGAAGACGATGATCGTTCTGGACGTCCTACCACGTCTTCAACAAACGAAAACGTTGAAAAAATCGACAAAATTAATTAATCAATATTATTATAAAGAGGTATTAATTAAATTAAGAGAACGTGTCAGAAAGAAGCGACCAGATCTATGGAAAAATGGCTGGGTTCTTCACCAAGACAATGCTCCAGCACACAGTGCATTTTCAATTCAACGTTTTTCAACTGAAAAAAAAATTTCTGTACTTCAACATCCCCCGTACTCGCTAGACCTTGCTCCTTGTGACTTCTTCTTATTTCCTTCTTATTTCTTTTCCCATTTTCAAACAGTTGATGACGTAAAAATGAAAACGGCAGAACTTCTAAAAGGGCTGAATGAAAGCAATTGGCAACACTGTTTTCAAGAATGGCAGCGACGTATGCAACAGTGTATTGTTGCTGAGGGAAGGTACTTCCCTAATCATTAAATTATAACATTTTTAAAATAAACAACTTTTATTCAAAAAGTCTCGTTATTTTATTGTCGCACCTCGTACAATGAACTAGCATCAGTCATAAGCGTCATGCGCGAACAAAAGAATCCTCCGGGCATGGGGCTCGTGATACGAAAAAGCCGAGGATGATAGACGCGGAACGGTTGTAATTTGAAAACCAATGGGTAAGCCGACACTCGGGGTCGGTTTACGAAAAGATTCGGATGGGTATGGCAGGGAAATACTGCAATGTAGAAGAATGGAGAAAAGTACTTCGGGATCGAGTAAAGTGGAAGGAGATTGCGATGGCGGTAAAAAGCCTCCGAGCCTATTAAATGCCAGAAGATGAAAAAATCGATCGATTATCGCCGTGCAATACGTATGCGATTGCAAACATAATTTAATTATCGCGATTTCTATAAAAAAGTTTAAGTGGTATCCGTATTCTCTGCAGAAATAAAATACACGATAAAACGCAACACTGATGTATCAAGTGTTTGAGAGCATTAACAATACAAATAACGACACAAACCCCCTCCCAAAAAAAAAAAAAAAAAAAATATATTACGATTTAATATTCCTCTCCTCCGGGGGAATGGTGTGCAGTTAATCGATAGGAAAAAAACATCATATTTTCTCTGACGGTTGCACGCCGAATTCACGTAGATTAAAGCAAATTAAAAAAAAAAAAAAAATCGATTTCCCAACTGAGTCGCGACGGTAATATGTCGAGTCGATCCAAAAAAAAAAAAAAAAAAAAAAAAAAACAATAAAACCGTCGATTCTCTCGTATTGTAACGCACGTTGAAGACGATATTTTATTACAATACGTACGTACGTCGCACGCAAACTTAATCGGTAAGCAACGTAAACACGAGCGGTACTGGTTTAAAAAAATTAAAAAAAAAAAATTTATTTCGGCGTAACCGCTTTGAAGATAAAACCGTAAACCGAGTTTACATACGAAACGGCATTATCGTTTAAGTGTACGAGTAACATTCCTATATCGATGGTATTATATCGCTATTGACGCGAACGGATAAAACGTAAATATTTAGTCGGTTTTGTATAATTTCGTAAAGCCCCCCTCCGTCTCTCCCGTTTCCCCGCACGAATTCTACAGGCTTATAGAGATACTTTTCGAGTAATCTTCATGAAAAAAAAAAAAAAAAAAAAAAAAAAAAAAAATAAAATAGTAATAATAATCACAAACCGTCTCGTGCCGGAATCGTGTCGTTTACACGGCTGTATCAGTTTATCACCAATAGATATAATTGGCCTACAGAAAATTCTTCGAGACTCCGCGACACGTTCCGGCCCTAGTCGAGTTATTATCATACACAAATACCAGTGTAGTCCACTCTTTCAAAATTTTATTCTGCTTACTTTTTTCCACGGCCAATCCAAGTCCAGTCAGTAGGGCTATAAATGGGTATAACAATACCAGATGCATCTTTTCATGGGAGTGTGATAGAAAGATAATTCTTATATATATACTTTTTTTTTTTTTGCTTTTTTCCCCATTTGGTTCTTTTTTCTTAAGTTTTACATAATTTTTGTGAAAATTTAACATATTCCTATGTATAATATACTTCGACTATATTATTATCGCCAGAAACGACAAAACCAGTAATATTAGTTTTATCAAAATTACCGCAATTATAGTTTTATTTACGACTTAAGGAAAGGCAAAATTATCCGAATTATATCTTCAGGAGAGGTGGAAAGGTCGTTTTCTATGTATAAATATATATTGGCACCCAGTAGGATGAGTTTTAACGAAAGTAACTTGACCAAATATAGACTATATAATCGTAAATTCCTTTTTTAATATTCAATTTAATAAATGCTTTTTTTGGTTACTTAAAATGCTATTTTGAGGATATATTTTGCTACAAAATCCGAACCCTACTAATATTTTACGAGTTATAATTAAAAATATGTTCCAATAGCTGCTAAACGGTCACATAATGTAATTTTATACCGAATTGTCTAAATCAGCAAAAAAATGAACTTAGATCGTTGTGCCTCCGCAGGTTACAGACTAAAAATCGTAAAAATCGAATTTCCATACGCTTTTAATAATAAATCGTGCCCGCGTATTTTCGACATTTGTATACGACCGAAAAGATCAACTCGCGACAAACCTCGTGTGAAAACTGTTGAGCTTTTTTGAGAAGCTGTGAAAAAATCGAATCGATATAAAAAACCAAGTACGGTTGTGCTTACAATAAGCTCAACAACTATGTAAAAATATTCGATTAAAACGCGTAAATATTCCCGTTTTTTTATTCCCCCGGTAATTATATGACAACTTTCCCTCACCCCACCACCAATGACAATCACCAACTAGCTCTATAACGCAAAAAATCAAAAAAAAAATAAATCAAATTTCTTTTGTCACGGTTTTGATCGTGTCGAGTGGAGTTTTCTGGATAGAAAAGTAGTTGGCGGACGAGGAGAGGGAAAACACACACACACACACACACATCATAGCACGACACCAAATACATTCCTCCTAGCTACTGTCAGAATTCAAAAAAAAAAAAAAAAAATCCACCCGAGAGACGTGAAGTGGAAGACGTCGTCGATTGTCCTATTATATATTATACGCGCGGCTCAAAGTCCGAGCCGGGAAACGCGGTCTTGTGTACACACACACGAGAAGGGTAACAGGGGAAAAAAAAAAAACCCGTTTTCCCGATCGGACACCTGTTTATATATACGGTTTGTAAAAAATCATCACACACACACACACGCGTATCGTATAGGTAGGCGTACATTGAGGTGTCGTTATTGCCCGGCCGGATAAGATCTCGTCGTCACCGCGGAGACGTTGTCGTGTTCGACGACTCTTCCCATTCCCCTACCCCGAACAAACGGTTTTTTTTTTTTTTTTTATCGTCGTAATATTGTATATTGTATATTACCATCACTCCCCCTCCCCCCGTCCCGTATATATTATTATTATTATTATTATACGATCGGTGTCTCCCGTAATCGGCCGGTTGAATGAAAACCATCTATCTAATCGTCCGTTTAAGCCCCGGGATCACGCGCGCGGGGCAAAAGTCGACCGTTTTTTTTTTTTTTTTCCTCCCCGTTATTATTGTTATTATTTTTTTATATATTCCGTCTCCTACTACTATATTGTTATTATACACACACACATATATATATATATATATATATATATATATATATATATATATATATATATGTGTATGTATGTATCGACGCGATCGAAATCGTATCGCGCTACACGGGATACGAATACGCGCGTGTGCGGTCTCCCGCAGACATCTGTCTGGAGATCGACAAAGAATAGGAAAAAAAAAAACAAACAAACACGAATCCGATATACGCATATTATTATACGTACGCGGCGGCGTAATTTGTTTTATTATTCTATTATTGTAAATACGCCGCGGATTATACTATATAATCCTTTTGGGGGGTGATTTTACGAATACGGTCGATCGGCCGGCCCCGATAACCGCGACACTCTTGTACGACCCCTCTCGGGCGTTGGCGACCTCGGATGTCCAAGTTGGGTTGGGTTTTCAAACCCGTACGGGGGCGCCCTGCACAGGTGACATCTCACGGGAGGGGCGCGGGACCAAAATAAATTACGCGACGGGCGGACTGTTATTCACGGGGCACGGATGCTTTAACTCGTTCCTCCGCCGGATCGGGCGAGCTCCGCACCCCGGGTGTTCTCACTGCGGTTTTCCCGGTGGGGATGCCGACGCTCTCCATACCCTCTGATGCGCTGCGAGGCGTTTGACGGGGCCAAGGAACGCCTGGTCCGGAGGATCGGTCCTTTCGAACCGGGCGACTTGGTGTCGCTCATGTGGGAATCCCCAGACCGTCGGAAAGCCGTGGCCGACTTCGCCGGGACGGTCGTTCCCCCCTGCAAGTGTAAGGGCAGCAAGTGGGCTTCGGTCCGGCTACTGCCCATTCCCCTGTAGGGACGCGAAGCTCTGCGTACCAACATATGTGAGCCCGCCCCGTCGAAGGGGAAAACGGGTTTTTATATTTTGTACTAATTTCTATGTGTTCGTTTTATAAAATAAATGACGGCGACCTGCCTCCCGATGTAGTGCCTCACGGTCATTGCCGGTTTTAAAAGGAAAAAAAAAAAAGGCGGACTGTTATTCTTATGTACCGATGTTTCCCGGGTTGGTGGCGGTGAACACGTTGCCGGGGAGACGCAAGCGGGTCATCGCGAAGTAAAATTTGTATTTATTAAATTATTCGTATTATTTACTACGCGGGGAAAACGTGAAAAATTAATAACGACCGGACAAGTGTGTCGATAAAGATTACGATTGTTTAGTGGCCGTCCGGTACGACAAGAGGAATGGAAAATGCTATTAGATTAGTTTAGACTCGATTTAGTTTCGTTTTGCTTGTTGTACCGTGCACGCAATATGCAGTCGTCCCGAGTGTACCTACGTCAATGTAATTGTATTATACTAATATAGACAATGGCTCCTCCGAAAGTAAGAATTAAAATTCCTTGTACGATTTCCATCGACTTATTAGTGTGAATCTGGGCTCTCCGGCTTGGTGTTTATAAAAACCGAACACAGAAATCGGTTTCTGTATGATTACAAGAATATGATGCTGCCTACAATAGCAGAATCCAAATCCAAATATTTGTTCGCAAACACGAGACGAGATTAGATCACCATATCAATCCAATGGCCGTCCAACTGTTAGACGACTCCAAAGACATTAGACGGCTTAACCGTCTGAAACCATACGACTTAGTTTAAGTGTTTACATTAAGTACAGGAGTCACTTCATTGGAAGCGAGACTTCATCAACGTGTGTAATGTATATATTAACATCTAGTATGTAAGATATATCCTGTTAAACATATTTATAAAGACCGTTAGGTCGTTTAAATAATAAAGCCCCAGGGCATAAAAAAAAAAAAAAAAGTTTATAAGAAAGGGTTGCGCGAGATTTTTGAAAATCTATAAAGGGACCGTAGAATAAACGAGGTTGGAGAGAGAGACTACTTTTATATACCAACGAAAAAAAAAAAAAATGAAAAAAATGTCATTCGACGCGGTATGGATAGGCGGTAAATAATCGGGCAAACTCAGTCGGCCCTCGTCGCAATACGACGATTTGTATTTATTATTGAATTAACTTTAAGTCTATGAAAAAATCGTATTATTACCTCTAGGTCTTGGCCATTCCTTAGACACCCACCGTGGTCCAACTACGGTTATCTATATCGGCGTTATAATAAATACACACCGACAACAACGATTTGTTTGATTTTTTTTTTTTTTTTTTTTTTTTAATTTCATTAATTTCGTTATCGGGACGGCCCCGGCCCAATATAATATCGCAAAACAAACACTACCACCACCGCCTCGATACGGCCGGTAGGTATTTTTCGCCGCGACCCCGTGCGCGGCGAAATAATAAATACAATTTTAATAATATTCGACAATATTTACAATAACTTACGGGGAGCACTAGAACCGACAACAGTGTAATAATAAAAACGTGATAACGCAAATTGGCTTGTTGTTTGCTTCGTCGTCGTCGCATTACGTTAAAATTGCGTATATTTTATAATCGGGCGTAGTACACCGCGTATACCCTCCTAGCGTTTACATATTTTCTCATTTCCCTCACCCCCACCACCGTTCATGCCAAAAACAAAATCATATTTTATGTGAATACGCATATGAAAAAAAAAAAAAATAAATAAATAAATAAATTGTATTATACAGTGAAAACTCTTTATATAACGAAATTCTTTACAACGAAAAACCCTATAATAATAATCGTTTAACGGATATAAACTCGATATTACTTTTTTTTTTTTTTCTATTTTTTTTTTTACCCATTAAGGTGGGGTGGGTTCCAACAAAGGAAATCTCTCGGTCACCCGGTCCCGTAAGATTCGTTATAGTGTTATTTTCACTGTACTGTGTCTAGTAGAAAACCGTCGGACCAATCGAGCAACACATTTGTATACGTTTCGAATTGAGAATAATAATTCATATTTAATAAATCATTTGTTTTTTTTTTTTTTTTTTTTTTTTTTTTTTTTTTTTTTTTTAATGTATTATTATAGCCTGTAATTTAAACAATTATTGTTGATATTGCTCAAATGCGTTATACACGATGTTGAGACTCATCTGGTTATTATTTTGTTACATTTTATTTTATCTGGATGAACATTAAGGAATCTGTTTGAATTTTACCTAAGATAAAAAATAATTATCTAGATAAAATATATATATATAACAAATCAAATGTTTATTAAAAACACCTTATTTAACTTTCAGTTAAAAATTGAAATCACTACACCCTTGCATTTACAGAATTATATTGTCCGTTTACATTTTTATCTCCCTGCTACAAATGTTCTCAATAATAGACAATTATAATTTTTAATTATCTTATCTGGGATGAATTAAGTATTAAATATGTTTATCTGTATCTAGACGATTTTTGAGCAATAATCTTTTAATCTTTATCCAGATAAATTATGCATATCCGTGACTGAACACTGGTTACACAATTTTTTTTTAAATTCAATCACTGAGGTTATCTATTATCAAAAACAGAGATCACCCATTCTTGTTTTGTGCAGTGCAGGACACATTTTTGGTTACTGACACTTTTTTTTTAAGTGGTGGGAGGGGAGGCAAATCTTTGTTACACTCACGGGCGTATACGTATACTTGTACATTTATTTACGATTACAGCACTTTTTTTACTAACTCGTATATATTATACAGGATCCGGCAGTGAAACGGGATGATATCAATATTTAACTACTATTTAAAGAATGAATTTAATTTAGTTTTAACAAATTTAATTATAAAGTATAAGAGTTACCATTTGATGTTCAATACAAAAAAAAAACCAATTTTCTATACACTACGTTAGCCAAACGGCCTCCATAGAAATGTATGCATTCTTGAAGTCGGGACTGGAAATTTTGCATGACCTCTCGCAGCATATTAACGGGAATTACTTCAATCTCGTCCCAAATGCATTGTTTGAGGGCTTGGATAGTTCTCGATGGATTGGCCTCAAACACTTTTGATTTAAGGAAACCCCATAAAAAAAAAAATCACTAGCCGTTATATTGGGAGAGCGAATGGGATATCCCCATTCCGTGAAACGACGCAGCCCGAGAACAAAGCATTGTGTGGCTTGTTGCCCTTTTCTTCCACGAATATGTGTGTTCATTCACTGGGAAAAAGGAAAGTTGAGGTGTAAAAAAATGTATGGACCATTGTAACGTATTGCCCAGAATTAACGTTTAACTGCATTTTCAGCTTTTATTTCATTTTGTTGGGGGGTTCCATAAATTAAAAGTGTTTGAAGCCAATCCACCGAGAACTATCCAAGCCCTCAAACAACGCTCAGCCCGGAAACACGCTGTAGCTTTGGGAATCTCAGACCGTACTTTGAGGAGAAATTCTTCACGAAGATTTATCATTCCATCTCTATAAATTAGTGCTTGTCCAAGAGTTAAATGCTACTGACTACGACAACCGTAAAAATCTCTGTCAGCAAATTCTTCTGAAAATTCCTTCGATATCAACATTTTTCTGTAGCGTTGAGGCCCATTTTCATCTTTCTGGAACTGTAAATAAACAATATATTCGATACTGGGCTACCTACCCACGGCAGCTCCACGAAAGACCACTCGACGTGGAAGTCGAGGCCGTACCAGTGCCAAAAATGTGCCGAAAATCATACGAGAGCTTCAGAGATCGTCTACAACAGTGTATCGATGATGCTGACGGCCGCCAACTCGGAGATATAATTATCAAAAAATAATTTTTCAAAATGGGATTGAATACCGATTTAAATAAATAAATAAACAGAATCCTTTTCTCTAAGTTTTACTGTTCGTTATTTATAGCCCATCAAAACTCGTCGGTCGGCTCTGCCGCACCTACTGTATTATTATTACAATTGTATTTATTATAACGCCGACGATGAATTTAAAACGACGGCGGGTCGTCGGTTGCGCAATAAGTTTTTAGATAAGCTGGTTCGGAAAATATTGAAAAAGAAGAAAAAAAAAAAAATAATAATAATAATATTATTACGCGGTTTATTATTATTGTTTTTTTTTTTTTTTTATTTTTATTTTCCTCCGGTCCCGCGGTAATCGGACGGCCCCCCCCCGGGGGGGGGGAAACGTGCGGATAAAATACACGGCGACGGTCGGTATAAACTTGTAAGTTATATAAAACGATAAGTCCGCGTCGGTCGCGGTGTCCTTTACCGACGACAACGGCGGCGTCCACGCTCCGGTTATATATTATTATAATACCGATACGTGTATACAGTTAATTGAAAAACGGCCGTACGAACGTACATGTACATGTACACACACACACACAGGATTAAGGCGATTATCGTAAACCGACAACGTATTTTTATTTTATAATTTTTTTTTTCTTTCTTTTAATTCGCGCGCCCGTACGGGTCGTTTTAACTCGCGGCACCGTCGTCGCGGTTATACGAGACGTATCGATAAAATAATGTTTTCGCGATTTATTAAAAATTAAACTTTGTTCCGTTTTCCAAAAAAAAAAAAAAAAAAAATATATAATAATAAAATCACAGGATATTTTACACGCGTATAAATATTTAACTACATTCCGACGTAGTCGCCGTTCCGTTCAATACACATTTCGTACCGAGACACCCGGATTCCCTACTCGAAGAACTTTCGCCCCGCGACCTTTCCCAAATCCAACACGGTCTTCACTGCATGGCGTCGGTATCGTGACGCTCCCCGACTATAGCTCCCGTCGGTTTGGCGAAAAGGCGGTGGTCAGAAAGTGCCAAGTCCGGACTGTGCGCTGGACGGGTCGACACGTCCCGACCCAAAGCCTTCGAGATGTCCTCAAGACTGTCGGTCGAGCGGTATGTGAACGGACATTGTCATGAACGAGACAAACCCCGGCATTCCTCTTTTCTTTTTCTTTTTTTTGATTGTCTGGCGAATTTTTTTTTTTTTTTTTGGGGGGGGGGGGGGGTGTTCACAGTTGGGGTAAAAAATATATGAGCAGGATCCCCATATCATCGCAGAAAACTGAAGCCGTGATTTTATTAGCCGTCGACGAGAATTTCTATCGCACAGTGGTGCCAACATTGTTTCTACAATTTCCCCCTTGTAGGAAACCTTAATTTCCGGACGTTCCTCGTCATAGTACAGTCGCGCGGAAATATTATAATAATAATATTATTTTAATATACTCAAGGCTATTGTCTTGTGTAAATACAATATACGTCTAACTGTACAGTCAAGAAATCAGATGAAAGACGAAAAAATTGTATTTAGACGGAAGCCGGGGAAGACGCCGAGATATAGGGCGGGGGTAGTGAACCTCTTTTGGGTCGAGCGCCAAATTTTTCCAATCGAGCGTTTGAAAATTGTTCACGTGCCCAAAAATTAATTTCTATTTTCCAAGGGTAAATATAAAGTCACATATATATATATATAATTTTTTTTATTAAGTACGCGTTCTTTTTTTATTTTATTTAATTATGTATTAGACAATATCCTTAAATCAGGTGGTATATATTGCATTTTATGTAATTAAAATGATGATTATATTTTAGTGTGATTTTTGTTGCTGTTTTTTTTTTAACCAGCACAGGTTACAAAAAGTCAAAGAATTTCTTTCTTTCAAATCGATTAAATCCATTGCGGAGAATAAACTTTCACGAGCTTGATAGTTCACGAAAAATGTATACAATGTGTTTCTTCGAGTTACTCGTAATTAAAATAAAATTAAAAAAAAAAAAAAAAACTAATAAAATCTATTTTCTAGAACGGCATTGAAATTTGTCCATTGTGCCACCTTCGCCGCCCCCGGTATAGGGCATAGGGTGACGCGGTGGCGGCTATTTTTGAAATTTAAGTTACTCCAACTATTATTTTCAGGGGGGCACTGTTAAAATACAAAAAAAAAAAAAAAAAAATAAATCCAATTAAAACCGTTCCGTTTGCTTTGAGCACCTCTGCAAAAACACGCCTAATAAATAGTATCCACACGATTATAACTTGAAACGGTTCACGTATAGTTCAACAGCATGGGCGTATTATTTAAGGAGGGACCCGAGGGGGCCTACCTCGGCCGAGGTTCACCGAATTTTTACTTTGTCTATTGCAAACATTATAATTTTATATTTATTTTTCACAATAAATTCAGTTTATCGTTTGATTCGGTACACTTCTAACCATCACCAATGTGAACACGTCCGTTGGAAACACATGTAATCCGACATTTATGTTTGTGCCCATCCCTCTGCATTAGATATTTCTTAACACGCCCCCGTCCGGCAGTGTAAATGTTATTATTATTATTCTTATCTATCAATCTCGATCGATTCTTGTCTATGCCATTGACGACGCCCGCACACCGAAATAAAATTTGTTGTTTATGAGTGTAAAGGATTTATTACCGTTTTAGTTTTTCACATTTAGGTTTCGAACACAACGACCGGGAGTCATTAATTTTACGACTGTGTCGTCGCCCGTTTTCCTCGGAGTAGAGAATATTATACAACTCTATAGAAATGAGCCTAAAAAAAAAAAAACAAAAAAAAATTTAAAAAAAACTGACTGATATAATACGACGATATATTTTATTTGCCCGCGTACGAATTCGCTAAGAAATTTTTTAATTTTTTTATTTTTATAGCATTGCGACGCGTCCGAGTTATGTAGTGATAAAAATTCGAAAATCTCATCGTGTTTATACAACACGCACGACGGTGTTATTATTCCGTTTTCGACTTTGTATTTTTATATATTTTTTTTTTTTTTTTTTTTTTTTTCATCCCGAAGAATAATCCATCGAAAATACGTACACAACACGCTCGCCGTAATTACGTGGATATAAATTTAAACAAAATAAACATTTAAAACGTAAATGTCAAAATGTTAGGTGTTCAAATGTATTTTATGTTATACCCGAGTGTAATATAGTATTAATATTATTACAATAATATATTGTAAATTACAATATTTCAATCCGTTAATCATGAACGAAATGAAAAAAAACACGTTAACGGCGTATATATATTTATATATATATATATATATATTTTATTTAAGTTTAAAGCTTTTATTTTATTAGTATATTATTTAAATATAAACGTTTGGCTCCGGTATACCTACGAACGTATAATAAATATGTGAATAAATAATCATCTCCGGAAAGGTTTTTTTTTTCTTCTTCTTCTTCTTCTTGTTATTATTATTATATCTTGTTTGACTTGCGTATAGATGCGGACGCGAATAATGCGCGAGTTACACGGTAGGAATCTTATTATATCGACGGACGAAAATTTTAACGAACGTAACGTATTATTTCGCCGGATCCGTATATGATTAGTGGGCACTATAGAAAACTCGTTTCGCGCATATTCTTCGGCGGGGATACAATATATATATATATATATGTATACATATAATGTAATAATATTACACCGGTGAACGCCAAGATAAATATTCGGTACAATAATCGAATTTTTACAAATTTTAAAGTATTTTGTCGCGGAACCGCGGTGCCGACGAGTGGATTTTCCTTGGGTCGGGAGAGAGAGAGAGAGAGAGATGATCGTTTGTTTAGACGCAGGGGTTGTTTAACCCCTGTAGGGGGTCTCCCGTGAGGTTTCTTGCCGAGGTTTCGTCCTAGGTTTTGGTTTCCGATTTGGGCTCTACGAGTTCGTATTTATAACGTACCGGATCGCGTTGGTCTATCGGTTTAAACTGTACAACTCTATGGGCGCATACTCGACTGTCGGTCACTATTGTTAAGTGTCGCCGGCCGAAGATAATACAAGACAATACGATTTGATATCAATAATTCGACACAATTCAAGACGTTTGTAGCGACTCGCATAGACCGCAGTAATAGTAATAACGCTGCTGCCAGCCCACCTGGCCACGCCACCGATTATACGTAGGCCATCGATTCCCGAAAACTTTTGAGCCGTTTGTGCCCTTCTACGGACCGACTTGCAATGGAAACCGTGACGAATGTCCGTGCGTTTTCACGGTGCCAAAACAATTGTATCCGCGTAAAATCGAAACGGCGAACATTTCTAACGGACAACTCAAAAACCGCCCGAATATTTCAAAAATTTTACCACGTGTAGAAAACGCTAATATAAATACATACGGTGTGAAAATTGCCCGTCCCAATACGATTATTTGTCACCGGATTACAACAGAAAAACCGAATCGAAGTTAACTGACTCCTTTAGTGCGTTGTTTGCTCTAATTTTTCCCAAAACTATAAAACAAATGTGCACGGGAAACGAAAAACCGTCTCGCCAACGCACCGACAAGACGAAATCCGCTACCGGAAACCGGCGCCCGATTTCGAGGGACGGGGCGAGGTGTCCGAGGTATTTTGCACAGACGATCGGTGCCCACCGACGTAATTTCGGTGATGAGCGGCAAAAAACAATAAAACAAATCAAATAAAACCGGCGGTATTGGCCGTGTCCGAGACGACGGTCGTACCCGGTTAATTCGTAAACGTGATTTTCGTTCGTACGGGGGACACCTTTTATTTTTCTTAATTTTTTTTTTTTTTGTACGGTATCGCAACCTACGGGGATGGGGATCTCTACCCGGCAGGGCAATCCTTCCCCCGTAGGCGCATCGTTAATTAATGGAAAACATTCTTGGCACATACTAGGTTCGCTTAGTTCTGCTTATTACAATTTTTTATTGAATAATAATATTGTAAAAAAAAATCATTTGCCCCCGGGGTGAGGACCGAACACACGACCTCAAGCGATTACGAGACTTAAGCGGTAAAATTAATTGGGGGGGGGACACCCGGGTCGTACACGGATATGCGGCCGGATACCGTTATAATATAAAGGGGTCCCGCGGGATAAATCGGATCGGTAGGAGTGCGGGAATCGCACTCGCAGTCAAATTTGTCGCCGGTAAATTACGATGTGTATACTTATACACAAGTACGTAGGTATATACGTGTATATATATATATGTATAGATATAATAGGTAAAAGTTTGCCGGAAAATTTGTTTCCGACAGCCGAGAGAATCGGCAACCGTCCAATATATAGCCGAAGAACTTTCCGAACCGCGTTATATTATACGTACAAGGGTAAGTTCTGTTACCGGTATTGGCTCCGAAACCGAGGAGATCGTATGTGTGTGTGTGTATACACCTATATAATATAAAAACGGTATTAGTTTCGGAAGAAAAAGTTCCCGGTGCGCCGTGTCATTCGCGTAAAATATATAATATTATAAGAGGTAAATTGTGGCGGGGGTTATTATTATTATTGGTTTTATTTTTTTTGATTTTTTTTTTTTTTGGTAATTGTCATTGCCGGCGAGCAAAATTAACGCGAAATTAACAAAATCGATTTTAATCCGTCGCGGACAACGGCACGGTTTTTTTTTTTTTTTTTTTACTTATCCGTCGGGATATCATTGTTATTATTATATGTATATTTTTTTATTTATTATTGTTTGTTGTTCTTAACCGTTTTTCGCGCGGTATTTTGTCGCCTGCGTTTTGACGACAACCGCCGCCGTCAAAACGCAAATCGTATAAATTACATTATTATTATATATATAATTGCGTGCACGATGAAATCGATGGTTTTCCTTTTTTTTTTTTAATTTTCGGATTACCGTACACAGTAAAACTTCCGTATTAACGAAGTATCGCGAGGAACAAAAAAAAATTCGTAATACAGAGAAATTCGTTGAATAGAATTACATGTTTTTTTTTTTTTTCTTCATATCTATCAATTTTTTTTCATTTCATATTCTACGTTTTATATTACAAATTAACATAAAATATCATATTATATATTGTTATTTTTTAATTTAATTACATATTATATGTATTTTGTAATCTCAATTTAAATGAAATAATCAGCGAGTTTCGTTTGTTTATTATTTGTACAAATTGTATTGTTTTCGTAAAACGTTTCGATTTCATTGAGTTTAAACGAAATTCCATCCGAAACATTTGCTTGTTGTCCAAAACCATTTCTCACGACAGAAAATGCGTTCAGCGTCTCTTTTTCTGTGGGTTTAGGTAATTCTTCTGCATGATCTCTCGTTCGATTTCATCGTGTTTCGTACGATTACCTTTACGTCAGTATTGGAACGGCGTGTTGTCTCATCTTTATCGGAAACAAAAAAAAACCGTAGGTATTTTAGAACAATATTTAATGTTCGATAGTGACAAAGTTTACGAAAACAGGTTTGTTATCGAATAGTATATTCGTTATATGGAAACATCAGATTCGTTATACAGAGATAAATTTACGGAGGACGATTAACAACGATTTAGTCGTGGTTCTCAAAAATAATTCGTTAAATAAAAAAATGTCTTTCTATAGAAGTTTTACTGTATAACGTTACGTTATGGTAAGCAGGTGGTTAGGGCCCGGGACAGTGTTGAACATTATCCGGAACATTACCCAGATCAGTGGTACACAACCGGTGGACCGCGGACTCATCTCAAGTGGTCCGCGATGCTAAAGAATTTCGTTCATAATTATCAATTTATTAAATTTAAACATTTGAGAATAAATTTACATTAAAAAAAAAAAAAAAAAATTGTATTTGATATTATTTACGGTTTAGTGTACGCGTAATTCGTGATCCCACAACTGGTCAATAAAGCGCGTACATATTAATTTCAACTTGTATTGATTTTTTTTTTTATATTGAATACAAATCAATTAATTGAAGTTTGTAAAATATTATTTCCATGTTGTGATTAAATGCCAAAATTTGAATTTGTATCACCCTTTTTTTATTTTTTTATTTTTTTTTACTAAATTAGTCAATAAATAAGCTAATATACTTCTGATTTTATTACGTACGTATAAATTATAAAATATAAAAGTACAAAGAAATAAGTGTTACACGGGGGGAGGGGGGGAGGGGTTATAATAAATAATAAAAAAAAAATCGTGTTGAGTTGGGAACCACTGAGTTAGACAAATAATTTGTCTTATCTAGATAATAAACAAAACCGACTGTCCGATGAATTATCCGAGATGGATAATTGTATTATCTAAAACACTAATCTGTCTAGATAAATTTCTTTGGGTACTTAAGAGTATATATTTTTTTATTTTTTTTTGAAAAATACAACGTGAAAGCGGAAAGCCAAGTTTCGCCTTTACTTGTGGCGGGTATACGCGTATACGCGGGTCTATCAAAATGTTATTTTTAAACATTCTATTAGTCTTATCATAGTTGATTTTGTCTAAATATATAAAAAAAAAAATATTCACAGGTTAAATTATTAAATTTACAATTTTCAATATATATATAAATATATATATTTTTTTTTTCTATCAAAATAGATTTTTAGTTTCGAATATATATATGCATGCAAAGTACACACAATCCGGATTCGTGTAACTCAAACCGTATCGAAAGTGAAACTTTTCTATTTTGCGTTTTTCTATATTTGAGTTGTTTTATTTTCTTTGTGCGTTTTACGGACGTCGTCTGGCAACATGGCCAATTTTCGGACTTATCCAATTCATCTTCACCGTCATCAATAATTTGGAAAGTATTATAGTCGGCGTGGAATTTTCATTAGTTTAAATTATATTATTATTATTATTACCCGGAGTTATTTAAATATAAAAATATGGTTTTTTTTTTTTACACGACGAATACAAATGTTTGTATGGTACAATATTGAATCAAACCGCATTTATTGCAGTAGAATCATAATATAGCGGTAATAATAGACGGATCGTATAGATTGAATATCGCAAGCAGAATATTTGAAACGAAAAACTTTCGAAAATCAAATTGCACACGCCGCATTTGCATAATTATAATATTGGAATTGTACATGATTAGATTTTTTTTTTTTTTTTTTCAATCATAATCCGCGTGTACTGGTTACATTATCGTGTGTGTGAAAGCGTAGGTATATCGAATGTTTTTTAGCCGTTTCCCGGCGAGATAATTCGTACTCGGTATAAGTTCAATAATATTTTATATTTATATATATAGGTAAGTGGTGTCTATAAACAAGTACGGTTTTTGCGATGGGCTTGTTAAAAATATATCCCGGAATTTGGCTCGGTCGCGTTTGGAACCCATGCCAAATTGACAATAAACTATACTCTATACATTTTCGAAATTGCCACGGGAATTTATTTATTCGTATACATAAAATAACGCGTCCCCATTTATCAAAACGGTCGGATCGGGCGATATATCCATCGCTGTTTTATTAATGCGGAGCCCCCCGAACCGATAGAGAAATCTAATTGAAATGCCACCGTTTGATAATTGTTCAATCGTTTTGTTGCTCTGCGATTTTAGCTACAGCGTCGATTTATCAATCATAACGTATAAGTACCATGGCTAAGTGCTTTCGTTCACTCATCCGACCTCGGTCATTTTCATAACGGACGACTGGGTTTAAATTTGTATTTTTTTTTTTTTTTTTTTTTAGATGGAGGCAGGTTGTACAGCTCTCACGGTTTCCCATAGCAAAAAGCCGCAGTGTATAATTTTGCCACACACACACACACACACACATCTTCATCATCATCGAGGTTGTTTTCGAAATGTTATAATCTACAAAAATGGTGACTGAAAATTGATTTTAAAGGCACGTTTTTGCCCGTCAGCGTGTCAGAGATAGCAATCGCCTAGAATTCGACAATCATTTAAAATCGGAACACTTCTCAATGAGTACAAGACGAATCGTTTATTTGGAGAGATTAGAAAAAAATTGTCGAGAACTAAACCCTATCGAGCCTTCCCTTCCTCCATAATTACGTCGTCGGATTGGCCGCGATTTACATTTGATTTCAACGTTTTAATCAGATCACTCAAGACGTAAACTTCCAGTAGAGAGGAACGCTTTTTATTAGGGTTTTGATGTCGTTGCGTTTTCCAACTTTTCCTCGCCAATAAGTAATTTTTTTAAAACGTTAAAAACCTAGTTAAAAACTAGACGATTTTCAAGTGCAACTCAAGAATAGCGTTTCGTTCGAAGTGTTTTTTTTTTTTTTTTTGATATTTAATACAACTCCGGTGACGTACAATTGTATACAAATTTAAACGTATTTCGGTCGTCGAATGTAATTGAAATTGTATTTACGTTATATATATATATATATACGAGACTCGTCGAGTAGACTAGATCCTGAACATCGTTAACGTAACCTAAAAAAAAAAAAAAAAAAAATCAGACTCGAAAATACGATACGCGGATAATATACGCAATACATCCGACAGTGTAGTTTTTTTAAATATATATTCTATATACATATCTCCTACCTATCTCGAGGCGCTTGTTTTTTTTTTTTTTTTTTTTGCTCTCCCGGTTCCGAGACGGCGTTTGGCGAATCGTTTCGGGGTTTTTTTTTTTTTTTTTTTTTGTACTTCTTTTCATTTCTTTTTATTCGTGATGAGGGTGATGGGGGGGGGGGCCGGTCGTTTATATTATACGTGTCGGGTTGATATATTATTATTATTATTATTGTGCGCGTAGGTGCCATAATATTTGTACACGGATATATTCACTGCGGGTGTGTGTGTGTGTGTGTACAGCACGCGCGCCGCCGGCCAGAAAATATGCATAAGGTTTCTATTAAAAAAAAAAAAAAAAAAAAAAAATAATAAAAAAATATTAACGGGCTCGTGAGCAATATCAAAAGTGTTTACGATTACTGTTTGCTGCTGGTGCTCGGGTGCTGCTGAATCACTTAAGCTTCCCTACGTAATAATATTACGGCGTACGACCGATTTTTCGAACCGCATGCTGGGCGGCTGATTGGAACGCCGCGGCTGCCGCCGATCTATGTAGATTATTAACCTATTGGTGTTTTTTATTATTATTATTATTTTCACCGTAACCCTTATACCGATTTACGCCCGTCGCTGTATTGTTCCCACTAAATTAGTTTTCGTTTGCAGCTTTTTTTTTTTTTTTTTTTTTCCTATACGATAGTGTTTATTTATACGGCGGCGCCGAGTACCTATTTAAAATTATTATCCGTACCATAAATCACGCAATAGCGTTTATCGTATTAGATTTTTTTTTTTTTTTTACGCGTGTATACGAACTCGCGCACGTATCGTGACGATAGTGTTATTAAATATTATTATTAGTATTTTTTTTTTCATTTCGATATTTAATTTTATCGTCGTTAACGCCGCGTAATTTATACCGCCCGGGCGGTGGACCTGTTACTCGGCCGCGCGCAAAAAAAACCAACAAAACCTTCGCGCACGAATATTGTTTCGAGATACGATATTTTTTCTTCGTTTCGCCCGCAGATTGTAAATACACACACACGCACACGAGAGGGTTTTATCGCGGATCGGATACGTCCGGCCGGTTAAATCCTCCGAAACGTCCTGACCGTGCGCGGCGGTCCGAGGATTCGGCGGTCCCCGGCCAATGGTAAAAAAAAAATCCGGCGGATCGGCGGTTAGTTTTCGGCGCACGACCAAACCGAGACGCTCCGAGCGAGCCAGCCTTCCTTTCCGTTTTCGTTTTTTTTTTTTTCTTTTTTCCAGACATAATGGTATACCCGACCATCAATCGTGCAGCGGTTATATTATCTTCGATGGTATATTATGTTTATTAATTTCATCGATTATATATTCAATAAAATACAATTATTCACTTAACACCAATTCGTAATATACCAACGATAAAACTGATAAATCAGCTGAAATCCGTACGTGTTAAAAGACCAACGGACTCGGTCTTGAGCATAAAAGTCCGCTGGAGGATACGCTCCGCGAAAAGTAAAGGACTTTCGTTTTTAAATAAATGGGCGCAATTAAAGACCTGGCCCAACGGACCAAATCCACCGAAGACCTAAGCATTTAATCCGTCATTAAATTCATTCAATATCGGCACAGTTTTATTTTTTTACATTTTTTTATTTTTTTAATAACGAATAGCCGCACTTTTCAATCCG
The DNA here is from genome assembly GCA_956483605.1 of Tuberolachnus salignus. Taxonomy (NCBI): domain Eukaryota; kingdom Metazoa; phylum Arthropoda; class Insecta; order Hemiptera; family Aphididae; genus Tuberolachnus; species Tuberolachnus salignus. The sequence continues at coordinate 5,026,492 of OY101436.1, read as the reverse complement.
CGCGCGTCCGTCGTTGTTTTTCCCGGGTAATAACGTACAATCGAATCTTCCGATTTTTCGCAATCCATTCTCCTTTTCGAATGCAAAAAACCGACAAAAATCCGATTTTTTTTAATACATTCAAAAAAAAAACTATTCTAGGGACACCACTTTACTAGCTTAAGCCATTTTAACACACGGATACGGGCTGTGAGTATTTTACTATTTTCACTCCTCCCCCTCCCCCCGCCCGCTCGTCTTTAACGTATAATCACTGTATTATTTTTAAATTTTTTTTTTTTTTTTTTGTTAAAGAAATGAAAATAATATGTAAAACACACAATTATCCTGCGGTTTCAAATACGAATACGGAACATTTATTCGTGGATCGGGCATGGTGGTCGATGGACGCGGTCGTCGTACAAATCATTTCACAATGGGTTTTATTTATGCCTTTAAAAAGGCTTTTCCGCGTGTTTTACGCGGACAGTTTGAATAACCGGGACGGACGGCCTCGGTACGAATTACCATCGTCTACAGTAGGATCATCGCGATAGTCATCGAGATTTCGCCCGGGACGGGCAACGGTCGTCGTCGGTACATTAGACGATTTAGGAATATTTCGAAAACCGTATTTGGCAAACGGTCGACAAATAACAATTAAATATTATTTATGATGTGCCCCCCCCCGTATTTTTTGTCGACCGTATTACACGGGTAATAAGTGTACCGCGTTTGTGTTATCGTACGCGAATATCTATTAGAGTATATTATACGAGCATATGTTACTTAGAAAAAAAAAAAAAAAAAAAAACGTAAAACAAATAATTAATAATATTCACGATCGTAATTCACGAACCGAATTGACTTATAACAATCGTCGTTTACGCCGACGACGTCCCGTGTGTTTTGTTGATGAAAAAAAAAAAAAAAAAAAAAATGTTCAACATTCAGGTTTTTTTTATTTTTTTTTTTTGGTACCCGTGTATAAATTCCGCGTGTCTCACCGAATTTTTATACAAAACGAGACGGCTTTAAAAGTAATAATAATCATAATGGATAAAAAAAAAAAAAATATATATAGTTTCCGAGACGGTCGAGTATATTACTGCAAAAATATATTACATATTATTTTTATTATTACGTATTATAACGTAGGTACGTAAAGATAAATCATTTTTTTTTTTTTTTTGTATTATTATTTACTCTCATGCAGTCTCGTACAGAATCGAATCGATTATATAAAAAAAAATAAGTTTTACATTTTTTCACGAGTCGGACGAAAATATTAGCCAATATTCGATCGGTGTGTAATATCCGGTCGTTCGAAAAAAAAAAAAAAAAACGATCGGTATTAGTATCGTCGGTTAATTTTTCCGGACTTGTAGGCGAGGAACTTACGAAAAAAAAAAAAAAAAAAAATTTTCTCGAGCACGGACAACGTATATTATTATTGTTGTATTATTTTTTTTTTTTTTTTTTTTTTAACGTACGTATTAACGAGTATTCCGTACGCGGATGCGTGTGCGATCAGGTGTTCGCAAAATACATTGAAAATTATTATTATTTTCGCGCGTCCGTTACGCGGGGTTTCGAAGTCGAAAAGTCCGTGCGGCGATTTCGAATAATGCGGAACACGATTGCCAATAAATACATATATTTCGAAAAAAAAATATATTTAATATACAGTCGAGTGGCGATAACTCGAAGAACTCGACAACTCGATTTTTTTTTTTTTAATTCCCCTAGAAATTATAATAACACTCAATGTATTGTTTACTCGAATATAAAATTGTGATGAATAGCTTCGGTCGAAGTATATTTTTATATCTGCTATATCCGGATATTCCGGGCATTCCGCGATAATTATTATGCATTATGTTTTATCTACTTCAGTGCTGTACAATAAAGATTACTGATTATTAGCGCACACGCAATAATAATAAGTATGGTTGGTCAGTGTGCGTCTACACTCTACCCGTCGTGTTTTTGAATGTTTTTAAACGTGTCTCGAAAACGAAAGTCAAACCATTTAACTGTAGCCGACAAAGTTCACGTGATACAATTGGTGGATGAAGGTAACCGGAAGAAACGAGACACCGCAAAAGAATTTAATATTTCTCCAAATACGCTGTCGACATTTTTAAAAAAAATAAGGCGGATATTTTAAAAAAAAATTTGAAAACAATAAAGGTGACTGTAAAATGATCAACTGATAACAAATCGTTTTTCTACTGTATCTCATAAATAATACATATTTAGTTTTTGTATAGCGTTTACGTATTATATTTGTCATAACGTTTTTATCGTAAAATTTTAAAATTATATTTCATTACATGGGTAACTCGAAGTGTTTATTTTATTTTTTATAAATTCGAGTTAGGTATCTCTAATAATACATATCTCGGGGTGAATTTTTATCCCCCTTCAAGTTCGAGTTATCACGACTCGACAGTGAAACCTCTGAATAGCGGACACTCTCGGTCGCCGAAATTTTGTCCGCTATTTAGAGGTGTCCGCTATTTAGAGGAAAACATTTTTTTTAACAAATAAATAAATTCAATAATTTTATTTTATATTATTTTTACATTAATTGAATACACGATAAAACTAACATAAAAAAAAAAAAACAGTTACCTAAATTTTTCTTTTATTTTTACATTAATTAAATACATACATCTTAAAAAAATAAAAACTAACATTTCTGAAAAAAATCTGTTACTTTAGTTTGTTTACTAATTACAGGCGTAGTTATTTCGTATGTTAAGGCATTTTCTAATTGGACTGTGTTTGAGAACAATGAACTATTCTGTACCTCGATAGAAGAAATATATTTACGTATGTCTTTTACTGCTAGCAATGCCTCTCGTAGACTTCTTATTTTTGGAATTTCTTGATCTTCGGACCCATCATTTTCTTCATCACTTTCTTCATAATGATGTACACATAAGATAACTTAATAATTCAGGTTTTTATTCAGGTATTCCAAAATAATTCTTAATTTAAGATAAAAATAACTAATATCAACGTCATAAAAGTGTCCGTTATTTAGAGTGTCCTGTATTTAGAGGTTTTCCTATACATAAATAGTGAAAATGTTCCCGTCCCCGAAAAAACGTCCGCTATTTAGAGGTGTCCGTTAAGGGAGGTTTCACTGTATATATATACGAGGTGTGGCTAATAAATAACGAGATTTTCTCTGTAAAAACTTTTTATTTATATTTTTTAATGGTTTAACATTTTTCCCCTTCTATATACTCCCCTCCATGTTTGACACATCGCTCCATTCTAATTTTCCGTTGGTTGAAACAGTGTTGGAAATCCTTTTCTTGCAATGTCTTTAACACCTCTGTCGCTTTTGTTTTTACAGCTTCAACTGACTCAAAATGTGTGCCCTTTAACGCACTTTTTAATTTTGGAAAAAGCCAAAAGTCGCATCGAGCGAGATCTGGCGAATATGGGGGGTGTTGAAGCACTGGATTTCGATTTTTAGCTAGAAATCGCTTTACAGATAAGGCACTGTGAGCCGGCGCATTGTCTTGATGCAAGATCCAAGAGTCATTTTCCCACAACTCAGGCCGCTTTCTTCTTACTCGTTCTCTGAGTGTTGTCAATACTTGAAGGTAATAATGTTGATTCACAGTTTATCCCTGAGGTACCCATTCTGTCATTATTACACCCTTAATATCGAAAAATACGACCAACATGGACGACCCACCCGTTGATTGTCTTCAACTTCTTCACGACCCTCACGAAATCGTTTGTGCCACTCAAAAACACGTGGTCGTGATAGGACACTAACTCCATATACTTCAGTTAATAAATTAAAACTTTCGGTCGCAGATTTTCCAAGTTTCACTAAAAATTTTAAATTAATACGTTGTTCAATTTTTACATCCGGCATGATTTCGACGTTCAACACGTAAGAGGTCAATTTAAACGACGCTTACACATAGACTACAAAACGGAAACAGACTAAACTGGTATTGTTCGATGCAGTGATATTCATAGATTACAAATATACTACCATTATACCCTTATCTACTCATGCCTTATCGCTAAGTAGATAGTCTCGTTATTTAATAGCCACACCTCGTATATACACACAAAACCGACGTACGAGTCGCCGAATTTAAATACGTTACGTACGGTCGGTCCGGTCGTAAAAAAAAAAACTCGCGGCGTCAATCCCGCCGGCCGATCGTGTCGTGCGGTCGCATTGTAGAAAACCGTCGCCGCGCGTAACCCTTTTAAATACGACGAGGAAAAAAAAAAAAAAAAAATTAAAAAATATTCGGTCTCCGTACGCTTAACATGACAATAGACACACGCATTACAAATAAATATAATAGTATACGCGCACGTCGTTTGTAATAATCTGTAGTGGCTTTTTTTTTTTTTCATCTTCATATTTTTATCGCGGACGGATTCCTCGAGCGCGCAGGCTCCCGTCGGGGGGCCCGGCCGTATAACACGCGCACTCGCACCAACCCGTGTCGTTTTGTTGGTTTTTTTAAATTTTTTATTTTTTTTTTTTATTCTGTAAGCCAGTGTAATGTAGTATAATACATACGTATAGGTGTTTTCGTTGCGCACGGGAGTCGCCGCCGGTGGGATGTCAATCGGCGCAAACGTAACAGTAAAACGCATTATAATATTTTTGTATTTTTTTTATTTTTTTCATACAATATCGGTTGCCCCCGGTGTTAGGAAACGATTATAATTTTTATACACACTCCCGGCATGAAATATCGTATTATCAAATACAATATCTCGCCGTGTCGTGTCGTCTCGGGAATTTATCCGGTCGGTAAGAAAGGAAAATCGTATGAGGGGGAAAAAAAAAACAAAATCACTTTGTACGGCCGCGTCCGAACCGGGGTGCGCCCGAACCGAGAAATTTTCTCAACGACCGTTGACAATTCGGACACGCGCGTTTTGTACAAAAACCGAACGGTAGATTTAAACTTAGGGTAAACATTGCGGTTTTATTGTAGACAATTCGAGAGCAGATTTTTAAGGAATAAAATATTTATTAAAATGTATTCGGTACACGGTTGTCGGTGGAAAGTAAAACGAAACCCGTAATTCTTCAGAAACCATTCGGCCGGAACGCCGGATATCCAGATAGCAAAACGTACCGAAAATGTATTGTTATTTCTCGGACAGTCGATAGCTGGAAAACGATTTTATAGAACGGAATTTTCCAGGAGGTTTCCTATCACTTTTTTCCGCGACTGTACATGCCGGTAATATTGTTTTCCGGTTAAATATTCTCTAGAACGTTTAATATTTGGGAAAGTAATTTCCCTGGATTCGTAATTACTGGCCGTTTGTTTTCCGGGACCTTTATTTAGAAAGTAATAACGACGCGATAGGTTGTGTAGTGTAAATAGAGAAAAAAAAATAAAAAAAATACTTAAATATGAACGAGTAAACGACGGGGCGTTATATTGGTTTATATCGAAAATTATAAATATAAATGAAACGAAAAAAAAAAAATCGAATAATTTATTATGCGTTAGTGTTTAGTGGCGCGGCGAACGACCGATAATAATTACAACGGCCCGGCCCTGGGAATACGTAAACGAGAGGGCGTGGGTGATGCGGCCGGGGGCCATTGTGTCAATACTCCGGCTCGGGGTTTGAAATATTGCGGATTCACGACGCCACTGGATGTTGGACTACCACCACGCACATGCCTAATGTGCGAACGAGTCGAAAACGGTCCGACGTATTGTGCGTTCGCACACTACAACACTCTGTATGCAGTGCGAATTGTTCCGGGGCGGATTCGTGTGCCCGGACGAGAAATTCGTGTAGGAAAATGATATTTTATTATATTTGGCCCGTGTCAAAAAAAAAAAAAAAAATTTAATACCGCGGACCAGGAGCGAAAACATGTCCGTACGCATAAATACAACGCGTTTGTATTATCTACCGGTGTTTGCGGTGTTGACTCATTCGACCTAAACCGAAAAAAAAAAGAAAAGAAAACCAATACGATTGATATATATTCGACGTACGTTTTCCACGGCCGTATAATTATAATCATAATAAAGGAAAAAAAGAAACCAGAACGACAATATGATATATACAGGGTGCCATTATTGATTTAATTACCTTGTCTGTGTATAGGGGTACGTTTAAAGTTTTATTTTATTTGGTGTTAAATACTACATCTCGAAGGTGGCCACCGTTATCGTCCGTGATACACCGAGAAGGTGGGAATTTGAAATTTCTGTCCACATTTTCCAGCATATTTGTGCTTATGTGGGCATGAGCAGCACAAATATTGTTTTTGAGATGACGACGGATTTTTGGACGATCCGTGTATACCAACGGTTTGAGGTAGCTCCACAGGAAAAAAATCACATGGGGCTAAATCTGGTGATGGTGCTGGCCAATGAAGATAAGAGCCTGTGATAAGATAAGAGCAGGCCTTAATAAGTGGTATATTTTGAATTGTACGGTGATGCCGTTTTCATTCGTAATCGTGGTCTGGACAGGTGTACAACGTGGTTTCGTCGTGCGTGCGTATTACGAAAAATAATCATTCTGTGATCGCTACACAAAGGGCTTTTCGTATACACTACGGCATTCCACGTGCTGAATCTGTTCCTTCTGCTAACACTATCGAATTGTGGATACGGGGCATTTGGAAGAAACTGGAAGTACCCTAAGTAGACATGGACACGGAGCACCCAAAACGATAAGAACCCCCGAAAATGTGCAGTTGGTTAGAGAGTGAATTGAGCAGTCGCCAAGACGCTCAGCCCGGAAAGACGCTGTAGCTTTGGGAATCTCAGAGCGTTCTTTGAGGAGAAATTCTTCACGAAGATTTTTGAAAAATTAGTGCTTGTCCAAGAGTTAAATGCTACTGACTACGGCAACCGTAAAAATCTCTGTCAGCAAATTCTTCTGCAAATTCCTCCGATATTAACTTTTTTCTGTAGTGATGAGGCCCATTGTCATCTATCTGGAACTGTAAATAAACAACGTTTTCGATACTGGGCTACAAATAACCCACGGCAGCTCCACGAAAGACCACTCCACGTGGAAGTCGAGGCCGTACCAGTGTCAAAAATGTGCCGAAAATCATACGAGAACTTCAGAGATCGTCTACAACAGTGTATCGATGACGCTGACGGCCGCCATCTCGGAGATATAATTTTTTAAAATGGGATTTAATACTGATTTAAATAGAAATAAAAAACCTTTTCCCCAAGTTTTACTGTTCGTTATTTACAGCCCATCAAAACTCGTCAGTCGGCTCTGCCGCACCCTGTATAGGCATATTTTTCAATCGAACGGCGATACGTGTAACGTTCGTCGATATTTGGTGTTTTTTGTATTGTGTTATTTGTACGTAGTCCCGGACCCTAAATGCCCATATCCCACCCATGAACAATAGAAAACAGCGAGTACCTCCGAATGATTATTATAATAATAATAATACGATAATAACTATATAATATTTTGAGACAAATATGGCGTGAAATCCGACACCGGCAACAACAAGGGACGCCACTGCCACGGTACGCGCACACGGTTTTTACGCGTTTCCCATAGAAAAATAATTATAATTACGACGGGTAATATAACTTTCTATACCCACGTCCCCCCTACTAATCTCCCTCGAGCTGACCTTACCGACGCCGGTCTGAAGAAAACTGATGGAATTTATATTTGTGTTTTTTGTTCCCGAACAAACGCCTCGCCTATGGCCGACGCCGAGACAAATATAGATAAATTTTTATTAAAACTATTGCCCAGTATCTGAAAATCGAATAATATTTCGTTGTTTACGAAAAATGTATCTGTTTTTTTTTTTTATCTAGATGGTTTAGCGAATACTTAACATGTTTACGATAGGCACCCGATGTTCAATTGTCTAGATACTCGGTTAAATCTCGACCAGACCCCGGAGAACAAGGCAGTTTTACAGCGCAAACGGTATATGAAAAAATAAAAAAAATAAAAATAAAAACCGTTTGCCGCATTTTGATTTCGCGTCGGTTTTCCGTTTCAAATCAAATATTTTATACGCCGCGGTGTACGAAACTTTATTACGATTGTAGCCAATAAAATAAAAGGCTGGAGCAATCTATTGCCGGGCGTCACTACAAACCGAAAAGTGACAGTTTATTATTATTATTATTATTTTTTTTTTCACGCTGGCACGTCATCCTACATCTAAAGACTATACTATGCAAAAAAGTCTCGAATCAAAACGAGAAAGTATATTGATTTCTTATGTTTAACTGTAAAAAAAAAAATAAATAAATAAAAAGATGCGTGCTTTCTACACTAGGCAACGAGTCGAAATTATTTTTATCAACCGCAATAACGGTAAATAAATTCAAACGTATTTGTTGATAATAACGATAATCAATATTTAATTTAAATCCGAAAATCCGCACGCATATTTATTTCGGCGGGTACGGTGGAAAAGGGGGAACAAATTATTTATACGACTGATTGAGAATTCGCGTTGAAAGTCAAAGAAAATTGAATTTCTCGACAAAACTAGGTAAACATTAATTTCTTATCTATCGGCCCGGACGTATTGCCGTTCCGAATATGGATAAATTTTCGGACCTCTGTCGAATTTATCGTAAGTTTTCGATTTCCCTCTGTGCCCCGAACATTATCGTAATTATCGTCGGTAGATCCGTTCTCGTATCGTCCGGTCGGACGTCGTTCGTTTTGGACATCCGGCGGAAGAAAAGTTATTTATTTTATTTTTATTTTAAACGGTCGCCGTTTATTGACTATAATACGTATTGCCGGTAAAAAAAAAAAAAAATAAAAAATAAAAAAAACTAGACCGCGGTGCCGGGGGAAACGAGTAAAACCGTTTAATTCGTTCGAAACCCCATTTGCCCAGCGCCTTTTACGAACCGTCCGCGGCGTGTGCGATTTCGTCGAGGGGGCCGACCGCTTTTTGTTATTTTATTTTTTTTTTGTTAAATAATTATAATTTTAATACAATAGGGCCGACCGCGTGTCGAGCGCTAAAAAAAAAAACGAAAACAATGCGTAATTACCGGCCGCATACGCTTTATTGGTGTGACGGCAAACCCATCGGCTCCTCCTTCTTCACCTCCTTCTCCTCCTCCTCCTCGTCGACCTCCTAGACGACCGGTCTATATTATAATATTATTATAGCCGCGCACATATGCCCCGCACACGCCAACGTGTCGTCGCAAACTCGAAACTATTTTTACGTACTAAACGCGGTTTATTATTACGTTGTTGCCATGCGAATCGGTATAAAATTCCGCTTGGGTTCAACAGAGAAATAACAAAAAAAAAAAAAAAAAAGATATTCGTGACGGGGACTTATTTTTGTTTTCGTCGTCCGTCGTCCGAGAGCCCGTCGTAATAATACAGGTCGGTCGACGTAAACGCGCGAGACACTTAATCGTTAACCCGACGAGTATGTAAAACTTTTATCGGATTTTTTATTTTTTTTTTTTTTTTTGAAAATTTAAGAAACGAATTGGCTCCTTAAACGTTATAGTACGGGTTTCACTCCGCCGCTCTTGTGTCCGGGGAATAAACCGACTTTTTATCCTCCGACTTTCCGATTTAATTTACGAACATTTGTTTCGCACTATAACTACTTCGTCTATTTAAGCGAATTTTTTTTTCTAATACACATATAGGTCGCTATTCGAAAATTTAAAAATGGGTACTGGTTCACCCGTACGAATGATGGCGGCGGCGGAAAAAAAAAAAAAAAAAAAAAACGGTAACGTAACATTTTAAAGCTGCTTGTCGGCGCCGGTTAAAACGAATTCGTTACGGCAGAGAGAGTTTCTCGTTAAGTACGAAATTCGTCAAATACTAAGGATCCGCCGGATTTTACATTTTTTTTTTTTAAAAATATATTTTCTCGAAACGGCACGACGAACGCGGATTTCACGCGATTTTTTCGTTTCACAAAAAAGACCGTTCGCGTATTTTTTAGAACGCACTATACTCGTACGAGAAACCGAGAACCCTAAAGTCTTACGGGGCGGCCATTACGCTATTATTATCGACAGGCGAAAATACAAGAATAAGCCATTGGAGAATGTTACAAGAATATCGGCGTTATTTTTTTTTTTACATTATTATTATGAAAATTCGATCGTTAAAGCACATTTTGTCACGCCAAATTAAATTATTATCAAAAAAAAAAAAAAAATAATAAAATATATATAAATATATTCGTCCAAAGATTTCGATTCGTGCGGTTAAATTGAGTGAGAAATATTATGTGAACCCGTATTTTTTCGTTTCATTAAGCATACTAATTCCGAAATTTATTATTAAACAATTCGTATTATTCTAACACCGCAATTCGGTTCCGATGAGTGAGTTTCCTAGCGTTTTTAAAAGACGGGGGGAGGGAAAAAAAAAAATAATAATAATAAAATAAAATGATAAACTTTATTACTTTATACTCGGGCCCTTCTATATACTGTTATACATTAAACATTTTACAATCTCATTTTCGATTATAAAATAACAAACCGCAGGAATGCGAGTTAAGTCGTCGAGTTATTATTATCTTTGCAGTTGGATTTTTTTCGCATGAAATTATTTTAAAAGGCAACTCGTTACCAACACACATGCGTACGCGAGGCTTATGAACTGTTTCCAAACAGAGAGAAATAAAAAAAAAAATGCCGTCGTTATACCGGCTCAACGTACAGAATGTCCAGTAGTGATTGCAACGAAAACCGATTCCTGCCTATTCTTGGAGATTTGATGAATTCAAATTGAAAATTGTATTAATCTGTATCTACAAAAAAAAAAAAAAAAAAACACACACACAGTTATTTGTCTTTTTTTTTTATCGAATTTTTACATAAATTCAAAATAAAAACCGCGGATAAAAATAAATTACAACAATCTCATTCATACAAAACCAACGAAAACCTTAACGATACGCGATTATTATTAACAAATTTAAATAACTTTTTTATTTTTTGAAATGTATATCACATCCAAAAAGTGGTATTAGATATATTCGGTGAAAGTATTCACCAAGTAAGGAAAAAAAAATAAATATAAAATCGAAATGAACAGAACCCTTTATTGCGTGAATATTCCCGGCGTTTCTCCTCGATACTCTGGTCGAAAATATTTTGTTCGCGGACAAAAAAAATAAAAAAAAAAATGAAAAAAATAAACAATTAAAAAAAACACACGTCCTAGGTAAAACTAATAGCTCGTCCGTTTGCAATCTAAAACGACATACGAACAATTCGTATAATTGTTGTTTTTTTTTTATTAGTCAAATAACTACTAAATCGTCTATTATAATTGCATTATTGATAATACTATCATGAACTGCAGTCGACACGTTCCGAATTGTTAGACAATAGGAGCTATTAAATTATAAAACGTTTTAATATTATATTTGTTTTGTCTTATACAGAGTGCGGCAGAGCCTACGGACGAGTTTTGATGGGTTATAAATAACGAACAGTAAAACGTAGAGAAAAGGTTTTTTTTTATTTAAATCAGTATTCAATCCCGTTTTTATAAATTATTTTTTGAAAATTATATCTCCAAGATGGCGGCCGTCAGCGTCATTGATACACTGTTGTAGACGATCTCTGAAGCTCTCATATGATTTTCGGCACATTTCGACTGGTATGGCCTCGACTTCCACGGTGATATTCTGTTTAATTTCTTCTACGGTATGTGGGCGATGTCTGAAAACATTATCCATAAGGTAGCCCCAGAGGAAAAAATTATACATGCTTAAATCTGGGGACCGTGCTGGCCGGCCTATGTCTCCACTCAGAGAGACTAACCGCCCAGGGAACATTTGTCGCAAGACAGCAAGTGAAATTCTAGCTGTGTGCGCTGTAGCTCCGTCTTGCTGAAACCATACATCTCCCAAATCATGTTCTTCAGCCATTACCTCCAACCTATGCTGCAAATAAGTTTCCAACATCACAACATACCGAGCCGACGTAACAGTGACGCTCCTGCTCTCGTCCTCAAAAAAGTAGGAGCCGATCACCTCAAATTGGGAAACAGCACACCACACTGTCACATTAGGAGAGTGGAGTAGTCTTTCATGGAGCCGCCGTGTGTTATTTGCAGCCCAGTATCGAAGATTTTGTTTATTTACAGTTCCAGAAAGATGAAAACGGGAACAGATTCAGCACGTGGAATGCCGAAGTGTATACGAAAAGCCCCATTGTATAACGATCACAGAATGATTATTTTTCGTAATACGCACGCACGACGAAACCGCGATGTACACCTGTCCAGACCGCGATTACGAATAAAAACGGCATTACCGTACAATTCAAAATACACCACTTTTTGAGGCCTGCTCTTATCTTATCACGGGCTAATGACCCCGTTAAACTCGTCGGTCGGCTCTGCCGCACCCTGTATAATATTACAATAACGCTAATTACTGTGTAAACAAAACGTGAGTATAATCAAGTGCCGCACGTCCGAGAGGTTTAATCCCTTACTCTGGGATTTAAATCCCCTTTGAAAAATTATCCGCTGGCATTCAATTATATCAAGGTGAATAATAAATAACTGGCAGCTACGCGTTATACGAGTGTAAACTGTTTAACATAAATAGCCGAATAATATATTTTCGCCGTTTCACCCCTATGCGCGTACCCGGTAATTACTAAATTGACGACAGAGCTGTTCGGGAAAAAAAAATACGAAAATACAAAACAAATTGTATTCGTATTGCGCGTAAATATACAAATGTATTTAATATTTGCATTAATTCCGATAATTGTGAACATCAACGGTCATTACAGAATGTAATTACAAAAGTTTTTTACATTCGATACTTTTCAAATACGTACCCGCTCATACGAAATCAAACGGATACAGTGTATTAAAAAAAAAAACGTGTAGAGTCACACGGATATATTAGCGATTTCTCACATTCTCCCCCTACTAATCGCCACTGTCGTGACACGGATAATTCGAATAATATCAAAAATCTATCCGGATAAAGACGAACGATGAAATGATCTAAACTTGTCCAGCAAATAGATGAAAAATAATCACTAAAAATCGAATTATATATAAATTAAAAAAATAGATTGTCAATTAACTTATAAAAAAATAGACAACATTACAAATGTATCCGGATAAGTCTGGATATTTGTTAAAATGAATTTTTGTTTTTTTTTTTTACAAACGGTTGATTCGATTACGGCGTTGTTTTTTCAATACATTGATATTCACGTTCGTAATCCGGGCTCGTTTGAGTTAGGTTTGGTCGAATGGATTCGATTTTCCGTCGCTCGTTCCAAACAAATTAATTATTTACGAAAATACAACAGTACATTGTTTCTGTATTGAGCGGCTGTACAACTAGGCGTGGAACAAAAAAAAAAAAAAAAAAAATAATAATATGCGTTCAAATCCTCGTCGATATACGGTTTAAAGGCACGCGGTATTATCGACAGGTATCCCGACGATTTATTCCGCGGTACAGCGGACACCTGTTGGGATATTGCGGTGTTATTGAAAAGACACGGAAGAAAATCGAAAATTACGTCGGAAAATCGAAAAATTCGATCGGCCCGTAATCGCGCGATAGCAATAACAATAGTAATAATATACGTACAAGTCACGGAGGAAAGTCTAATTAAGACCCGGCACGGGGCGGATGACGATTCGGAGAGCTGCAGAGAATCCGGGGGAAGTATATATATATATATATATATATATATAAATACGCGGTGCTATACTCGTATTGACTCCCGGGGGAGTCGCCGGCGCGCCGGGCGTCTGTCTCGGCCGTCGACGACGTCTCCCGCGGGAACGGCCGCGTGTCGGTAATAATACGCCGGCAATAAGGGGCCCTCCTCCAACGAGCGCGGCGGGTCGAGTGCCGGGAGGCGAGCCGCTCGTATTATTTCACTGCTCCGGGGGGTTCGGCGACGCGCGCGCCGACTCGTTAGCGCGAATTCCGCGGCGGAATTCGCGAACGGATCCTTTACGTTTAATACGTGATTCCGATGTGCGCGGAGTTACTAGGGGAATCGGCGAGGGGCCGCACAATATCGAGTGGCGACGAGACTCGGCGTAACCGTTCAATGGGTTGCCCGGGCCGTGCGTCGTTAGCCGATAAAACGTTTCAATATGCGCCCGGTAATCTCGGCCGGAATCCCGTTTTTGATAATAAATCGCCGTGTTCGGGGCTTGCAGACGATATGTACTCACTAACACCACAGGGCGCGGCACAGCCCACTGACGAGTTTAAATGAAGGTCCGCTTCTGTGTTCTTCTTATTCTAGAAGACGCCAGGTAGCATGGCAAAAACCGGGTCGGTCTTGCACATCACGTCCCGGAGAGAGGGCTTGCCGACGCGACCCGTGTTTGCCATGCTACTTGACGTCTTCTGCGATAACTGAAGACACGAAGGAGAGCATGCACCACGCTCACGTCTTCCTTGAGGACGACGGGCGTGTTACGATGCACCATCATGAATCCCAGCAGTTTTTCCAGAACGACGCCAATTTTGACCAGTTTAAATGAAGTCATTAGCCATTAGTGGATAAAATAAGAACAGGCCTTAATAAGTGGTATATTTTGAATTAGCCTGTCGTCTGGAAATATGCGTATTACGAAAATAATCGTTCTGTGACTGTTCGTTATACACTTCGGCATTCCACGTACCGAATCTGTTCCTTCTGCTAACACTGTCGAATTGTGGATACGGGGCATATGGAAGAAACTGGAAGTACCTTAAGTAGACTTGGACACGGAGCACTCGGAACGATAAGAACCCCCGAAAATGTGCAGTTGGTTAGAGAGTCAATGGAGCGGTCACTAAGACGCTCGGCCCGGAAACACGCTGTAGCTTTGTGAATCTCAGACTCTAGTTCTTTGAGGAGAATTCTTCTTCTTGCTGGCCAACACGGTCCCCAGATTTAAGCATGTGTGATTTTTTCCTCTGGGGCTACTTTAAGGATAAGGTTTTCAGACATCGCCCACATACCGAAGAAGAAATTAAACAGAAAGTCACCGTGGAAGTCGAGGATATACCAGTCGAAATGTGCCGAAAATCATATGAGAGCTTCAGAGATCGCGTCTACAACAGTGTATCAATGACGCTGACGGCCGCCATCTTGAAGATTTAATTTAAAAAAAATAATTTTTAAATATGGGGTTGAATACTGATATAAATAAAAAAAAACCTTTTCTCTACGTTTTACTGTTCGTTATTTATAACGATATTTATAACATTAACCATTTCGTTGTTTCCAATTTCATTTCGAATTTGAATTATCCGCAATATTCCGTCGTTGCTCCGTGTGTTTTTGGTAACATTTTTCGTGCTGGCGGGAGGGGGCAGACATTTCCGAAATCGGCCCTGATACGTGCGTACCTCCTACGGCAGTGTCGTGTCCGCGGACAAGACGATTTGATCTATTAGAAATAATCATGCAATTGCCGAAAAACCGTTCACAGATATAGATATACAGATCCAGAATAAGGAAAATTGAAATATGCTCGGATAATAGACGATAGACTACACTGGTCTAGTTTATGCATTTTGTTATGAACCCCCGATTATATTATGTGATAATATACGGTATCGGGTTACCAGACGATCTACAGAAATTGTACCGGAGGTCGTTGCCGGGTCTTGATGGGGGTTTTTGCTGCAATAGCACATTGGACTGTATCGGCTTGATACGGCCCGGTTCCCACCGTGGGATAATTAGTCCGGTATTACCAGAGCATTCGGCCGGTGTATTTGTGTATTTGGATATATACTATTTCTTTAACATTGCAATTTTCTTAATACCGAAATATAGTTGTATCATTTTTTTTACTAATTCGTGTGCGTTCGCCATTTATCTATTTGTTGTGGATTCTTTTAATGAGTTCATAACAACTTAAAGAGGAATGGTCCTATGGTATTTCGGTATGTACGACGATCAGTCGCGTCGCCAACACATTTCCAGGCCCCCCCCCCCCGAGCAATGTATTAAAAAAATGACCACCGCACTTGCCTTACCTTACTGCCCTTTCTCGCGTTTTTAAGGCCTAAGCAATTGCATTTGGGGTAGCGTCGTTAACCACGCCGCTGAAGATGACGATAGTATTTTGATGGCGGCCAGCCACTATTTATACAATCAAGATCTCGCACGTAATATTTTTTCCGTTCGGCAAAGCTGCGCGTTTGACGGTGTCAATGGGAAAATATTTACTACCAGATTCGAGTAATGGCACTTATTGCCTTTGATTAAAATTTTTTTACAATTGTGTTGGCGACATTGCCCGGCCGCGTCTAAACGTGTACGTTTTCGACGCTCAAATACGTACCTACCTCCGGCCGTGTCAGAAGAACGTCTTAATGGATTGGTTTTACCAAACGTTGATCAATAATACAAATTTATTGAGGTCGAAGTAATAAAATTATTCACGCAAAACGTGGATGCAATTACAAGATTGGAAAAATTATTACAATTGCATATTATATCGTAGTTGTAGACTTGTTTATAGACTGTGCAATTATATATATATGTATAAAAAAAAATACAAATACAAAGACAAATAATCAATATGATTAAAACGTACGATCTCGTAATATTATTCACATAAAAAGTAATAAATTATTAAAACACAAAAAAAAAAATTTAACACTGTTCCTAATTTACGTTTAATATGTTTAGCGTCCCTCTCTCTCACATTGAAAAATCCTGGGCACGCCACTGGGAGTCGCTATATCGTCTCCCTGCAAAATCGCGAGATTCGGCTTTTCGGATATCCATCGCTTTGAGGCTCCTGATATGTTTTATATACGGTGTATACGTTTTATATCGCATAACGACGAAAAGCCGACTAGAAACGAAAGTTTGTTCGGTATTATTTATTTATTTATTTATTTTTTCGCCCCGTCAGTCAGCCTTATCGCACCCGGTCGTCATCAATCCGGTGGCGAGCCTTTTGAAAAAAAAGAAAAACGTCCTCTTTCTCTCCCGTCGTATACTTTTATGCCCTTTGCGCGACTTGCGCACGAGTACCGGTACCATTGTATGCGCGTATCTGATCGCATTTTAAAAAGAATTTTTTATGCGAAAAATCGCGAAATTCGCAGAGACCGTTTTCGAGATATTACCGGGCGATGATCGTCCGGCGTAAATCAAAAAAGAAAAAAGAAAAAGGGTATATGCGATACTTTACACTTGTTTGGTTGGGTAAAAATCGAACAAAATCTAGAAAAAGTTCTCGAAAAAGGAGATATATTATTATAAAACGGTCAAAAATATTACTATCGTAATTCGTATAATTCTCTCGTCGGTTTAAAACAATGTATCGTATACGCGAAAAATACACGGTTGAATGAATTTGACTCGTAGAAAAAAAAAAAAAAAAAGATGAGAAAAACTCGGTTTCGACCGCTTACAAAAGAAGAGTAGGTACATTATTCGATTCTACACGTCGTCGTTCGTTCGGCTTCCGAATATCCTTGTCTATTGTATTATTGAAATAAAAAAAAAACAAAACAAAAAAGATGTAAAACAAAAAAAAAACAAATGTAAAAATAAACCGGCGAAAATAATCGATAAATCTAAGTTTTTACGCCCTCTCGGAATTCACATTGTATATAATATATACGTATATTAAGAAAAAAGCTTTAAAAGAACATTAAAAAAAAAAAAAAAGAATGAAAAAAAAAAAACCGAAGAAATTCTATCGTATAAAATGTTATTTTGTACAACACGGTCGGACGAACACAAGGCGCAACTATTTCTGGTTTTTGCCGCCTTCAAAAAAAAAAAAATAAAAAATAAAAAAATATATATATATAACAAAAATACGTCGTGATTTTATACCACGTCATTATATAGACAATCGCGAAACACTTTTTTCATTGTTTTTAACACGGAATGCGTTTATGATTATTGTTTTATAAACGATAGATATTTTTTTTTTCTGTTTCGTTTATCGCTTTTGAACAAAGTAAACGGCCGGTCGTCAGTGGATTAAAAAAAAATAAAAAAGAATAAAAACATTTCAAAAAAAAAAAAAAAAATCGCGTATTCGCGTAGTGATGTTATGTTAAAAACGACGAATCGATAAACGGAAAAAAACTATATCGGACTGCCAACGAATATTACTTTAAACGTCCGGGTATGTACCTATATATGGGATAAAAATCGTCTACTGATCATCATAAACAGCGTGACCCTACACGCGAGGAAAGTGTTCCAGAAAGTTCTTGTGCGGCGTAGAATGGGAGCCTACAATCTCGGACAATCGGCGCAGAAGAGAAAAATAAACTTGAGGCTTTTGAAACGTGGCGCTATGGATTCGACGGACAAAGGCAGGTAACGGGCAGGAAAGAACCGGACTGAATATAGGAATAACGAGAAATCCGACATAATATTAATGTCAGTGGTGACGGAGCAATTGACAATATTTTATCGCGAGGCGATGGTTTGACAAAAAACGTTATAAATATAAAGCCATGTTGGAAGTGGCAGACCAAAGGACGGAGTGCGTGAAACAAATAATGGGCAATAGTTACAAGGATCTAAAAGAATTGTGTTGTTACGAAAGGAAGGCACGGAGATCTGGCAACAAACCAATCGGATGACGGGAGATGAACAAAGAAAAAGGTACAGGACGTATTTTTATAAATATATATATATATATTTTTCTTTTGTCAAGTATAGTTTGGTCGAAATTTTCGTACGATTCGACGAGTGTGTATCCACTGCATCCACTGCGCGAAAACGCAGTTCATAATCGAATCACATCGTGATCTCTCTCTCTCTCTCTCTCTCTATAAATCCCATAAATACCCTTATTATTTTTACTCCCCTATAGATGACTTACTGTCTTACGCGTACACCGCGACCGGACTAAACGCAGGAGCAAATCCCGCGTCTTGTAAGCGGTGCTCGACATTCCTGTGCCGAGTTTAATAATTCAATTCCCTATTCAATTATTGTATCGAGAAAAGTACTGGTTTACGAGTTGTATACTCGGGATCCAATAACTTATATTATTATGTATTAAATATTACATAACGGCGGCGCTCGTAGACTTATATACACCGTTCACCCCGAACGAAAATTTCTCCGTCCGAATCGGAGTTGAATGAAAATTCAAAAAACCACTACGTCGACGCACCGTAAATAGTAGAATATCTATAGAAATGCGCTTTTTACCGGCCGACGGCGGTTTTTCTTTTTTTCTTTTCAGACTTGGGCATACGGTGAAAAATCGGTGCACCGTCTATCAACCGGTATTGCTAGATCAGCAGATCATCATCATCAACAGTGTGACTCGGCAAAATATCTAAGAATGCACCTGGACTCTCGGCTCAACCGGGAACACTACGTTAGACATAAAAAATAAACAAAAAAAATACTGCAAATTAAGAAGAAAATTCCACAACTATATTGGCTGGTCGGAAGACATTCCGAACTAGACCTCACAAGCAAACGCCTCTTGTACGTAATGGTAACTAAACCAATATGGTCTTATGGAACTCAACTGTAGGGGTTGTGCCAGCAAGTGCAATATTAAGATTATACAACGTTGCCAGAACATCGCTCTTCCGTACCATTGTCGCTGCTTACCGGTATGACAAAAACGACATTATCCACCGAGATATGATGATCACCTTCGTCCAGGACGAGATTACCAAGTTTGCTCGCAAACGTGTGAAAAGGCTGGATCAACACACCAATTCAGCAGCAATTCAACTACTAGACATTAGGCGTCTCAAACGCCGAAGACTTAGTAGTCTATATGACTTAGTATAAGATTCTTAGACTAAGACCGGGGCCACTCCAGTGGGAGTGAGACTCTCGCCCATATATTTATTTTTATTTTGTTGTATATAATGATACATTACAAGTATTTATGTACACATTTGATAATGTATTGTTGAAGATTTTTTGATCGTTATAATAAAAGCTTTCGGGTGGTTTTATAAAAAAAAAAAAGAAAAAGAAAAAGATTTGGGCATGTCGGGTTTTCGCCGCATCCATCACCCATTCCTCTCCGTCCAACCATATTATCCGCAGCCATCTACAGGCTACACAAGAAGGGTTCAGTGCCGACGACAAGACGAGTCAACTTTTTGAAATTGTTCAGAAGGGGAAAACTTTTTGGGTTTTTTTTTTTTTCTTTTTACTTTTTTCCTTTATTTAGTGACATAATCTTAAAATTTAAGTCCAAAAAGTTTATAATCGATTTATACCGGGTCGAGTGCGCATAGTGTTTGTTATATTTATGAGTAAGGCCAGCATCTGTATTGTACACGCACCAGACAAGTCCATATCACCATTTCTCTAGTCAACGGACTCGAATAATTCGATCGTTGCATTGAAAAGTCATTTACGAAAAAAAAAAAATAGAATAGGACTTGTCTCTCGCCGAGCCTTATATAATATATAGTGTACAATAACGCGACGACCCGTCCGCCGCCCGGAAACGTATTTAAGTACGATAAAAAATAAAAATAATAATACATTCTGAAATGTTTCCGGAGGCCGTGTGCGTATTAAAAAAATAATAATAATAAAAAACAGTGTACGGCGGCGTTTTTTTTCTCGAAAAATACTTAACGTTATTATGGGAGATGCATTAACGATGTTGCGGCGGCCGACGATATTGCGTGAAAGTCTCCGCGACGGTCAAAAAAACAAAAAAAAAAAAAAAAACAAAAATTATATAGTGTCCGAAAAATACGTCGCCCTCGTCGTCGTCGTCGTCGTCGTCGTCGTCGTCGCCGCCCTCGTCGCCGCCGGAATGACGCGCAAACGCATTACACCGGCACACCGGTGGCGAAGGTCTTTTACGCGCGTTACATTATTATTTGTTATTATATTTGAAATCCGTTTGAAGTCCGGACGCGCGTATTTCGTGAATGAAATCAAACGAAATATACGCAAGAGGAACGGAAGAAAGAAAAAATAACAAATGTATATATATATATATATATATACGAAATTCGTTTCGGGTTGCCCGCGGAGGAGAACGTCCTCTCCGGTTTTTATTATATATTTTTATTTTTTTCCTTCTCAATCTCTCGTCTCGCCTTTTGTGTGTCCGATGATTTTTTTTTTTTTCATATATATATATATATATATTTTTTTTTTTTGTTCATCTCGGTTTTTCACCGGCACGTCGTCGTCCCGGTCGTCGGTGCGCGCACACAGATCCGATTCCGTTGGCCGAATCTCCCCGGTGTGCACACGCACGCCGCCGTATCGTTTACGCCCGTGACAGTATTTTCCCGGTTAATCGATTACACGCCGCCGCGTCCGCGTGTATCGGAAACATTACTCGGACGCGGCCAGTGTAAGGGCAACGGAACACCGCCGACAGAATTGCCCCGCCGAAATTCCGGTCGTCGATCGCGGGACCCGGAGCTCGTTTGTGCGGAGGTGTGCCCGCCCGACGGCGATATTTGTGCGCGACCGACGCACAGGACCCCGGAAAGAACAAGTAAACCGAGCGATTTTTACCGACCAAACGAGTACGGAATATATATATATATATATAATTAAAAAAAAAATACTTTTTTTATTATTAAAGTTTCACACACGAGCACCGGCCTTTTTGTGTTTGTATTCGTTTGACAACCCCGGACTGTTCTATAGTTACGCGTACGGTTAGTCCGGCGATAATTATTATTGCACCGGGCATCACGTCCCATAGTGTGTTGCGTTCCTGGTCGACGAAAAAGAAAAAAAAATAAAAAAATTGCATTGCTATTTACGGATAGACCGATACAACCGTCGGATTCGGTCGTTCACGTCGCGAGAGGGTAGGGTGGACCGATAAAAAAAAAAAAAAAAAAACGTCGACGATTTTCCACCGTCGGCGGGCGGACAGTGGTGGTTATCTATCAACCGCGGCGGTGGTCTATCAATGCCGTGTACCGCACACGATAAATATACTCGGCTGCGCGATGAGCGTGTACAATAAAAAAAAAAAACAAAAAAAAAATAGGTCGAAAACATTACAATACTAGTGTAATTATTATTGTACTGGCAACGGGCCGGAGAATTTACGGGCACGGCGCAAGCGTACGGAGCGAGCGTACGTGACGGTGGAACAAAAAAAAATCAAAAAAAAAAAAAAAAAAATTGTAAAAATAAACAAAAAAAAAAAAAAACGAGCAACGACGCAGCGGTCTACACTGCTCAATTAGCCTAATTGGGCCGGCGGCGGCGGCGGCGGCGGTCCGAAAACAAACCGATTTCGATGGGAACGCGCACAAAAACGCCGTACGTCGCCCGCCATTATTCAAAACCGATATTTGCATAAAAACACTGAAACTATTATTATTATTATTATTGTATTATATTTTTTATGTTTTCAAATATCGTCGGGGAAACGGCCGATTTCGTATTCAATATACGTGCGCGTCTCTCGCCCGGAGCCTCCGGTGCCCAATCTCGCACAACACAGTGGAAGATCATTGTTTTTTTAAGTTGTTTTTTAATATGTATTGTGACCGGTCTGCGAGCCGGGCGCGTGCACGGACAATTTCTCGGGTATACGCGGTGAACCGCAGACTACGACGGCGCGGGTTAAACAAAAACGAAAAAAAAATAAAAAAATAATAATAATAATTATTATGCATTTCGAAATCTTGTGCGCGCAGCACGTGTACCCGCTACACAGTAACTAGATTCAGCCGCGGGTCAGATATTCTCGATAGGCCACCCCATTTAGGGCTTACAAATTAGGATCGTACGGTACTTTTTAATCGTTATCGATACCGTTGATTAACCCTATTCCGTTAAAATTATACAAAATATAACCCATTCGAACGAATACGTCCCAATTCCAGGGGGGGGGGGCGGGAATTGGCTTCTTATTAAGAATCCAATTTTACCGGCCAAAAATCAACCGCGAGTCTTCTGACGATCTTCTGAACCTTCGCACACCGTAGATCCGTCCGCTGCGTACCTATATTAATAATTATTAAATGTTTTTTTAAGCTGTACGTATATATAACACCAGTCGGATTTTGTCGAGTTCGTACGGGTTTAAAATTTTTGGATTCCGAATGTGACGAAGAATATTAGCTATAATTTTCGCTAAGATACGTTTTTATTTTTTTACTCGGTAAACACTGTTTCGGTTTATAAAAATGTTACGATTTTTTCACGCAGTAACTCAACGATTGCGGAATTTCAACAAATCCATCTTCTACGTTCGTTTTGTTTCGTGAGTTATTCACGTCGTCGCGTCTTGCCCAACGGTACATACAATTTGAAGGAATTTGTTGGATTTCCAACAGTTTATCTAAACATTTTTAATAAAAATCTGACAACAAATATTGATACATGTTGTATCATACATTGGGTCTTTTTTCGTTGATTATCTGTTTCTTTATGTTACAAGGGAAAATCATGACTAATACTAATAAGGACCTAACCAGTCTACCGAGTTTTTTCCAAATGGAATCGTTTTTTGATTGCAATGATGTGTCGTTACTTTAAATATATAAACTAAATCATTCTAGTATATTCCATACCTTCCAAAATGTCCACTTACGACACAGTGGTCACCCACGCCGCAATGTATGGCCGGTTTTATTCTTTTTCTCTCTTATATCAGAATATAACGGTTTTAATAAATTATTTCGAGTTTTGTTGCCTCATTCGGCAAACTCGGTCTGGGTAAAAAAAAAAAATAATAATAATAATAGCCGTACCTATTTAGTCGTTGTCGACCGTCGACACAAAAAAGCAGCACGATGTCATATTCTATATAATTAAATTAATAATAACGTTCTGTTTTTTTTTTTTTTTTTTTTTGCTCAACATTAACTTGTGTAGTTTTATAAGTTAAAATAATTGACAAAAAATTTAATTTAGTTCACATCAAGACTCGTGATTGATACCGACCAATGACAGTTGGGCATTGAAATTATAGGTATTCTGCACGTGATTATAAATAAAACCAGTGAATTAATAATGTACCCTCGGTAAAAAAAAAAAAAAAAAGCAACTAACTCAAACAATTTAATAGTATTTTTATTTTTTTATTTTTATTCGTTTTATAGTACACCTACAGCGAGTTCAAACAATATAAATACTGCCAGATGAACTACATGCGTGTCGTCTTAAATTGATTAACATTTTTATTTTTATTATACCTGTTTTCGCCATAAACCGCAACGATGATGTTTTTACGATTTTAATAGCAAATTTTTTATTTTTCTAATTATTTCTTTATTACCGTATAATGTTATAGCAATAAAAATTTTATGTCTATGGGCAAATTGTCATCATAGGCATGCGCAGATTCCAATGTCAGGTCGAACCCGAAGGCTGTAATAGTTAATGCCCTTGTAAATAATATACGATGTCCTTTATTATTATATTTTGGTATATATCAACTACAGTGGGGCGTTTTTTTAATTTCAATTTCAAAATATTTTTGGTTAGATTTTAGTATATTTTCCGACATGTATATCGACCGATGGATTACATTTACTTAACTTCAAAATGTTTTCTGAAATTCCCGACATTTGGTCCATCACTTAGATACTTGTTTTGGTATTTTTCTCGGGGGGGAAAAAAAAACGCTCTTTCGATGAGTAAAAATAATCCAGGTTTTCATACCTGTGTATGCCGCCCAATGGTACTTTATTTGAAAACATTTTCTAGATTAGAAAAATTTTGTACACACACGATTCGATTCGCACTGTAACAGATACTTCGTATACGTGAAACTTTTGTTTTGCAATCGTTGACTGTTTTTTTTTTTTTTTGAAAATTATTATTCCGGGGTCATTTTTTACGGTCAAAACGGTATTTTTCGATATTTTGTCGCGGTAATCCGAATCCGCGGATGCCTTACTTTTACGTTTTTTTTTTTTTTTTTTTTTTCTTAATTTTTATACATTTAGCAAACACGCGGTCGGTTTTTGTGTACGTAGAAATTGCCCGTATAATAATAAAATTATACTACCAACAACGACACGTGTGCTTTACTAGAGTTGCATAATACGATGCGTAGCCACGGACGAGGAAAATATAATATAATACAATCGTACGTATAAAATATTTACGTTTCCGGACGTATTAAGTTATAAAAGTGTCGTGGAAAAATATTCATATTCCTGCCCGAGCGAATTCGAAGAGTTGTCGCGTCGTAAACATCGCGCGCGGACCCGGTCCACGGCAGCTTGTGTACACACTAAACATATACACACACACACACATAAAATAAACACACACACACACACACACACACACATATACATACACACTAAACATATACACACACACACACACACACACACACACATACATACATATACACACACGTATTAAAAAATATACCGAACCGAGAAATTTACGTTCGGAGTTACAGTATA
This sequence comes from Tuberolachnus salignus, assembly GCA_956483605.1. Classification (NCBI taxonomy): domain Eukaryota; kingdom Metazoa; phylum Arthropoda; class Insecta; order Hemiptera; family Aphididae; genus Tuberolachnus; species Tuberolachnus salignus. The sequence goes on along the minus strand of OY101436.1, from coordinate 5,001,141 downwards.
ACGACGCACGTCGCGTCTCCGCCGGGCAATTAGAGATGGTATTGTGCGCAAAGGTTACGAGAGGACGGCCGGTGACTTCAGAAAAAAAAAAATAAATAAAAAAAAAAAACGGTTTTCTCGTTTTATTCAAAATGTCCGTACCCATACACTCGCGGGTACGCGCAAGATGCACACACAGCTGCACATTGTTTATTTACTGTTTTGAATAAAAAACGAATTTATTACGCCAAGTGGCTGAATAATATTATTAATAATAAACTATTCAGATGACAAACGCGCCGCCACCTACATCCAAGTGTGTTTAAAAAAAAAAAATATATATAAAAAAAATTATATATATATATATATAAATATAGTATACGGGTGTACAGCGCGACTACCTGTTTCGTGCAAGATATTTCGAATTACGACACACACACACACAGTTCGTCGTCGTCGGCCAACTCGTTTTCGTTGAATGGATTTTTTCGATTAAAAAAAATATATATATATAAAAAAAAATACGCGATTCACCAAACCGCGGCGATATATTTCCATATCGGGATGCTGATTGATTGCGAGCCGACCGCGCCGATAAAATAAAATACGTTATGGGAGCCAACTACAGGTTGGCTACCGATTTAATTTATATATGCGCGTTATACCGTATTCATCGTTCGAAAAAAATGCCGCGGAAACGTAAGACGGTAAAAATACACGTGAGGATCGGAAAGCTCGCGGGAACATCAACGGACCCAAACACCATAAGAACTTGAACACTATGCGGGAAAATGTCACGCGAATAACGCGGACGTTGTTCTAAAAGAAACCGGCAGAGGAATCTCGGGCTGCCTTAAAGGAATATCGACCGAGGGAATGCAAGTACGCTCGGGAATAGCGCCGCCGGAGATTAGGAAAGAGATAATCAGAGATATAAAGACACAGACAACTACTAAACGATGCCCGTCGGCCGTCAACTGCGCGGAAAGAACACGGACTCGAACGCTACTCAAATCCGGAAAAGGGTTTCCTTACCACCAGAAATAACCAAACACTCGTCAATGGACGGAAAGAAAGATAACAAAAATGGAACGTGGAAGGCATTGAATCCGCTTAAGAACGGGAGTCGGACGATGCGAAACCGCATTCGACAAATGGGGAACAAATGTTGGGAGACGAAGAAACTGCCGACGGCGAGACTGAATGGACCATCTATTACTACAATGTGCTCTGGCGGAGACCGCTTGTGATGAAAATGACTTACGCCCGGGGCGGCAGTCGCTTTGGATGACCAAGATCCGAGCGACACGCGATTGAAGACTGTGTGTGTGTTATTATAGTGACTTGAACGCGCGTAAACGTTATTGCCGAGTAGTATTTTGCGTTTCGTTAAATAATAATTATTATTAACGAGAGAAAAAAAAAGAAAAAAAAACAGGCGGTGGACAACGCCGACGGGTGGGTGTGTCGATAATCCGTTTTAGTTTTTTTTTTTTTTTTTTACGATCGTGTAGATCTGCCCGACGTTCTCCGGCGTTCGTCCCATCCGACTTGTGTTTTTCCTGCGTACGGGGATAATGATTTTAGACGGACAAATCGTGATTTTATTTCCTCTCCGCGGCCGATCACGTACCGTTTCCCGTTCGGAGTGTTCGTATACGTATACCCGTACCGGACGATAAAACATTATTACCTACACAATTTACTTATTCAAATATTTATATTTCGTAATAAACGTTTATTTATTTATTTATTTATTTTTTTTTTTTTTTTAACGCCGGATTCGTGTACTCGTTTGCGTCGTACGACTGTACGCCACACACCGTACAATATAAAATTATACGCACGTCGTAAATTAGTTGAAAGTCGTATATCGCAGTATTGTACAACATAAATAAAATTACGGATGATGAATTTTTTTTATATTGAAACCAGCGATTATCCGAACAATAATTTAATGATATTATAAATATATATGTATACACACCGAACAACACGTTTTGATTAATATCTATTGAAAAATAACTTATTAAAAACCGCACCTACCTAATATATGCTAATGGGAAATTTTATCTCATAAAATACCCGAGTAAATGCGCGGATCGGGCGAAATAAGGTTATTATTATTATTATTATTTTTTTGTTTTTTTTTTTTTTTTTTTTATAGGAGCAGACAAATGCTAACGTAATTATAGAAATGATTAACGTTTGTAATAATTATTCTTCATTGACGATTATTTTTTTTTTACGTATTTAAATTTGTAAATGTTACATCAATATATCAATTATTGTTATAGTTTTCTCTGGTTCCCGAAGTAGACGCATACAATTGCATACGAAATGTGTGCATTAGTATAACACAGCATGTACTATATTCGAACAGTCAAATAGTATAGTAATACGAGCTGTACTGAAATGATCCGATTTCGAGAGCAATGCCAACGGGAAAATGCAAAAAAGTCCATTAATACCGAGAGATTGAAAATGAGGAACGATTATAATTAAAACGTATCAGTAATACAAAAAAAAAACGTATATCGTGAACTAAGGAGGAGATAAATGCACGGTCGTGAACGAGAAGACTGTGGACAAACTAAGAATAATGTTGTAAAACAAGATACGTGTATAAAAAAAAAAAAAATCAGCGACGGGGAAAAAGTAAGCTAAATGAACCTATTAGTATGAGTAAACGTAGAGCTGAATGACAGAATATTATGTTATCAGGATTTACAAACAAGTAATGAACACGTACGTATTTTGTTTAACTATAGTCTTTTTTTTTTTTTTTACACTAATTGCAGTTGCAATAAATAATAAAGTATGGGCGCAGATTATGTTGACGCTGATAAACTGTATCAATACGGTCGAATTTTAGATTATTTATTAGATTTTTTACGTTTTACTTTTCGTTTAATTTTAATTTTTTTTTTTTTTTTTTTTAAATTGTGTTTTATATATTTTTTTTTAATTTTAACTTATATGTTTTGTATAAAATTGATAATATTATACAATCGCTGGATTTATTACAGCAAAAATAAAAATAATAATAATACTCGAGATCAAAGAATAGAATTATAGAATAAAAGCAAATAAATTAATAAATTCTGAATAAAAGAAAAAAAAAAAAACATTGCCTACGCACCAACAATATCCGAAATTCTACAAGAAAATTCCTATACATTTGTTGATCTGAGCAAGATTTTCGGTCGTAAAGTTGTTAACAGATACAAAACAAAAACAAAGACACACACGATTATATAACCAATACGTTCCTTGCTACGCTCGGACTAAAAAAAACAAACACATATTAAAAATCCGTTTTATATTAACGCCAAAAGATAATTTAAATTTGATTTTTTTTATTATAACGGCCAAATTCATTAATCTTTTTTCGAGGAGACACTATACTGCTGCAGTAGGTTTCACCTCGCGGCGGAGAAAACGACGCGTCGTAAATTTAAAAGAAAATACTCGGCCAATTGACACCGCCTGCGGCGGCAGCTCTTCTCCGAAAACTCCATATTATAGTATGTGTATGGTCATAACCAAAAAGAAACAAAAAAAAAAAAGAAAACCACGTCGACAACAGTATTATTAATACTGCGTTATTATTCACTATTTGGCATGTATTGCTACGGGACTACTCTATTCGTATTTTTTTTTTCCTTTATAATAATATACGACGGTAATGAAAATTCACGCGCCGAATATTGTAAACCATTTGATGTTAATACAAAAAAAAAAAAAAAAACGTTTTAAATAAAACCCCGATATAATCTAGTGGCATTATATCTATTTGAATCGCGGTTGATCAGCGTATAAAACAAACGCGTTAACTATAAATACAGCCGGACTTGGTCAACTCGGACTTTTTCAACTCGAAATCGTCGAAGCTTTTCCCCCGTTGCCTCCAGAGAAAATCGTGTCTAACCGGAAGTTCCGAATTTATTAACGAATTAATCAATGAATTTAGGCGATGATTTATCGACAACCGACAAGAGGTCTTTGATTGTCTGTTTTTCAGCTTTAAATAAAATTAAACCATTCGCAGCAAATGCTACGAGTTCAACAATAAAAATTAATATTATTTTTTAAATTAATTTCTTTTATGAAATAATGTGTATTAAAAAAAAAAAAAAAAAACTAAATAATTTTATTCTATATTTATAATTTGTCTTTGCTAACTCGAACTTTTTTGCCGGTCTCTACAACTTCGAGTTTACCGAGTGCCACTGAAATATGTATTAGATGAGAATATATATCTGACGACAATTGAAACGCAACAGTTTTTATCATTTGTTTGTGTTAATAGTGCATAAGTATTAATTAAGTATTTAATATTTGATTTCGAAACGAGATTTAATTTATATTACATATATTACATAAAAAAAAAAAAAAAAAAAAAAAACTTATTACAAGATTATATAAAAAAATACAATTTTAACGTCATAATTTGAATAATAAATGACGAGGTACTTTACGGTGAAGATGACGCCGCAAATGTTGACAAAACTTATGAAAACATTCCGGACCGTCTCGCCGGGTGATGCGATTTTTACGATACTGTTCGGCGGGACGTATAATGTAATTAATTAAAAAATACAAGAAAAACGCGATTTTTAAATCGATAGTAATACTATAGATTTGTATGTTCTGTCGCGCGGCAAAACCCCCAGCCTAAACAACAGGCTAATCTCATATTTTATCTCATAAAACTCCCGCGGTAAAATAAAATAAACAATATGATTAAAAATTTAGTGGAAAATATTTTAAAATAATAGAAGACATCGACATGAAATTGTATCGATGTAGATTCGTGAAATTTCTTTGCGAGTTTTACGATCAAATAAAAAAAAAGACTTAAATCGACATGCCAGAATCGTGAAATTTCCCCGGGTGTTTTACGATAAAAAAAAAAAAAAAATGGAAGCTAGAATCTAGAATCTAAAATTCGTGAAATTTCTTTGCGAGTTTTACGATAAAAAAAAAAGAGGCTAGAATCGACAGGCTAGAATCGTGAAATTTCCCCGGGAGTTTTACGATAAAAAGAAAAAAAAAATGGAAGCTAGAATCTAGAATCTAAAATTCGTTAAATGTCTTTGCGATTTTTACGATAAAAAAAATTTAAAAAAAGGGGGTTTCCCGACAAAACATACAAATCTATACATCGATCGTACACCGGCAAGGCCCGTTATTAAACCCGCCGCGATAAAAAAAAAAAATATGCGGGAAACGTAAAACGACGATTTATCGTTGTCGCGCAATTTCCCGCGGTACAAACGTACGACGGCAAGGGAAAACGTTTTTAGTTTTTTTTTTCTTCTTCTTCTTCTTTCCTATCGTCTCCGTTCCGTCGGACGAAAACAACCGTATAGGAAACAATCATTATCCGCCGATACTTTCAATTTTCGTTTATTCGCACTCACGATTATATTATTATTTGCCTAGCTTATCTATTGTGACCTATCGCACGGGCGCAGATTAAACACGTTCTACCGGTCGCGTTCGTGCCGCTACAACCCGGCCGGCCGGCGACGGTTAAACATATTCATGAGTCACACGGCCCGCGTATAATACGTCCAACACGCGTGAATAATAAGAATTTTAATTAAACACAATAATATTGTAGCGGCGAGAAGGAATTGATAAAAACGATTTCTCGTCGATTTTTTTATTATTTTTTTACAATACGCATTTATCGTTTCGCGTTAATCAAATTCAATATTTATTTATTCGTTAAGGGCGATTTATTCGTAAACGTTTTTACGATATTAATTATGCGGTATTTGTTTGTTTTTTTTTTGTTAAAATATTATACACGCGTGTGTTTACGAAACAAACAAACCCGATGGCGATCGAACAACGGTAATAAAAATATAAAACAAATAAATAGAACCATACCAGACATACTTTGCGCCCATGACTGACCGTTTATTAGGCGGTCAGTAAGGTATCGACGGACAAATATAGTTTATAATGTACCGAATTAAATCAACGATAAATGATTGCAATCAACAAAAAAAAAAAACGCGATTCTTAGCGGAGCTGGGTAAACCGGTAAGGCTGCAGTTGGTCGTATCAGTATCCGTTGTGTAGTCGCAAAAAATAAAAAAAAATAATAATAATCGCCGTTTGTTTTTGGTTTCCACATACGTGTTTCGGGGACATTTTGACTAATCGAAAATTTGTTTTGCCAGTAAGGGAATAATATACATTTTAGTAAAACAGCTAATCTAAGCTAAACAAATCTAAAACACGCACTGCTTCGTCGAGTCAAATATCCAAAGACGAAACGAGACTAGGAAAATGTCGTATGAAAGGGTCATTCGATATGGTTTTTAATAGTAAAAACCGGGCGACTTTGTTTATACGAGTTTGTCCCCGGTCGTGTATAAACGAGTCGGTCGAGTTTTTTCAGGGGCCCCGCGATAATATTCCCGTATTTATTATATAAAGAAACAGCGTGCATTTCGTTGTTATTACTAACTGCGAAAACTACTGAACCGATTTTCAACATTTTTTTTCCTCCTATAGAGTCCTTATGTTACCGCGGAGGTTATAGGCTAATCAGTTTTTAATTTTTTACATTTTAAAATGCCGAAAACAATAATTGAATGTGGAATGTAGTGTAGTCGCGGGAACATTTCCAATAGTTATTTAATTTTGCTATTTAAAAAAAATAATTAAACGTCTTGAAGATGTCACGGACAAGCAAGTACCTATTTAACAAAAAAATAAATAAATAAATTACCGGGCAAGAACTATGGTTAACTGTGGTGATAGCGTACGGGGGCACACGGAAAACCCGTCTTCAAATTTACATTTTTTTTTTTTTTTTTTTTTTCTTGTACAATTATGTGCGGGACATGGAATGGAAATATGTCGAGAGGCACCGGGTTTATGTTGTGCTAAGGGGGGCGGTTGGGAAATTATTCCACCGAAACTCCGAGAACCGGTAAAAAGTTTGATTTTAGGTACGCATATTATGATATTTTCGCGTGGACTTAACACTATATACTTGTAAAGCTTTTCTAAAGAAAAAAAAAAGAAAGTAAAAAAATAAATTACCAACAAATTCGAGCCAACAGTGAAGCGGCACTAGCGGGAGGACGGCTAGTCACATACACCACGGGGTCGTTCGATGTCGAAATAAATATCGGAAAATCGATTTTTTTTTTTTTTTGTTTTTTTTTTTTCTCACGTATTCTAGCGGGGAGAGGCGGACATTGTTACGTTACGCATATGCAATTTCCGACTGACCGGTCGCCATCGCAGCCGCTGCCCGTGTACATAAAATTTACGTATACGCACACGACGATTATTATGATAATATAATAATATATTTTATGGATCGAACGTCGTCGTCGTCGTCGTCGTCGTCGTATTCCCACCGGAGATTTGAAATCGGCAACAACAACAACAACAACAAAAAAAAAAAATAAAAATTACAATACAACGCCGGATAACGAGAGGGAAACGTTTATATATATATATATATATATATTTATTTTTTTCTGTTAAATTTTTTTTTTTTTTTTAAACGCACGGGCATTATAATATTGCCGTCGACGAGGATTTGGGCGACGGGCGGCGGCGGCGGCGGCGGCGGCGGCAAAGGAAGGGGTAAAATGCGGAGAGAAAAACAAAAAAAAAAAATTAAAAAAAAAAAAAAACAATGCGATCGACGACAACGACGAGACGGACGGAGACGAGCATAATAATACAGATTATAATATACGTACCTAGTCGTCGTGTCTCCGCGAACGGCGCATTTATATACAATATTATTATTATTATTATTATTCGGTCGACGCAATTTATTCGCCGTAGTAGACCCGAGGGAATTTACATGTCCATCGTTCGTAGTCGCTTAGTTTTTTTTTTTTTTTTTACATAATATATATATATATATATATAAATATACGTACGTACCCGACCAAACCGCACATCAGCGTATAAAATATTATTTTCGTCCGACGGCAATCGCATGCGACGCACACGCGCGGGTCGGCGCGCCGGACTCCGGTGACTCCGGAGACGACGGCGAAATTAATGCGAAGGCGTATAATATATAAGTATTATAATAATAATAATAATAATAATAATAATGTGTATTATTATACGCGCGAGCATAACGAATCGGTCGCAAAAGACGCGTTATCCGTATAATATTTATTCGTATGTACGTTTGGGGGGGAAAAAAAAACAAAAAAAAAAAATAAAACGAACCGACTTGTAATGATACCCCGTGTACCTACGAGCGACCTGACCGCGGAGGTCGAATTATATACCGAAAGGTCCCCCCGTGTGTGCGTTTATTATATTTCGGGTTGGGCGGTCCAGAAAACGAGATCTCTACGGGATTCGGTCGTATATTGAAAATGTGGGAAATTATCGTACAGAATTACGTAGAAGTACGAGGCTACGAATAAAACGCGATGAAATCGAAATTAACGCGCTAGAGACGAGCGCGTGTAACCCGTCTGATAATTATTGGTATTGGGTAGTGCGTATATTGTAAGACGGATGGGTCTTCTAGGTATTTTGAACTTGAGAGATGGAGATGGGCGAAATGGAGATACTATAGTAATATATGGGCGTGTTGAGAAAATCCGGTGAACCGATATCGAGAGGAAATGTAAGACGAGTGTAAAAAAAAAAAAAGAAGAAAAAGAGATAGAAACTTAGGTGGAGGTTATTGATCTATTTTGGGCGATGGAGTTGCTGACCCCACATGTGTCGGATAAAGGCGACGAGGAACAAGATGATTGTTTTATAGAATATTTAAATTCGTTAAAAGAGACGATTAAATATACGCAGAAGACCACGTGGAGCCGAAAATAGGCGACAATGGATAACAAAAATGTATTTTTATTAGCCGAACACTGCCCCGTTATACGTTTTCTGTTTCGAAACGGTTTTTTGAACATTTTTTCCAATTTTGTACAATTCAAAAATTATTTTTCACCTTTTAACGATACAACTTGTCCGCTTACCTACAATTGTATATCCGTTTAAGGGTAAGCGATAAAGTCGCTATACGCCTGACAAAAATGTCGGTACTTACAGTAGTCCGATTTTAAAAATGAAAATACGTTTGGAATTCATAAACAAATTTTCACAAACTATTCACAAGAGTAAAACGTTTGAAATTTGTCTATAGGTTTTATCAATATTCAATGGTAAAAAAATTAAACTAAACAAATGTTAACACGAAAAAAAACGCTCGGACCGACGCAAAGGATACTCGCGTTTAAGTGGATTTCTGCTAGGCGTTGTCGGTGTTTTTGACGAAAATTGCACGTTTTTCCGGAGACTTTAATCAAACACGCTCGTAGATGAATGTCCCGAGTTCGACGTAAATGCATATTGTATGCATACACGGTAGAAAACTTAGTTTCTGGTAAATAAAAAAAAAAAAAAAAAAAAACAAATGAACCCCTTGTCCCCATGGCCCGTTTTGGCAGTTGTCACGGAACGGAAAACATACAATATATAAAAAAAAAAAAAAGTATAATATTTACGATTTTCCGAGCGATCGTCGTTTTTTATGCATATTTCACATATACTTTAGCGCGTAACGATATTATATAGGTTTTTTATTTTTTTTTTTTATTTTTCGTTAGCCATGATTTATCGTTGTGTACAGATATAAATTAAATTATCCCCCTTCCCCTCCCCCCCTCGTGCTCCGCACCTTCGCAACTCTTTTTTTTTTTATTTTTCTATTAACGCGCATTTATTTATTTTTGCCGTCATGACATTTTCAAGTACATAATTTTAACGTGTCATACCATCGGGACACCGTCCCCCCGGTAATGTTTCGCTGGTTGGCCGTGATTACGATCGAACACACAAACGAAATACGAAAATTATTCTTGGTGTAATATTATAATATTGACCACACACGACTGTTAGCACAGTTGCCCGGGCAGTGTAACCGATTTATAATACAGATTTAGCCTTGCCCGAATTATGACGACCGTTGTCCGAATTGTGCACATTCGAAATTGTACAAAACGAGCAAATAACGTTGTCTTTACCGACAGTATTCGTCGCGTGTGAAATCGCCGGCCGGTACTATTGAGTATTTTCAAATAGCAAACGATATTAAACACTCCACAAACAGACAATGATAATATTGTTTGACGACACACGTTTTGGCGTTTAAATTTCGAATTTTCGTCTACTCGTCGACGAGAAATTCCGCATTCGACTTGGTCGTTTTACGGGCCATTGGGAGAGTGCTAAAAAAAAAAAACGATGATCTACTCGCACTTTATCCGGAAAACGACAACAAATTCCGGTAGTGGAAGACATCGTCGCGTCGACGGGTCGGTGAAAATGTAAAAATTTAAACGGCGAAATGTGAAATTTCAACTGATTTCAATTGATCTGTTTACGGTACGCTATTTGAAAATGGCGAGTAGACGGCGGTTAAACCGTCGAGAAAAAAATTAATACTTTCCGCGACATCGAGTGCCTTATGGTTTGGTCGATCGCCACGTACGCATAAACGACCGGCTCGGGTCGACACGGCCGTTCGGAACGCGCTCGTTTAAAACGTTTAAAAAAAAAAAAAAAATATATATACGAATAATACTAACAGCTAGCCCCGTCTGTGCCGTCCGGTTATCAATCATATTACAATAATAGTGCGCGTTACGGGGTCGTCCGTTTGTTTATACGTCGTCGTAGGTATTCGCCGGTAAATATTGTTGTGTACGAGGCGATTATATTTTGACGGCGGCCACGGTAAACAGTCCGGCCGGCCTAGAGACACGGGTGAAAGATACAAAAAAAAAAAAAAAAAATAATAATAATAATAAAAAAATTGAAAAAAGGTTAATTGAGCTGACCCCGGCGAGAGACGTCGTCGTCGTCGTACGCGCCGAGAGTGCTCTTGTCAGCGCGGCCGCGGCTATCGTCCGACATGAAAAAAAAAAAAAAAACCGATTATTCGGACGGACGGGGACCGACGAATATTATTTTTCGCCCGATCGCCGCGGTGTCGGCGCATAGGATGTCGTATGATTATTATTTTATTTATTATTTTTTATTTTTTTTTTTTTTTCGCTCACACCCGACGAGATCGACAGAGTCACCGGCGGGCACCCGTGCGTTTAAAAATATTATAATAAGAATACGATAACGAGGTGCCGTTTACCCGGTTGACCGCGAGACCACGACCGCGTGAAGTTGACGTCTCGGACAACCCGATCGCCAAGCGAGAAACCGAGAAACGAGCGTATAAAATATGTGTACTGTTTCCTCTCTCTACTTCTACGTCTCGCGCTCGTCAAATGGCTTATTTTTTTTTAGATATATATATATATATATATATATATATTTATTATTATTTGTATTTTTCCCGCACGGAAAATATCCCGAATTTTTTTGGTTATTTTACCGGACGAGACGTCGCCACCGGTCGACACGTTTTTTTTATTAATATTATTTATTTATTATTTAGATAGAACACATTCGCAATTATTATACTTTACTATACTCGACGAACGGAATGTTCACGCGATTTCCCACAGATCGAATGATTATTATTATTATTATTATTATTATTATTATTATTATCATTAATATACGTCGTATTAACTGACGATCGGGATGATAAATTATTAAACTCGCGCTAATCGCGCAATCAATAATACTTTTTTTCGATTTCCGAGAACGGTACGGAACCCTATACGGACATAATAATATTCAAACTTTTTTTTTTTTTTTTTCTAGATAATATACTCTAGTCGATAAGCAGAGTCCGATCTTGCGGAGATATAAAAGGAATGACGAGACACACTTGGCCGCTGTCGAGTGGTCAGGCACGGCGAGTGTAAATATTTCGCCGGACAAAACGCACCGGAGAAATTAAAAAATAAAAATAGGTTTTTGGCAAAGTTGGACGGAAACAACTAACTCGATTGAGTTAAGGATACATAAACGTGAAAGTCTTCGGTTCACGAAGTTCACCGAAATCAAATTGACCCGGTTATTAGTTGCTATTAAAAACTTAATAGTTTTACTGTATTTAGGCACATTTTTACACAATTGCATTGATAAACTGGTTAAGTTAATGCGTAAACGATAAACGTATTTAACTGGTTAAGTTGAATAGTTTAAAAAAAAAAAAATTCACATTTTAACCATTTTAATGTCCTTACACTCTAGGTATCCCGGCTCTTGAAATAGAAAATACAAAAACGATCGTTTAGAAAATAAACGATTCCGCCCCTCAGAAATAAAGTAAACACCGCGCTTAAATAAAATTTCGAACGATTTTCCGGACCTTTTGTCCCGGTAACGTCCGGGTGGTACGTTTTGCCGTCGTATGTTTTCAACTTTGTCTTGACGATAACGCCGATTATTATTATTATTATTATTATTTGCAGACGACGGAAATTATATTTAAAATTCATGCGCCGTTTATTATTATTATTATTATTATTATTCGTAGGTACTCGTAGAAAACACTTCTGGTTCTGTTGGTCTGTGATTTTTCTTTCAGGCGAAATTGCCCGGAGTCCCCCCGAGTTGATTAAAAACAATACAAAACAAAACAAACACGTCGGGAAACTTTGCCGGTCGCGTCGTTTAGAGATGTTTAGCGGTGACCGCGTCAGGACGAGGACACTTTCGGGCGGCGGGCCGATAATAGAGAACCGGCATGTATACGGTAAAATAACGAGTGTTGTAACGTTGAGTGCCGCATTTTAACGACAAGTTATTACCGCGCGGTAATTTACCGTATAAATGGATTCGATTTTTTTTTTTTTTTTTTTTTACCTATATATAAATGGCCATACCGTTAACCTTGGGCGTCGCCACCTGGGACCGTCTCAAGAGGCCCGTGTAAAATCCATTCCGATTGTGATATTGCGTTCCGTGACCGCGTCTCGTGCTGGCCACGGAAGTTTCGTAAAAAAACAAAAATAAAAATAAAAGTATAGTAATTACATTTTACGGATATAAAATTTCGTCTGTACCACGCTGACTTCGCGGTGCATTCGGATAGAAATCCACCGGTAAATATTCTTGTGCGGCGTATTTGCAGGGTGTACATAATAGAATATACGTACGCAAGAAAACCGTCTATACCGCAATTGAAAACTACGTCACGTTATTCCGTCCGCAATGGAACGCATATAGATAACGAACAAACAGTGGTATTTTGACATTTTTTTTTTTTTCCTTTTCTCCAAACGAATACGTATTTTATCGGAAACGTTATTGTTACGTGTACGTACATACATAGCCACTTTATACCCGACGAACACACACACACAAAAAAAAAATAATGTATTATACGCGCATGCCCGTCAGAGGTCGAAAATGCACATTCGGAACTGATTCGCATAATAATAACAACAATAATGGTATACAGAAATTGCACGGGGGGGGGAGATTTTAATAGATTTCGCAAATCATAGAATCCGGCTCGGTTCGACGACGATTATTATTCATTACCGCAATGTAATATCGTTACGATATTTACACGCGCAAATACACGGTAAGCAATACGATTTACTACTTGTGTGTGTGCCGCGCGCGGCGGGTAGCGTTTCGTAAATTGATTAAGATAACGGTCGCGGAATCTTTCGCGGTGTATGTGCAGCGGAGACGACGGCACAACAGTGGCAATAATAACGCCCGTGATATTACTGCGATATCCGTTTATGTGTGTTTCCACATCCCGGGGGTGTAATACGCACTTGCCCGCAGTGCATAACGCGATTATTATTAGCAGCTATGCGTTCGAATGCAGTCCCGAGGTTTTCGATAGAACACATCTATCTAAGCCGGCCAGCTGTACAGGTTGCGAATAACGAGCTCTCTAAATGCACTGCTTCGAACCGGCCGACCGCAAACCGAAAACCCTGTAAAATCCGCACGGACCTACTATAAAAACAACGGCGAATGATAGTAACAATAAACATCGATTCGTTCAACATTCGAAATTTTAATTTTACAGCGCGGTTTCTATTGTTCGATCGCAATCGTACAATATCCCGGGACATTGCGAACGATTACTAAATATATCGCAATATTTCGGTTGTGTTAGTAATGTTCCGGGGAGATGTTCTTGGTCACCGAAGAGTACTGTGACGGTGTGTTGTAGTTTGCCGTGCAAACTGTACATCTTCTAATCGAGGTTACCCGACGAGTCGTGAAATGACGAAGACAAATGGCGGTTAGGTTGGGTTGGGTTAGGTAAAAAGTTATTTTACGAAATTATTCGTTGAGAACTCAACACTACTGCTACTGGCGGAATACTCACCAACTATATATAATCACTATTACAAATTATTATCTATTGTTCTATCGATTATATAACTATACGATAAGCTGTAACTGTTTTCCGCGTGGAACGTTGCCGGACTGTTCTCCTAGTATGAGACAATTTCGAAAGACGTCTTCACCGTTGGGCATTTCATTTCATTTAAATTGTAATTTGTTTATTTTTGAATCGCGCATTTTCATTTCCAAAACGAACACGTATACATTTTTATACGAGGCACTATGTTATTTTCGCTGGAGAGCGCACGCCGGTTTTCGCGTTTTTAATAGAAAAAAAAAAAAAAAAAAAAAAAAAAATGATACCATTGTACGCAATACCGTATTTTCAGTGGCCCACGTATAAACCGATATTATAATATTTGATTTATTTTTTTTTCCCCTCCCGATAACGTTACAGTTCCGCCGCATACCGAGTCCGTGTGATATTTTTATCGTTTAGTTACGTTTTCAAAAAAAATAATACGGTCCTGCCCGTTTTACGTATTATCTGCGCGTCCGCGACACACGGTCAATTAAACGCGTACCTATGCATTTATAACGTATATAAACTGCACCGGTAATGCAGGAAACGGACCGAGGGCTGCTATTTACTGATTTTTTTTTTTCGCTCGAAAAAAATTCATATCTGCCACCGCCGGACACTCCGTGATCCGAAACCGGTAACAATAGGATTTTTCTCGTTTTATCCCACACCTCGGCCGGGTACGTAAATACAACGACGACACGTCACGAATCCCGTCCGTTCGATTATCGTCCCGCAATATAGACGCGGTACCCGGTACGATTATCATGACCACCGTCTGTCCGCCGCCCGAGAAAATTAAAAAATCAATAAAGAAATAAAAATAAATATAATATATTTCAAGCGCGTTTGTACAGGGTGCGGCAGAGCCGACCGACGAGTTTAACGGGGTCATTAGCCCGTGATAAGATAAGAGCAGGCCTCAAAAAGTGGTGTATTTTGAATTGTACGGTAATGCCGTTTTTATTCGTAATCGCGGTCTGGACAGGCGTACACCGCGGTTTCGTCGTGCGTGCGTATTACGAAAAATAATCATTCTGTGATCGTTACACAAAGGGCTTTTCGTATACACTTCGGCATTCCACGTGCTGAATCTGTTCCCGTTTTCATCTTTCTGGAACTGTAAATAAACAAAATCTTCGATACTGGGCTGCACATAACCCACGGCAGCTCCATGAAAGACTACACCACTCTCCTAAAGTGACAGTGTGGTGTGCTGTGTCCCAATTTGAGGTGATCGGCCCCTACTTTTTTGAGGACGAGAACAGGACCGTCACTGGACCGTCTACAACGGTGTATCAATAACGCTGAATCCTATTCAAAAAATAATTTTTAAAAATGCGATTGAATGCTGATTTAAATAAAAAAAAACCTTTTCTCTAAGTCTTACTGTTCGTTATTTATAGCGGTTTCGTCGTGCGTACGTATTACGAAAACAATCATTCTGTGATCGTTACACAATGGGCTTTTCGTATACACTTCGACAAAATTGTGGATACGGCATTTGGAAGAAACTGAAAGTACCCTTAATAGACTTGGACACGGAGCACCCAGAACGGTAAGAACCCCCGAAAATGTGCAGTTGGTCAGAGAGTCAATTGAGCAGTCGCCAAGACGGTCAGCCCGGAAACACGCTGTAGCTTTGGGAATCTCAGAGCGTTCTTTGAGGAGAAATTCTTCACGAAGATTTATCATTCCATCCCTATAAATTAATGCTTGTCCTAGAGTTAAATGCTACTGACTACGGCAATCGCAAAATTCTCAGTCAGCAAATTCTTCTGCAAATTCCTCCGATATCAACTTTTTTCGGTAGCGTTGAGGCCCATTTTCATCTTTCTGGAACTGTAAATAAACAACGTTTTCGATACTGGGCTACAAATAACCCACGGCACTCCACTCTACTAAAATGACAGTGTGGTGTGCTGTGTCCCAATTTGGGGTGATCGGCCCCTACTTTTTAGAGGACGAGAACAGGACCGTCTACAACAGTGTATCAATGACGCTGAATTCTATTCAAAAAATAATTTTTAAAAATGCGATTGAATGTTGATTTAAATGGAAAAAAAAACCGTTTCTCAAAGTTTTACCGTTCGTTATTTATAGCCCATCAAAACCCGTCGGTCGGCTCTTCCGCACCCTGTATTATTTGGCGGACTCGGTCGCGATTATTATTGTGTGTCGCCCGGTCGGCGGGTATGCGTTTCCGTAAAATATTTTTTCGCGATCGCTCGGAAACGACTGTTTATCGATTATCATTTTTCGGTACCTACGTATATATTTTATTCACACACCTGCAAGACCACACGATGCCGCGCGCATATATAATATCTATATATATATATATATACACACACACGTACATATTATTATTTTTATTATTATTGTAGTGTGTGTGTGTGTGTGTGCGTGTGTACACGAATTACACACCGAATCGAATCTCGTCGTGGACCTCCCACGCGCGCATAAAGGACGCGTATATCAAAACCCATTGCCGCCGCCGCCACCGTCACCGCCGCCGCCGCCGCCGCCGCCGCTACACCGCGCCGGCTACCGTACCGCAGACGGTCTCGGCGGGCCAAGCCGCATTTACATTTTTTTTATTTTTTTTTTTTTTTAAAAATTCGTCTGGCGGCGCGTTCCTTTAGTGGTTTTTTACCGCGCGCAAAGCTTAATCATTTCGCCGTGACATTATCCACGCCCAGGTTGTATTATTATAATATTATGTATACAACGCGCGTGTGTGTGTGTGACGTATAGAGCCGAACGCGTTCGTGCCAAAAACCGTACGCCCCGTAAACCCGGCGCGCGCGTGTTTGTGCCCGCGTCTTGTTAGGTTGTATACATAATACAACATACCACTCCGTATAAAAAAAATAATAATAATAATAATAATATGATCGATATATTGCCCGAAATATAAACATTTTTTTTTTTAATCCGTCCGGCGACCGGATGAAACGGCGGCGGATGGAGGGGAAACCCTAAGCCCGTCCGGTTTTTTACGAGACTCCTAAACGGCCCGACGGTTTCACGTTTACCGTATGCTCGCGGATTTCGTTTACCACATGGTCGCCGGAGGAACGCGTCGTAAAACAAATAGATTTTCGGTTCCCCGAGTTCGGCGACGAGTCGGACGAATGTGCGGAATATAATATTACGTTGGGAATCAACGAAAACACAAAACCGAATTGTCCGGGAAATGGGTTTCTCTAATTTCGGAATATTTCTTCGGCCGGCCGCCGGAATAATCTATAGATCGTTGACCATTGACCGTGAATCATTGTTGTATTTTACCTCGGTTCTGGCGGATGGTTATATTTCCGCTTAAACGTGAATTCAATTTACGGAGAGGAAAATAAAGTGCAGAGATACCCGTACATTTGTTTATATTCCAAAACGATAATAACGATTTATTTTATTCCCACTCTGTATTTGATGAAAATTATAAACAGTCTCTTTGAAATCTAATAATGTTATATACCGAACGAATTTAAAATGCTATTTACGTGCGCCTACACACTGTACGGATTATTTAGGTTTACTAGATAAATTTACTGACTGCATAAATCATGTTTTGTATTACGTTTATTTATTTCCATATTCTTATTCTTCTTCGGCACTTGGTACCCGACAATAGTTACCGCCGCCATCACGATCTCCCTCCATTTCTTTCGATCCTGAACTTTTCCTCTCTGTTAATTGTTCTTTTTCCATTTTGTCAACGTCTTCTCCTTCCACAACATCCAATTATTTTTTTCCTCGAGGTCATTTTCCAATTGACTTACAATTCAGGACCGCCGTCTAACAAAGCTGCGGACAACTGATGATGCCCATCATCACCTATTTCTATATACTGTTTTTTTTTTTTTTGATAAATTTTCTTCTCCATGATCAGTTTTCGTTATGATAAATTGACCCATCGCATATTGTTTTTAAATGTTCCGAGTCTTCTTTCGGTGGTCTTAATTTTGTTGCATATAGTCGTGCTTCGGGAGATACTATTTCTAGTAGATAAAACCGTATACACGAATCGGTTTTCGCCCATTGATTCCGTGCCCGTTCCGTCCAAACCTCTCTAAAAAAAAACAATAAAACGTACATTTAGCGGTTAATAATAAAAGTTATTGCAATAATAATAATAAAAGAAAAATCGCAAAAATTATCTCTTTATCGCACTACCCGCCAAATAAATCATCAGCTACTAGTTACTATTCGTGATTACTATTGGAAACACCGATTGTACAAATGTCAACGGTGTCCAAACAAATGCATCTGAATCCCCGCCGCCGTAGGTCTGATTTCTTATATGCTTGTGCTTTTGCTCGGCCGGGTAAACGTAATCACAATCGTTGGGAATAAAAAAAAATAAACCCGCGCGAACAATAATGTAATTGTAATATTTTTCTATACGTATGCCTACGCAACGATATTATACGCGCGTCTCTCGATCACGCGGGTCGTAAATCAACGCGAACCCGATGGTTGTGCGCGCGCGGACATCGTCGGCGGCGGCGGCGGCGGCGGCGGCGGTCGCGCGTTGATAGGGGGCCGCGGCGACCGGGGAATTTACGTCGGTCGGAATTAATTGTCCGGTAATTTATGTGCGGCGGGCGCGCGCGTGTACGTGTGTACGGAATTAAAACCGCCCGGGGACCCGAACCGGTCAACAGCCCTCGTTATAATAATATTTCGTCGACGGCGACGTCACTCTGGGCGAAAACTATTATTTCCCGGACGGTTACGATTTTATTTTCGGCGGCGACGGTCGTCTGTCCCGCGGGCCTTTTTGTTTTTTTTTTTCTTTTTTATATTACCAGAGACGTTTAAAATAGAAGAAAAAAAACGATCCGGTACCCCTACGTAATACACGAATAAATATTATTGTGTCCGGTATAATTTGCTTTCCGCGGGCGGCATCATTTCGTCGGCTACACGTAGATATTTTGCCTACGTGACGGCGACTTGTCTAGCGTTGGCCGCCAACACCTGAGGATTTTCGTACCGGAGTTCCCGAGTACAGAGCACCGTAAAACGTAAATATTACGTCTTGTATCTACGAATGCCCGAGACAGACATTATAAATATTTGAACACGTGTGCGGTCTCGGGATAGGATCGGGACACCCTCCCCTCACAACCGCCGAAATGTCGGGACAAATTTCAAACATAAATTACCCGACCCGAATATTTATTTCAAAGTTTCCCACGAGACCTGATTAATATCCGCATAAGAGCAAAAGAACCATGATATTTTTGAATATTATTTTGCATTATTTTTTTTCCTCGCAACCCCCCCCTCTCCCCCTCGGGATTCGTCCTGCGCTCACCCCGGGACCGGGAAATTGGTATGGGGCGGCGCGTACAGACCAGGAAATGATCCGAGAACAAACGGGAAAATCGGCAATCGAACGCCGATAAAAGTAATAACCAAACCGAAAATATTCGGGGCTGTTTGTTCGCGTGTCGGCTCTCGAGTCCGGCGACGAAACCGGGATTCGGCGATACGGGACGGAATCGTCATTTACAAAAAACGATTCCCTTTGCCGCCCCTTACCCACCTGCCCACCTGCCGCAGGTCGGAGATATTATTATATACGACCGATGCGGCGATCCTCGTTTCCCGTACACAGCGATAATAATAATAATTACAATATACAGGCAGGCAGGTTCATTCGAAACGACGATAATTGAATATAGCAGGCGGGTATATTATTTATCAAAACGTACAGTAGCGATTATTCATTCGACCCGACTCGTTTGTACGCGCGCGTTTATAATATTATAATAATATATTATAAAAAAAAATATTATAACGTACCGGCGCGCGTAGTATACACAAAAATATGTCCGTAATATTAATAACAATAATAATGTGAGCGATCGGGGCGCATTTAAAACGGTATAATTGGAAACAAAAAAAAAAAAACAAAAAACGGACGTTACGGGTGTGTTTATAATAAACGAACTCATTTATCGTGCAATTTTTTTTTATTTTATTAATATGACCGCCGCCGACGGGAAAAACGAACAGTGCAATTATAAGAAATCGTTACTCACGCGGTGATTTCGCCAAGTTACGCGAACGTCGCGCGTGTATATATATTGAACCAATGAGAACGCGTTTATTATCTCGTTCGCGTAAAAGGTCAGCTTCTCGTTTCCCATTGGTCGTTGAACAGCCTATCCGCCGCCAAGTTAATCGCGATTTGTTCTACGCTAATATTATATTATCCAAGTCGTCCGCACAAATCCCCCCCTTCACCCCTTGCCCATTTTTACGTTAATCGAAATATGTAGAAACTTCCCTTGCGCCGATCGTCAATTTATAACCACCTACGGGTATTTCGGGAAGTTTCCGGATGTTTTGGCGAACGATTTGAAATCGTTTCGGCGAGAATTTATTTGAATTTAATACGTTCTATAACGTTTTCCTCCGATTTTTTTTTTTTTTTTTAAAGATTTATAAGGACTTACATCGTAATCACTGGCACAAACAACTCTTTAAAAGAGTCTTTGCCGCCATCACAACATCCCTCCGTAAACACTCGGCCTCGTACTAACTATTGCCTTCCGTTTCTAAGGTTATCCGATGCCCTACTACATACATATAACCATCTCTTCCGTCGTCTGCCACGAGGCCTTTCCTTTCGGCTTCCACTCCGGAACTTCCCTTGTGGTACCGTCTTCGTTTCGTCTCGTTGTACATTGTCACTGTACACCTGTACACTTAATAATTTAATATATAACTGGTGGCCGGCGCTAAACCCATTGTAAATCCACTACTATTAGGACTTGCAGTTATTTTAAAACGATCGGTGTTTTAAATACAAATTCACCAATAGTCGAAACCAATGTTTAGCCGACGTTGCCGTTATTCCCAAGATTCGCAATCGACGCCATGGATATTCTCATATAGATTTTAAACAATCGTTATCTACGCTCCAGCCATCTGAAGTAGCGAATCCAAGACTCGATGGCGATTATACGCGACGGGCCCCACAGCACACACCCGATACACTTGTATGCACATTTCTTGCACAGAACCCGCCTAGAATTAACACCCGAAATCATATACGCATTTCGCCGTAGCATCCCACACTGCAATCAACGTAACCATCCCACGCTTCGCGCTATTCCTCTGTACAGTTCCACTGCTGTCCGTCGCCGGTGTTTGCGAACCGTAATTATTTCCCGTTATACATTCGTATTAGATCGCGGCCGCGTGCGTAGTCTCAATCGAATCGGCGATGTCCGCCGGGCGCGTACGTACGTTTCGCGAATAAATATTATCGCGTTGCGCGGCAATAATATCGTATGGAAATCGGCCGCGGTGTCTCGCGTCCGGCGGGAGGCACGGCGCGGGGCCCGTGCGGTGTAATCGATATTAATGTCTGAAATTGGACGTGAAGAGCGCGTTAACCCGCGACGACCGGCGGTTCGTACCTCGGTGTATCTGAAATAATAAATAGCGAAGTTTATTCTCGTTGACGCCGTAATGGTCTTATAATAATACGTTCTAATCATTTAATGGTTCGTCTGTGCGCGTGCGTGTGTGTGTGTGTGTTTTGCTCCAGAAATACCGGTTTTGTTTTTTTTTTTTTTTTTTTTTTTTTTACGGGTACACTCCGGTCGTAATGTTATTATTTTGTTTACACGAAACGTACCGACACGCCGCGGACGTATATTTTTTTTTTTTTTCCCGTATTGCTTCGCACGATGAGTGATACTGCACAATTTTACAACGTGGCGATGGTAGTGGTAATAGTAGTGGTAGTAATATATATATATATATATTGATGATATTTATACAATTTATATAATGGCATTCGTCCGGGAGAAAAATCCGGACCGGGGTCATAGCGACGACAAGGGCAAAACAAATAAATCCATAATGTTATGATAATTTTCAGCTTAGTCATTTTCGTACGGGTTTCTTTTTTTATATTTCGATGGGTTTTTTTTTTCTTTCTTTCTTTTTCATCTCAAACGTGCGCGTACAAAACCCAAGGGTTTTCGTATTCGGGTTAATATATGAACATTTTGGTTTTTTTTTTTTATTTTTTTTAATATTATTATTTTTTTTTCAAAACGGTATCCTTCGGTATAACGGTCATTCAACGCGTTCCAATGCGCCGCGGACCGTGTGAACGGTCGTTATTTTCGGCAGGGTCACTTTGAATGCTATACTATAAATTTAACGAGTGTTCCGGGACTTGTCACGCGAAATAATGCGGTAAGTAAGTATGCATTGTCGCTAATACGCGGCTAACATTTTAATATTGCCGAGCAAACAAACCTGGCCGTTAATACTCGTATCTATCTCTATAGGCGATCCCTCAAAAAAAAAACCCCTGCGCCTCTCGATTGAATTTCGGAGATTTTCACCGTAGTAACCTACTGAGAGGTTTTTGAAAACAAAACATAAAATCAGTAAAAATGTTGACATTTTGGCACCGCCATTCATCTAGATGCAGGATTTACCGTAGGGCGGTACCGCCGTTTGAATCGTTTTGTTTTAGATTTCCAACAGTCCTTCCTAAACAAGTAATAAAAAAAAAAATGTACAACAAATGCCGGACACATGTGTCCTATTATTGTTGAATTCTGGTTTTCAGTTTTTTTACAAGGGGGGGGGGAAACACGACTGATGCTTATTAACCTTAATCGAGCTCCACACGGAATCGGTTTTTGATTGCAATGATTTATCGATGATTTCGATATCCACGATAAATTGCCTTGTATCCTAGTACCATCCAAATTTATCTGCCATACAACATGTGACCTAATCACGGTTGAAAGTATCCGGTTGTTTTCCGTGACCGTCGGCACGTATTCGCGGTTGGTCTCAGTTTTATATCCTCTAATATACTTGCAGAGATCAAACGTTTCGCCTAATAAAAAAAAAAAAAAAAAAAACTTACGGATCAACGGCAGGTATGTACTGGTACTTGGGCTATTCTATAATTTGCACATTAAATTAAGTTAAATTCAAGTCGAATTTGATGTATTCAAGAAATGTAAAAAAACTGCACGAATTATTGTACGCATTGGCTACTATACTATACAAGTGTTGGTGTAGGGCGTAGGGCGTTTACCATTAGGGCTAAAAATTAATTTCGTCCGGTTTTGTCGACGCGTCGAATCGATTCCACTACTGCCAGCGGTGTCGTCACGGCCTCGGGGCGACTTTCAAGTCAAATAAACACACTTTTGGCAACGGTTGTGGTGACGCCGGCGGTAGGTTTACCGGCACAACCGCAGCACGCTAGTCGTCTTAGCCAAGCCGATGCGGATTCGGTCGCCGGCGCATTTCGGAAAGGTCTAAGTCGATTACAGAGGTCACAAAGAGCTATGGTCCGCGTGATTCGACCCCGGTGGTACGCGACTCCGGCGTACGGCAATGCGGTTTTGCTTCGCGGGCCTCCTCCTCGCCCGTCGGCCGACAAAATATTATTGTCCTTCGTCGACCGCGCACAATGCCAATCAATTTACCGTCGGGATACGACTATAGGTACGTATATAATAACTCTTTGCAGTACCCGAGTCTAAACCCACGACGGACGCGATCCGTTTAACGTGACGCCGACACTGAAAAATAATACGACGGGTAGTGGCAGCCAACAAACGAACGGGAAATCGACCCGGGGAGCCGTACGTCGGGAATTTCGAAAAGACGCGTAAGTAAAGTATAAAAATCAAAATAAAAAAAAAATCGCTAAATTTCAAGTACGTCCAGAGTCCACTTCAAAATAATAATATGTTATTTAGTCGTATCACGTACGCGCTTGTAAATCGTATTTTTGCGTATACGTAAAGAGTAACTATAGGATATTTTATTCTTTTTTTTTTTTTTCTATGGTTATCCGTATAATATATCGTAATATAATGTATTCCTCCGGAAGATTT
This sequence comes from Tuberolachnus salignus, assembly GCA_956483605.1. Taxonomy (NCBI): domain Eukaryota; kingdom Metazoa; phylum Arthropoda; class Insecta; order Hemiptera; family Aphididae; genus Tuberolachnus; species Tuberolachnus salignus. The sequence goes on along the minus strand of OY101436.1, from coordinate 4,976,928 downwards.
TGTATACTTTGTTCGTAAACAATCGTTTTAAATAATATTCTTTTCCCGGATTGATATTTTGTTTTCAACACGACTTTTTTTTAAATAAAGCGTGTTTGGTAATTTTCCATTTCCATAGGTTTACGCGATTCTATCAATCGGATCATCGTTAAAATCTAATTTAACATAACTTCGGATTTTTCATACGAGTATTCATTCGTATGATAAAATGCTGTCCTAAAGCAAAATATTTCGTTATTTTCTTCGGTGTTCGATAAGTCTGCACGCGCAGTATGTTTGCTTGCAAAAAAAAAAAAAAATAAATAAATAAATAACTCGTGCGTCTATATTTAATAGATACGAATTTAATTATTCGTATAGGAACGCGCGTATTATTTTTTTTTTTGCTATCTCTCGCTAAAAAATAATCCATGTTTTTTTAATGTCTCGTTACAAAATTGAAAATATATTCAATACGGCCGAGGAAAAAATCCGTAGGGTACGTATTGACTCGAAAAAGTTTACAAATATTACTGCATGTCATGATGTTATATTGGCATTTTCGCTATAGAATATAGTTTTGAAGTTTCGATTTGTTGCCGGACAAAAATATACGTATAAAATAAAAATAAAAAAAAACCACCGAATAAGATAAGAAAAGTTATTATTATTATTATTATTATTATTATTTTTAGTTTTACGAGAAATATTTATACAAAGACTCGCGGTAATTCAATCGCATTATAGAGAGGAGAAAACTTATAACTTCTCGTTGTCTGTAAAGATTAAGTCACTGCAAATGTTTTCCAATGTATATTGAAATAACGTCAGTAATACTCAATAAACTTGGCGCGTGTGTCCTTCCCGAAGCCTAATAAAAAAAAATAAAGAAAAACAAGATTTAAAACTCGATCGAATTGAACAATATGACTCGTATTACGGTTTTAAGCGTAGAAATTTAATAAAGCGATTGAAACTGCGCGTTTAAAAAACTCAAGTCGTAAGTCACGTCGCTCTGATATAAAAAAAAAAAAAAAAAAAAAAAAAATGTGTATTACGTACGTCATATACGATTTTTTTTTTCTTCTAATTTTAAACTCGTAAATTTACTGAGTAAATACAAGTGTTGCGGTCTTGATTTAGTATAGTTTATTACGGTATGAAAATGTTTAATATTTATTTAATTTTATATTTTAACATTGATATTGATTTCGAGTGGTTTTATGGTATATAAATAATAACCGATGACATCGTAGTACACTCGATATAATCACAAAAAAAGTATTTTACGCGACAGAGAGTGAGAGAGAGAGAGAGAGAGAGAGAGAGAGAGAGAGAGAGAGAGAGAATAAAAAACTACAGCAGTTGATAAACGGTACAAATATTTAAGTAGAATTAATGTGTCGTCTCAGAATGTATAAAATATGTTTAGAGATAAAACGTTTTACTTTGCTACGCGATTGTTTTTTTTTTTTTTTACATTTTTTATTCTTTTTTTATTTTATTTTTTAACATACCGTGCGATGATTTAGCCGTAGCTTTTGCCAATTTTTATGTAGTCTCAAAAGTTAGGTCAGGTTAGGTTAACTAATTCGAATGACGAGAGGGGTGGGGAGAGGAAAGGTTTTCAATCAAAGTTATTTTTGCGAGTTCTTAACTCGCAGAATAACGTTCTTACTCGATTACGGTTTATCGAAAAAAAAAAAAAAAAAAAAAAAAACAACAACAACAACGTAATTGAATTATATAAAATAAAACCGAAACGAAAACGGCAATTCAGCCCCGTATCAACCTACTTGTTATTCGTGGTTTATCTGCGGTGAAATCTCTTCGCTGCTATTATTTTATTCAGTTGTGTTTTGAAATTTAAATATTTTTGTCGTTCGATTTTACCATATTGTGCCATTGAACGCAAATCAGGTATACGTAGTATAATATAGTTATTAGTAGGGAGTATAAAAAAAAAAAAAAAAAAAAAAAAAAAAAACGTACAAGCAGACGTGTCTGGTTTTTAATTTATTTTTTTACGCAGCGAATGATCTTTTTAGCATAGACGTATTATATTGAGTCTGAAAACACCTATGTGTTTTAGAGAAAAACAAAACATGACGGGGATATCACTCCGCTCTCGGTTTACATATAATTTTATCGTTGTCCATATATAAAACGACCGTAGACTGTGATCGGTTCACCCGAATATCGATGCAAAATCACAAAAAAATAATATTAAAAAACGCCTAATATCTATCACAATTCCCCATTTCTAGTCATTTGTGATAAAAAAAAAAATTTTAGTTTTTAGCTAAAAGCGGTAGAAGAACGGTAACCAAGGATTTAATCGATTACAAATTTAATGTAATTGTGTGCAAAATAACATTTGTAATTAATATCAATATTAAAGACTAAATTAATTCAAATATGTATTCAAGGTAGGGCTCGAGATAAAAAAAAGTCCACCCCTATTTACGTCTGTAGTTCTTAGGTATGTAGAAGTCGACGGTTTTTTAAATACGGGATATAGTAGCTGCAAATACGATAGGTAGTGGATTATCATTGACAAATTCGCATATATTCGAGTAATTGACAAACACGCAATTACGAGTAAAAATTTTTTTTTCCGTGAACATACCGTCTCGGAAATTGTCTACAAGTCGCATACCATCTCTCGGTTATGACTTTTTTTTGTTTTTAACTTGTATATGTGATATATGTTAAAATATTATTGTGTTTTTTTTTCCCCGACAATATATTCGTTTAACACAAAGGGGACCGGCCGTTTGCTTATTCCCGACCATATAATTATTATTTGTTTTCGGTCGAAATTCAGTGTGCTGGCGTATTGTAGACGGCAAGTTCTCTAATTTCGGGGTTAACGGCGGTGGCGTACTCGTAGTGGTGTTCGGAATAAACGTTCGATTAGTCTGGCGTTTAATTTTTTTTTTAGATTTCGGGTTTACTATGATGTGTGTGTTGTTGTGTTTTTTGTACGTGTCTGTACACGACTATTCTACCAGACATCCAGCTCCGAATTTCAAGAGTAGCATTTTACATCTAGTCGGTATGTTGTCGGTGCCGGCGAGGGGGGAAACGGGAAAATGTACGTTTCTCAAAAAATTACAAGAAATAAGAAAAAAAGAGGAAAACCTGTAATCAGTCTGGAGTCGAATTTCGTCCGGCCTATTTTGTATTCGAAAAAATAAATAACATTTACATCGATAATAAAGAAATCGCGATTGCCGTGAATTTCCCCGTTTATTTCTCCCATTTATTAGGAAAACGACAACGAAAATCTAAAAAAAAATGACAACCCCCCCCCCCCCCAAAAAAAAAAACTAGATCCAAAGAACATTTTGTACGGGCATTTGTACGCGTTAAAATTCGATTTTATACGACAATTGTAATATTATTGTTTTACGAGCCGTCAATAAGGTTTTCTAGTGGTGAACCGATATCGGGATTTCGTCCGATATTCGCGAACCGTACTTTTTTTTCGAAAATTTTTTTTTTTTTAAACGGTTTTTTCCATATTGCAGAGACGTTGCAGGACGTTTCACTCGCGGTAAACGTCCGCTGTTACCCGGTTGCCCGACAATCGGTCTGCGCCTGAGTACTCGTCACCGAGATAACAATATTGCAATATATATATATATATATATTCGATTACGAATTACGAATATATTATTATCGACGATAGTGCGCGCCGATAAATCGATGACGGTGCGTTCGTCCGTGATGGTGTACGCGATTATAATATTATACGGGTACGCGGACCGGAAGACACGGGGAGGCGTCGGCGGCGTGAATCCGTGCGACGTCGCCGTCGCCGTCGCCGTCGTCCCGCGCGCGCGCTCGCGTTTTAAACCGCCGCCGCGGCCGCCGGACCGTGAAATTGCCAGGGATATTGCGCGCGGCCATTGACGATTTCCCGCGCGCTCAACCGCACCCGTCGTCCGTGTGCACCGTTTAATTACTCCTGTTGCCTCGGCGGACGTACCCCACCAGCCCCGGGGACGTATTATTATCGGTGTACGGGACGTACCCGTAAGCAATTGTTATCGTTATTATTGTCGGGCGACGGTTACCGCCGTATCTCACGGACGACTCGTGCCGCCCCGGGTGGTTTCCGTCTTAATTCGTTTCACTAAACCCTCGATTACGCTGGGCGAGGTTTACAGGCGGTTACCCGGCGCCAAATTCGCTAGCTACTACTGGCGAACCGGCCCCGGTGTAATCGTGTACAAAAGCCAACCGGCACATTGTTAACTATTTGCCAGTGAATACCATTTGTTTTTGGTTTAAACTGGCAATACCCCCCCCCCCCCCGCCACCCAGAAACGCCGCGAGGCACTACTCCGGGAGGCGGGTCGCCTAATCGTTTATCAGGTAAATGAAATTACAATTAATAACTTAGCAAAATCCCGTTTTCCCCTAAACCGGGGCGGGCTCACATAAAAAAAAAATAAGTTACAACGGATTCGTACACTACGCTGGGGACGGGCAGTAGCCAGGCCGAAGCCCACTTGCTGCCCTCACAAGTTGTAGGGGGCGGAACTTTCATCTGACTTCTCGGACTGCGGATCCGCGATCGACGACGGCGACGATGCGCTTGAAGAAGGCGCACGCCGGCCACGTCGAGGGCTTGGCGCTGCCGTTCTGCCGACTCCTTTTCCGCGAAGACGGCCCCGGCGAAGTCGACCCCGGCTTCCCAGTGGTCTCGGGACTCCAGCATGAGTCCACCTCCGGACCAGGCGCTCCCTATACCCGTCAAACGCCTCGCAGCGCATCAGGGTACGGAGAGCGTCGTCGTCGACTTCGTTCTCCTTACCGGGAAATCCGCAGTGGGAACACCCGGGGGACGGGTGAAGCATCCGTGCCCCGTGAATAACCGAGTGAGGCGGTGCGTCATGATCGTAGTCACAACCTCGCCGAAACCATCCCGCGAATATTAGCCCGAAAGGTTTCTCTCTCGTTTGACACTCGTGGCCGGCGCCGCGTTTTTTCTCGTAGTAAAAAGACATTTCTGGTCGAAAACGCCGGACCCCGTTTGAAGGTTGTCCAGTTGTCCATCTGCCGGTCTAGCCGAACAGCGTTAACCGGACACGGTTGCGCTATGTCAATTTATGCTGTCGTAGTCGAGCGGACGCGACGCTTGTCATCGGCACTTTGGCACTCGTTAGCGCCGCTCTCTTTGCGGGAATATTGCGTTTGCGTACGTCTCGAGAGCCGTTTGAGACCGGGGACACGTAACCGAATCGGGCACGGACCACGGCCCGCGAACCGCCGATGCGTACAAGGCATCACGGTTAATTGCGATCGCTGATCGGCGTGCAGTGTAAAATAGTGAACTCCTGCGGCGAGTTGCTGGAAGTACGTGGTTTCAGTGTCGACGGAAACGGACGGTGCGGCGGTACCATTACCTTTAGCTCGTGTCATCGAAAAGGAGTGTACAAAAAAAAAAACACGATAGCAGAAAAGGCAGAGAAACGTACGGGTGAAATGTACGTACGCATGTTTAAAAAATAAAAATATTTTATGAATAACGTATTTACGACACGTGGTTTTTACTCGCTAGCCAGCTTCTGAACCCGCCTACTTGGCATCTTGTAAACCCTCTTGGTGCAATCGAAGCTTACTACGTCCTCTCTCAGCCCGTCTAATACTCGTCTTCGCTATGCATTGTCGTATAATTTATTATTGTAATTTCGCGGTTAATCAAACGGCGGTGGTTTATTGTATTTTTATTACCGTTATAATATATACCCGCGATCGGTGTTGATAACGTAAAAACTACCAAGACAATATAATAGATAAAATACGTTGAGTTTTTTGTCTGGATAAAAAAAAAACAAAAATAGACAATTCTCGAGTACTTTACGACTTGATTGCAAAATGTAAAACCCGCGATTTAGTAAAATATAATTTTGTTTTCTATTCCGTTATGAAATTATGATCTGCCGGTTCGCGTGCCGCCGCCGAGTCATCGTCAGATTTATTTATTTATCGAAAATTAAAATTGTGGTAATTAACATAACATTACACCATACATCGTAATACATAACAAATTATCTATTATATATATTATTGATTATATTAATATATTTTGAATGGAGTATATAAAATTATAACAGTCGTAGAAAAAACGAATGAAATAAATTATCTGATTATCAGTTAACAGTATAATTTATCTAGATTAGATAAAAAGGTGCTTTATACTCGTTTTGTACGAATAAGTTTTCTTCGTTTTAAAATACGTTTTCTTTCTTTCTTTCTTTCTTTCTACACGACAGATATTAAACGCACAACAGTGTTTTCAAATAGTTTTCAAATGTTTTTATACGGTTGCATAACAAAAAAATAACAGTTACAATTTTATTCCGAAATTGTTCAACGTTTAATTATTTTTTCGTACAACGTTTACCGCCGGTTGAAATTTATTATTTACCATGTCGCCGGACCTCGAAAGGATAATAATAATAACCTAACACTAATCCGGAAACGCACTTACTCTTATTAGGAAAAAAAAAAAAAAAGCCATTATTCGGTCACCTTGTTTTTCAATTTATTTATTTTATCCAAGTTTTCGACACAGCAACGGAACGTTTGAATAAATCGGGCTGTTGTGCAGTAATATTATGCAAAAATACCGATTCTGGCCGGTTATTAAACGTATTTTACAAATATCGAACGACGATATAAATAAAACGGACCGTCGTCGATTTAAGAAATTGCGTTTTTGTTTTTTTTTTTTTTTGCCCCCCTTAGTTTCAGTGTCACTGTATTATCGTGCATAGGCGAATTACCATGGTAATTTATATCAACCAAAAAAAAAAAAAATTTCAAAAAAAAAAAAACCGGAAACGATCGTTTATAATCGTTAAGCAGGTATATCCTATTTATCCTTTGTCCTTTTATTCAGACTATTATGACCGTATAATTCACGGTCTCCGTTGTACGAAAATTTATTATATTATATATAAAGTCTGCCCCCGCGACGCGTTTCCGTCCGCGTTCGGACGTTTTCACGGTGTTATTTTTTTTTTTTTTTTTAAACATTTTATATTGTTTTTTCGCGTGCCGGACGGTTTTCTATTATTATTCCTTATCACATATTGTGCGCTTTTTATGCGATTTTTCGGCACTCGTTCCGCCGAAGCCGCCGCCGCCCGCCAAAATCGTTCCCGTACACGGCATACGACCGACTTTTCAGCGGCAGGAAAAAAAAAAAATAATAACTACGAGCGTACCTATATAAATATATACATATATATACCGTTTATGATTTTTTTTTTTTTTTTTTACACCGCCGTCGTCTGTCCGTCGATAATAATAATAATATTATTATACGAAACTCGGCCGTAAATAGACGAGGTTACGAATATTATTCGTAATCGGAATCGACAACAGCGCGGCCGATCCGATTTGAATGTTCACTGAAATTTGTCTGTCGAGCATGTCGGGAACGGTTGTTCGGATTTGACCGGATTTCGTAAAAATTGAAAATTATTTTATTTTTATTTTTTTTTTTTACCTTTTAACGGTATTCGGACTTCTCCACTAATCCGCTGGCCGACAAAAAATGTCGGTAATTCGATTTTAAAAATGAAAATATGTTGGAGGAATCCGTATGCACGCTCATTTTGACCTGGGGCCGGAAAACGTTTACAATTTAATCGAATTATTTACGAGAACGGAACGTTTGACATTTTCATAAATTTGTCAATTTTTAATATTAAAAATATGCCTTAGGCCGATGCAATGTAAACACGTTCTCCGATTCAAACGGTGTTACATTTTTAAAATCGAATTACTAAAAGTACCTTAATTTCTGTCATTCGCTCAGGCCGTTCTGATGAAAAATATATGGGGTTTTCGGGTAACTCGAAGGTTTTAAATTGGGAAAGGGCATAAATAAAATATCCGGCACAACGCCCCGTCCCCCGTGCCGCCGACCACCGAAATCAATAAGGGCGTAACGTTTTTCAATATTTTAGGTATTTTAAATAAATGCGAAACCGAACGTTTTTTACGTATTTTTTGGTACACACTACGCCGTCGTTTTAACTATATAGGAAAATATTCGATATCGCGTAGGTATCCGATATTGTTGACGAGCAGAACTACGTGCACGTATCTTATTTGTTCGACTGAGGACCGGAATTATAATACAAAATACATCAAACATATTATTTCAAAAGTATCAAATTTTATTATTCTGAAATCCGATTGTTCGGTTTTCGTATAATGTAATCCACAAACAATTGTGTTTGTTATTTTTTATTTTTGTTTACAATTGGGTGAATTATAATTTTTTGTAAATTCAATAAAACTACTCAGTTATATTCTATTTTACGAGTTATCATATACATTTCAAACATATCTAGGTGCTCGGTTTTTGTTTTAATTGCTTTTTAACTAAAATATATTAAATTTTGCAATTTACATATCCACTTTTGAGGAGGACTTTTTACACGTGGGTACTGTTACTATTAAATCCGTCGTATTATAAAGTTTCAGCTTAATCAAAACGTGTCGCTTTTGTGTCATTTCTGAAAATTAATTTATTTTATGACTGAGAGAAACCAGCTTTGTTGGTTTAAACGTCTTTTCCGGTGGATTACTTAATTAGTAAAAATAATTTTAAAGAAAACACCGTCGGATTTTCTACGTTTTATCATCGGTAATTGTATGAATAATAAAAAAGACTGAGATACGAATAAACTTTGCACCATTGGTAGGTGGGAAGTCGAGAATTTAGGATAAAGATGGGGATTTATCTGTACGCAATAGTAAATCATTACTAACGAAAAACGATTCTGAGCGGAGTTTAGTTTATCATGTTTTGAAATGTTGTTACGTATTTTTAAATAAAAATGTGCACTATAAACGCTAATAAAAAAAACTCATACATTACGCTCAACTATTTTTATTCGTTCTACGTACAACTTCAGATGTACCTCGTGTAACATTTTCAAACATTTCTGGTCGCCATTACGAATTTTAACTAAATCAAATCAAACAAAACCTAAAAAAAATCGCGAAAATTTAAAACGCCCAAAAATAAGTAGCTCAAAAATCTCCAGAAAGTTTTCCACGCCTAGAGAGGGATAATTTTAATGATCGGTGACAATTTCAGGTGTCTTCAATTGTTTTTCAGAGAAAACTACAACAAAAATCAACAAATGATCTCCCTCAATGCACCAATTAGAACCAAAATGCTACCAGAAAATGTGCTACACATGGAAATCGGTAGAAAAGTCGTTTCCGGACCGTAATAATTTCGATGTGAAATAAATCCGACATTACGTATGGGTAATAATAACTTCGCACGGAGTAACTACAATCGTTTGTAACCACGCATAAAGGTATCGAATAAATTTTGTATATTAAATCTAAAAATTCCTATGGCATTATATAGGTTTTGACTTCAAAGGAGACCAACACTGATCCGACGATAATGATATTATAATATAACAGCGTTGTGTGTTATTTAATTTATAACGTCATCGCCGTTGTCGTATAACAGCGAGTATATTATAAACCGTATTATTTCGCAGACGAATTTTAAAACCGTAATATAAAAACCTTCTCCAAAACGACGAATCATTATTAGTTATCTTCGCACGAATATTTAATGCACCGCGTGAACGATATAGGTGGCGTTGTCAATAAAAAAAAAAAAAAAATAATCAAATTACAATAAATTATAACTATACGAGTAGGGCAGTATTGTTAACCCGGAGTAATATATTTCAAGAACAATATTGAATAATGGGACATATATTTATTATTTTGACACGATCCCGTTGTTGTAGGCTGTGCGGTTATCCGCTAGAAAAACACCGTGGTTTAAGCGTGTCCGTTGAATATGCCTAGAAAATTAGCATACCGAAAATTGAAATTAAAACTGTTAGACTCTTTGAACGACTATATTAATTGGCTATTTTACCGGTTGATAACTGAACTAGCATCGTTTAAACGACCGGACGACCGGTCCGACCAGCCGTTCCGCCGGTCACCGTGCACTTTCTACTATTTACATTCTACGTGTAAACGAATATTCCGTTTTACTGGCAAGCCGGCCAGTTATTATATGTCAGAGCACTGCCGGGCTAATAGTGGCTAGTATAAAAAAAAAAAAAAACTCATTGTGTAAACGGCGTGGCGTTATATAACCGCCTCGTTTCGTTCTATGCATTCCGCCGTAAATAAAGCCCGAACGGAAATCTCGCAATATTCGACAGGAAAATCCTGAGCCCAAGAGAATTTGGAACATCGGCGAGAAGCGCGAAAACGAACGTCTAGGAGAGATCAACGCCGGGAGAAGAGAGAATATAGTGGCAATGTATCGAAATCGACACAAATTGTGCAATTTCTTCAATGCTAATTGTACAGTACCCACCGCAATCTACTTTATCCATTGTCTATTTTGTGCTATTCGTCTATTCGCCCGTGCCGACATTTTTATAAGGAGTTAAGTGCGGGTTAACCTACTCGTGCAGTTTTAAAATTGTCTTAGCGCAAACCCTGGTGGGTCGTAGCTAATACGATCCGGGATAAGTATAGTGAAACGATACCGGACGAGTACGGGAGGACCTAAGTTGGCCGGCAATCTAAAATGGCGGCGGGGCAAATGAGTTTGAGGGCACCGAGTTGCGATCGCGACGAAGGACGTGAACGGCCTACGTATATCGAGACGACGGCCAGGGAGAAGACATTTTTTTTTTTTTTTCGCGAACGATATTAAAAATTCCTAAATAAATAAATAGACGACCGCAAAACTCAAATTATTCACTATAACACAGTACCGATTCAAAAATGCCACTTTTGAAATGCACAATATAACGATGGGGAGCTGCTAAAAAAACAAACAAAATTCAAGTAGCCCAATCAAAAACTCTTCGTCTCATAACTAACGCCCCACCGTACGTCTCTAATGAAACTCTACACTCAGGCCTGAACATACCGCCAGTCAATGAAGTCGCAAAAAATCACTACTTTAAATTCCATAAAACACTACAAAATCACTCCAATCCCCTCATTAAAGATCTTTCATCACACTCCCTTCCGGGTAATACGGTAGGGAGACTCCAGCGCAAGTGGCCCAGAGACTGGTTAGCATAATACACAGGCCTATACGTTAATCAACAAAACAAATTCTCGCCGAAGTGCTGTTGCTGGACAGTTTCTTCAATTCAAGATATCATGTAAAATTATAATAGGGTTGCATATAAATATTCGTTTGTATTAATTCTATTATTATTATAATTTTCGAATATCTCTTAAGCTTATTGTACCACGAGTACAGATTGTTTAATATTTCTTAATTCAAAATAAAAAAAAACAATATAATGACACACGGTTACGCGTTATCGCACGAATACAGTAAAAAGCTAAGCGGGTTTCTCGAAAGAGAAAAAAAATAAACGAATCGACTCTACCCCGCCCCGGCGGATTAATAGTTTTTTAACGTGGATATAATATTTACGTGGTCCGCATTATATGTGTTATTGTTGTACGCTCGAGAACTGTTTGCGTTTTATGTCCTTATAGTGACTATAAAAACGTCGAATACGGTTTTTTTTTCAAGTCGTTTTATGCGCGTTATTCTTATTTTCGTGTAGAGTGATATTTGTGTAATATTTTACGACCGCGGCGGCGGCGGTGTGTATAGTACCGGAATACTGTTACGACTGTACATTCCGTGGAAACGCGTAGGAATCGGTATTATTTTCACTAAGACAATAGTATAAATCGACACGGGATCATAAATATTAATCATATTTATTCCCGAAACGACGTTACGGCGCCCGTGCCGCAGAATCCGACGAGCGAATAAAAAATTATCGTGTTCCGATCGAATAAATCGTAGGCGCGGTTGGCAGAATTCGGTAGTGGTTTTTTTCGTCCGCGACACGATACGCGCGCACCGGAATACCGGACTTGTTAACGAGTAACGAATGGACTTTCAAATGGTTTTTTTTTTTTTTTTTACCGTAACAAATTGTTATTTAAATATTAGCGAATCACCGCAAACGGCACGACGGTTCCCGGTCGGGAGTTCGATCGAAAAAGGTTTTTCGGTAAAAAATTCAATAAGACATTTGTCTGTCCGTAACTACAAAACCAATTACGTACGTCATAAAATTATGAATTATTTAAAAAAAAAATGTATATTTTCAAAATCGTACGACGACCAAGCCGTGGTTTAGTATAAGGTGTTCGGTGAACATTTCGGGTCCCAGCGAATAATTTGCGCGGAACAACCTGCGGACAAATTGAAATTGACAATTGTGAGTTGATATTCTCGGTTTTTTCGACCGTTATTGAGAAAAGTACAAGCGAAAAATCAAAGCAAATCGCCATCTCTTTAACGCACCGACCGAATAAAATATTTTTAACCTCGAAACCTCTTGTGAACTTCACGATTGGAGCATTGATTAATACTGTTAAAAAAGTACCAGGATTTTATATTAAATAATTACAAAAATGAAGGTACGTATTATTTCAAGATATCTCCTTCGAAATACACTCCTCCGGACGATATGCAGTGATCCCGGCGATCTTGCCATTCTTCAAAAGTCCTTTGGTGCAGTTCCAAAGTTAAAGCTACGAGTTCTGTTGCCGCGTTCGCTTTAATTTCCTCTGCGTCTTGAAATCGTTGTCCTTTAAGCGCATATTGTAGTCTTGGAAAATGAAAAAAATCACATGGGGCCCGGTCTGGAGAATAGGGAGTGTCCGCGGGACCACAGCGATTTTTCTATCAACCGAAAATTCACGAATCGACAGCGCTAAACAGCGCCGGTGCATTGTCGCGGTGAACGATCGCGGAACGAATTTGGCAGCGCGACCCTTTTCGGCAGTACGTTTTCCTGTAAAATTGCACGACACGACCCAATTGAGATTGGCTTTGTTGACTCGCGAACGGTAAAACGGCCATTTCGCATTTTTTTTTTTTTTTTTTTTTATCGCCACACCATCGTTTCTGGATGAAGTCGACGGTCTTCCGGAACGTGGATCGTCTTCAGTTGACCGCCGACTGTCCTCCGAACGTTTAAAACACTCGAATGACACGGGATGAACCTAATGAACCGTCCCCATAAGCGGTTTTAATCATTCCGTTGCATCGTTTTTACCGAGTATCAAGCAAATCTCGATGCACACGCGGTGTTCGTTCATTTCCTTTGACGTGTCGAAAACGGCGAACGAAAAAAACCGACTGGATCCAACCACGTGTAATATTCAACCGATATAAGACAGCGACTTCGGGTTTTGTTTAACAAATCCGCTTGTTCGCGGGGAATACATCTATTTTGAATTTGAAACGGTATCGTGTGCAGAATAGCCGTAATAACGTATTTGTCCTGGTACATTTTGAACAGACCACGTATGATTCGCCGTGAAACTAATACGTTCGTCGGTTCGTTCAGAATCTAAAAAAAAAAAAAAAACAATCACAAAATTCGTTCGATGTTACCGGTAAAGAAACTTTATAGGTTACGTCTATACCATAAAGGTATGCTAATTTTCCGTTTTTAAACGGCCGCATTCCTAACCCGGGGACACCGCAGCACGCGCAACTATAATAATATTATCACGGTTAAACAATAGAAAATCAATAGATGTTCGTATAATTTTACGACGATCGGTTTTCGTTTAATATTCAAATCGAACGGGACGATCGGTATCGAAACCAATAAAAATACATCCTCGATTTCAATTATTCGTCGTCGTAAGTATAATACGCGTTCGTTTCGGTAGGCGAGCGTAGGTGTTTTTTTTTTTTGAAATTTTAAAACCTACCCGAATTGTTTTTATCGCCGCCGCACATTATAATTAATCGTTTCCGGTCTCGGGATATTTTGAATAGAATAAAATAATATAATATTGTCCGTTTTAAATATAAATTACGTGCCAACAGGATTTTTCATTTTTTTTTTTTTTTTTTGTTTCTCTTCTTTATTGTTATATAAATGGGCGTTATTTCAATCGTGTAAGCAATATTCGAACGGCCGGCCTTATAATTATTATTTTGTACCGTCGTTCTATAGTCGTCATAATAGTTTGTTGATGTTTCTTTGTTTTTAATATTTTTTTTATATATATATATAATATCGCGTTATGCATACATTCGAAAAAAAAAATAGATTTCTCGTTACAATGGCCGCCGCGCGGCATAATAATAATAATAATAGTAATAATAATAGTACAATAATTATCCGCCGGGCGATAATTTGCGTTCAGTGTTTTCGGGGTCCGAAAGAAATATGGGTAAAGCCGATAATTACGATTCGTCAACGAACACACGCGAAGGCAGCGATTTCGTCTACGCAAAAAAATCTGTAAACCTTTTCATAGTCAACGGTATGAAAATCACCGTACGCCACCGGGGCCCGGATTCATTTGGGTTGAAAAATCTATTGTAACTCGGAGGCTAAAATAAACGTTAATTTCGCACTACAAACGCTATTTAATCGGTGGGCGCTTTTTTTTAAAAAAATTGTTATTTAACTAACACGCGATTTCAGTGGCCGTTATAACTTATATGAATATCGGTTTTCTTTTACGTTCCCCTGCGAATTCCATCGTAGGTTAATTTTTTAGGCGTGCCATGTAAGCAACGGTAAGCAACGGCACACTGTCTAACTCATCTCGACTTGAACAAGGATTAACCCAAACGAAGATTTAGGGAAATCGGTCGTGAGACTAGGAACGAGACCAGGAATAGTCCTGGGAGCCGCGAATACGCCCGAATCAATAATCGAAAATAGATTGGACTAAATGTACCGACGACGACGACGCCGATACGCGCGCATGACATCACAGCCCGTGGAGATTTCAATAAAAATTTAAAAATTAAATTGAAAAAATAACTCGTTTAACCACAACGGGATTATTTTTATATTTATCGATCGACAGAGATTAATTGATCAAAATCTAGTCGTGATTTCAACAGTGTCCATCGGTCTTGTGCGCGTTTACAGATTAATCGGTTCGCCTGCACCGTCGTCGTCGTCATTACGCGATTTATATTTCAAATAACCGTGGAATATTTCACATCGCTCATTTTTTCTTCTTCTTCTTCTTCTTCTTCTTCTTTTTCTTTTTCTTCTTCTTCTTCTTTCTAATGCATTATTCAAAAATCGTTTTCAAAGTTTTCTCGCCGGAAACTCTTGTGCGATGCGATTACAAGCGATTTTACTATATCTTTGCAGTTTGCAGTACATAAAATAATATTCGTTGTGGTTTTTCTCCGTTAATTCAACATTGCTGCCATACATTTATAGGAATTATTAAAGCGCGCGCCATACAAACGACATTTTTTACACTTTTTTTTTTTTATAAAAATAAATCAATAGTTCCGGCCCGAAAAATCGTTATGGTATATAAAAAATTACATCGCACAAGCAAGTCAGAAGAGTTTATAAATATTCTTATTAATATTTATAAGGATAATAATTATAATAAAAAAAAAAAAAAAAACACCTAATTAAATTACGTGCATTTTCGGTCGGAATAATAACTACTGCGGTTCGTACAGTTAATAACACCGTATAATAATAATATCTACACTGTAATACGCGCATATTTAACAATTAAGATGTTTTCATAAAGAATGCATACGAATTTAAGATAGAAAAAAAGTAAAAAAAAAAAATCACTATATTATTTCTATATAAGAATTTTTACATTTTGTACTCTAAATTACGTAAAAAAAAAAACAAAAGCCTCATTAATATCCAATCTAATTATTATTTTTGTTTTTTTTTTTTCTACCGCAAACATAATTCAGTCACGTGTTATTTTGTAAATGAGACGTTACATTATAATTATGGTTCTGTTCTAGTCTTTTAGCGGTGGGTGAGAGGTGACTGTTGGAGGGGCGAGGGGAAATAATACCACAGTACATTAAATTTGATGAATACCGTCGGGCGTAATAGTATTCTGAAGGGGGATTTATAGGTGTGTTACAAAGTTCATTATAACCATAAACAACTGGTAGGTACGGGGTTTATGAAAAAAAAAAAAAAATAAAAATAAAAATATATATATATACGAGTATATACATAAAATAACGCAGTAACAAATAGAAAAACTGAAATGGCGAGATAAAAAAAATAAATAAAATAGGTAGTACGATTTAATAGAATAATACACACACACGTATATAATAAATATTTCCGACACGAATGTACCATGAAAAATATTATAACGAAATAAAAATGAATTGACCCCCCCCCATCTACCCCACAAAAAAAAAAAATAATAACGACAAATTGGACAATATTCACGTGGAATTCGTTCTAAATTTTCGGCTTTTGTTATACGCTGTATATACTCTGCATAGAAATTGTCTAGAAAATCAAAAATTGGCCCAAACGCCGAGGTGATAATATGCATAATACGGCCATTTCCGAACAACCCGCACGGCTCGAGTCGAAAACGCGCAACATGTGTTACGATAATTTTATTTTTCCGTATACCTTCGACATTCACGAAGACAGGCCGCGAAAAAACTACTGGCTAGAAAAAAAAAAAAAACAATAATGTTTTATATTATAATTATTTTATCCGCGCGTACGTATTACACTTACGAATATTTATCAACGAACGGACAGAATACCGGATAGGCGATGCCTACTAGCCCCGTACTGGATAAAGACTCGACGAAGCGGAGGCTATTGTAGAGGGAACCGTAGCATTATAAATTTGGATTATATATTTTCGTAGTTTTACCACAGACAATCAAATAATAAATAATAATCGTTTTGATAAATCCACCGTTGGTTTAATGCGAAGTAAAAATTTTTCTAAATTTTATTTAAATCGTGTAAACACAGTTTCAGAGTAATGTTCGAAGAAAACCCGGGTTAACATTAACACAAAACATTGCGGGCCGCGAATTTTTATATTTTAATGATGTCCAGAGACGCGTTTTACCGTGGTTTAAGTAATTTTAACACGGATAGGGGTATGTGGGCGTTTTACTGTATACGTCCCATCGACCGTTTGAACGTCAAGTATAACCGCTACTACGAAAATAATATAATATATTGATTTTTATCGAAATCGTAAGTAATTTTTGCGGAAATGAATCGATTCTCGAATGCCGTTTTACCGTTCCGAACGCAATTTTTTTCTTGGCGAGACGACATTTTCAATCTATAAAACATAAAATAAAAAAAAAAAAAAAAAAAAAACCGTAAATCGATAAATAGTTGCGGTTGAAATATATATCTCGACGTTGATGATATTATTATAATATGATTTCCGTCGACCCGTTGCAGGCGACTGTTGGCCGAAGAGACGCAGCTGTTGCGGGGAGGGAACGTCGTTTTCGTTCCGCTACACACCCTCGTCCCGATGCAGCAAACATTTTTTTTTTTTTTTTTTTAAACCAAACTTGAAAGTCTCCCTCTACACTCTTCGAGATAACGGCACTGTCTCGCCCGTCAAAAGAATCGCACACTTTATAATATTTATGCATATACATATATATATATATATATATATATATATATATACGTGTACAGTGGCATTTTTTATAATTTATACGAGAGTATAATACACCTATTTATAGACACGAATAAAGCGAAGGCCGTTCGCCTCACGCCATTATTTTCCGAGACGACCACACATATTTTACACACCTATATCGTAACAAATGTATAATGTATACACGTATATATTTGTATTATTTGTTTTAAATTTTATTCATCCGTCACTCGCCCCGCTGTCTTTGCGTATACATTAGTGTTTCTCAACCTTTTTTTAAGTTACCGCCCCCTTGAGTAACAATCGATTTCTTTAACGCCCCCTAAGTGAGAATTTCAAAATTAAGAGAGATAGGAAGTGAGTTAATGATTTAGAAAATTGAAAAAAAACAATTGAAATCATCTAATTTTAACTTACTTTTTATATTTCATATTTTTTTATTTATAGCACTAGTATTAATTAAATTATAAAAAAAAACTTATTTGTTTTTGTAGACATGATTTTTGATTGTATAATAAAAAAAAAAATGTGAGATGGTCGAACTTGGTGGTTTTTAGGATGTTTTTGACAGTAATAATTGACGTTCGATAATTGTTAACATAAGTCACAAGTCTTCTCTTGTCACGATATCGAGTCGATTCCTCTTCTTTATAATTAAAATCTGTTGCAGTGCTGAACCCTCGTTCGACGAGAAATGAGCAAGGGAAGGCTATTAAACATTGTTTAACGAGATTCCATAGTCCAGGATAATGATGAATTATGTTAGTATGAAGCCCGAAATTCCGCGAGCCGATCACCATCCTTGGAACTGGCTCTCAACGTTCCATTAGTTGAAAGTTTGATTAATTCTTCCTGAACATGAACCTCTGGCTGTTTCAAGGGAACTTCCAACGACGAAACATCTTTAAAACGTTCCGGTAAGTCCGTACGTGAAAGACTCGCGGTGTTGACACAGTAAACCCGTGTGTTGCCGAAAGACATTTTACTGGTTTCGTGCGGATCTGCCGAGGCTGGATACCGACCGGGGCTCTTGGCGACTAAAGCCGAGGTCTTCCGCAAAGTCAATTTTTACTATTTATACGAAAACTCGACCGCCGCCGCCCATAGCCCGAGTATATTATTCGCGCCGACCCGCATTTTCCGCGCGCGCGGAGATCGATACTCGCGCGCGTCCGTGAAAACCCCGAGACTTTTGATACGCACGCACGTTTTAAAACAGGGCGATGCGATAATAGTAATAATAATAATATTTAGGCGGGTACGTGGCACGTAACGTACACGCCACGCGAATTCGGGCCGTAATCGACCGCTCGGATTGACCCGAAAACCGACTCGTAAACGATACGTTTATATAAGTATTTCGAGTACAGTGCGCATTGTATTTTCGCATGTGATTAGAACGGGTACGCATCGGTTAGGGGGTTTTTTTTTTTACGGGGGGAGGGCCGATATGAATCACCGAAACCATAATTATACCGCAATTGGTACCTAACATTTCAATTATTATTATTGTTATTGGTTTTTTTTTTTTTTTTTATAATCATTGGCAGACTTTTTGCCTCTTGAACGACTGGTACCCCCCCCCCACGTTCGATTTACAACACACAATATTCTACCCATTTCTGTATAACGTATTGACTCCGCCGTCGTCGTGTTACTTACATTAATAAAAAAAAAAAAAAAACCAACGAAATGATAGGTGCGTCACATTTGATTTTTTGTATTATTATGTTGCGTGCAACAAATACTTGAAGAAAGGTCCTTTAGAGCTCGGGTTGGTTATGGCTCGGATGCATCACCCACGTCGCCCGTCCCTTGAGTACGCCGCCGGTGTACTTTATCAAACAAACATATTTCAGTGCGAATGCACGGATACATTTTTTTTTTTTTTTTTTTTTTTAACGGTATCTCATAGGTCTGAGTCGTTCACGTGTATGTTTATGTAATGCGATATGATTTAATTTTCGAACAGTACGGATAACAATTTCCATAATCTTAAGAGTATTTGGTATCCGATTTCGAATACGAATACTTTTGAAAGTACATTCTTTTAAGTACGTTTTATGTACAATAATAGCCAGTGCGTTTCTGTAGGAGTCTGCCCGAAGACTACGAACCGTTCGAGTCGGTTCGTTTAGAATTTGTTTGACCGGGCACCTTGCGATCAACAGCGGCTTGTACTGTATGTCCAGTGCGGGACACAGTGGGCCAGATGTAAATAAAAAGGACGGAAAAAAAAAAAAAATCAAATATCACATGGACTTTGTATTAGATTATGTACGTTATATAAATAATTTTTATCTATAATTTCCCCATCATTAAAGCTTAACAAAAGACATTTGTATATCTTTAAATATTGATTTATATTACGTTCAATTTTATACATTTATCATTTGAATTTTACAACGATTTCGGTTTCATCTGAAAACTCACAAGGCAAGGAATATTTTACAGGTCTTAAAGTAGAAACAAGTTACATATTTAATAACAAAATTATACAAATAAAACATCTATTATCATGTTTAATTTTTATTTTTTTTTATAAAATCCTATACATATATATATATATATATTAGTATCGATAAGTGCTATAATAACTACATTATATTAACAGAAATTTGATCTATTTTGTAAATGTGTAATTTTTATGCACATACTTTTACGATTTTTTTTAATTCGAGAAATTATTTGAAATTTTAGAATGCCACCTGTAAATATTTTACAGCGAGAATTATAATTATTACTAATAAAATTATCAACAAATGTAAAAATATATTTTTTGAAATTTTTCTTATTTCAAAAAAAAAAAAAAAAAAATGTTTTCTTGTACAAACTCGATAAACAATGGAAATTATGCCATAGAATACCGCGGCCGTTTTGAAGTAAGAAACGAATATTGGCTTCAAAAAAATGTACAACTTCTGTATATTCCCTCACCAAATACTTCTTCTGGTAGACCTCAAGTTCCATTTTTAGAAGCTAATGAAAATACTAAGCGTCGAAGAACGGGGTCTTTAAGAAAATCTATTTCTGTTGATGAACTTGTCTATGCCGGACAACTTAGTCTTAAAGAGCAAGGTAAAACCGACGAAAGTGTACTCTTAAAATAATGAACGGCAACTACTCTCACTCGTGTTCATAAAATTAGGAACGCATTTAAAAATTAACCTAACCCGCGGATCTTCTATTCGTCGTTACCAATTGCCACTGTCTGTCTGTCTAGAAGTCAAACTGCCGGCGATTTTTTCGGAATATTTGCGGCTTTTCGCGGGCAAAAAAAATCAAAAAAAATCGCACGTTGATGATATTGTATTAGATGATCTGAACGACCCTCGACTCGGTATATCATATATGTGTACGTACCTATACGGTCGTGTAATAATAATCGCGTCGTCACACCATAGGCCCAGGTTAACGCGATAAAACGTTTATGAAACTTTTTTTTATATCGCGTGCGGATCGGCAACGGCGGTCGGCGAACCGTTTAAATGTATCCGGTCCGCAACCGAAATGTGCACCCGAAAACGGAAATTTAAACGCGTTTCCGGTCGAAATCGATTCTTTTTTTCTTTTTTTTTGTTGATTTTGTTTTTTTTTTCCTTCCATGCGAACGCGGTCTGTTAGATTCGATACGTTGTGGATGACGACGCTCTCCACACCGTGATGCGCTGCGAGGCGTTTGACGGGGACAGGGAGCGCCCGGTCCGGAGGATCATCGCGGAGAAGGAGTCGGCAGAACGGCAGCGCCAAGCCCGGGACGTCGCCGGCGTGCGCCGCCTGTTGATCGGGGCCTCGTAGTCGCTGGACCGCCGGCCGGTAATAACCGGTAGGAAGTGCCCCCCTCCACCTCCAACAGCTTGTGAAGACAGCAAATGTTGTTATACAATTTTTATGTGAGCCCGCCCCGCCTTAGGGGAAAACGGGATTTTTACCTGTCAATTATTTGTATTTTTCACTTTCAATAAAGGACGGCGACCCGCCTCCCGATGTAGTGCCTCACGGCGTTTCCGGGGGTATTGCTGGCTTAAACAAAAAAAAAAAAAAAAGATTCGATACGTTAGAGTACAATATATAGTAGTGTACCCGTCCCTATCGCCTCTAACCCACCCGCCGGTAATAATAATATTACAGACGAATAAAATTTTACGTCCGTCGCGTTGGCGTAATAATATCGATGAATATAATAATAATTGAATACGTATTAATTTACCGGGCCTTATCACCCGTAGGGGCACATGGGAATATGGGAAATTATTATCCATTCCGATCCACCTACCGCCCGTCTGTAAATAGCCGGAACGTATCCGGGCGACGAGCGGTTTCCGCCTGGTTCGGAACTAATCCGATGCGTTCCGACACGTTTTTTTTTTTTTTTTTTTTCACTTATTTATACTCAAACACCGTTTATTGAAGAATTCCACACAGTGCCACGGCGGCACAGTAATTGAATATTGTATAGCACTTATATGCCTACGCGCTCGAGACATATTTTATTTTTTCCCCTCGAGTCAATAATAAATAATCGTCAAGCGCCGCTGTAAGTTGAGAATATATATTCCGTAGACAACAACAACAAAAACAAAAAAAATAAAAAAAAAAATAGTAACGATTACGTTAAACAGCAGTAATGCCGGGTATCGACAATCACTAACCGTCTCGTACGTTCAGTAAATGTTGTCAAATATGAGATTATTGAACGTCGATAAGTTATTGAACCCCAGACATCGGTTATGTAAAAAGCTTTGCACGGGCTGCGTGACACAAATGAAAATATAAAACACGAGCTTTTACGATTTGCGGAGAATTGCAACAAATTAAAAATAAAAAAAAAGTGTTTCTGAAATATATACAACTATTTATATGAAAAACAACAATGATAAAGGAGAAATATTAGAAGACACACGAAAAATCGAGTTGCCAAAAGTGTTTTTTGTGTTGTTACACTGTTTTAACGAAATATATAACTTACGCCTAACGTACTACATCTCGCATTTAAATATTTACCAACATTTTCCTTCAACTCAAGTAACGTGTGCAAGATCGCTTTCTCAGTTTAAAAATATTAAAACAAGACCCGTAGTCAGTCGTCATCATCGCATGACTTTTTTTTGTCTGCTATGAAAAATACATTAGGTTAAAACACCGAAAAACATCTAAGTTTTCGTCGAAAATCCGATGTATCGACACTATCAATGTTCAAAATTTCTATGTATCATTTTTCAAAACATTTTTTTTATCTCTAGTTTAGATTAGTATAATTAAATGAACTCAATAGTAATATACCTACTCCACTCCACGGTGTACATAATGTTCGTACTGATAGTGAAATTGTATTAAAATATGATGGCAATTTGATATTTATTAACAAAAAAAAAAAAAATCGTACACAAACTATTGTTAAGCAAACAGATGATATTTTTATGATAATAATAAAACAGACAATAAATAATAATAGGTCCATTCGGACCCGGTCCGCCGGATCTGGTTCGTTTATTACTGTAGAAGCGAGAGACTCGATCCGTTGGACTAAATCTGCCGCGATTTTTTTTTTGTCTTGCCGGTCTTGAGTCCTTGGACACCGCACACGGTAGGAATTTTCACGTGATTTAATCCGCCGGAGATGTCAAGTCCGCCGTAAAATCGTCTCGTGTATGGGCCGCCTAATGGAATTTCCTCGGGTGGCGCACCGACGGCGAGCGCTGTGATCCTCCCGGGGCAAACGACGTCGGGGGCCTCGGAATCGTCTTGTAGACGACTCGAGCAACACGAGCAATTTATCTCCCGTGCCGCGACCATTCCACATCCCTTGCCGTATTCTTTCTAACCCCTAACCTAAGCGCGCAGTACAGCGCGTATTTTATTTTTATTTTTTTTATATTTTTTTTTTTTTTTTGTGTGCGTCTGCCTGCAATAAGTCTCCGGACTAATTTATTATTAAACATAATAATTTTACGGTATACAAACCGGCGGCCGGTCTCGTTCGAACACACCCGCGTACACACAAACGCAGACGAATAATACGCGCGGTTATTTATTTATTTATTTATTTATACCGCGTGTATTATATCGTTTCTAAAATAATAATAATAATAGTTTCGTAAATAACTCCCTATTCGCCGTTTTGTTTGCGGATTAGTCCGGGTCGGTTTATCAGGATTTATAATGTCCCGGTCGCCCCGCCGTCGTACTGCAGCGACCAGAGACCACCGGCGGCGGCGGCGGCGGCGGCGGTGGCGGCGTCGTGTTAATCCTCCGAATCGCATGCGAGACCTCACTCCGGTCGTTCCCGGTCGAGCAGCACTGCCGCGTCCCCGTCGAAGGGTCGCCCGGAATCGGTGTTCGGAGGGCCCGGTCCCTACGAAAATTCGGTGGGTTTCAATGGGTCGGGCCCGATATTTAAAAAAAAATACCCACTGGACAAATAATAATAATAATAAAAAAAATTAATTTTCAATGATAATAATATTGACGGATTTAGCCGCTCAGTACGACGTTAATTTGACGCGATTTTACGAGCTCCGGACGTGACTAGGGAGGGTGCCAACTCTCCGGGTTTCACCCGGATAAATCCGATTTCACCATATAAATCTACGGGTTACGGGTTTAGTGGATTATACTCCGGGCCGTTATACCCCGTTAGGTTTAAAAAAAGAAAATTAAGAAGACCAACTTTACGACGAAGTAAATGACGTGCAGGAGGTGAGGTCAGAGCTTTCAAAAATTATCTCAACTCCAAATTTAATGTGAGTAGAGTCGTTCAAAAAAATAAAAAAATTTTACCGAACTTACAAAAATTATTGGGAAGATGAGTAGTATGGATTTCTGTGTTCTCCGGGAGTTTTACGATAAAATATGAGGTTAACCTGTTTAGGCAAGATTCGTCAAGGTTTCCCCGGGGTTTTGCTGCGCCACAGAACACACGAATCTATACTAGTAAAATATTTTCAATATGTATATGTAACGGTTTTGACGATTGAGAAATTTGTGATCTGATGAAAGAATTCGTCTATCGGGGGAAATGGTAAAATCAGAAATCTGTGCCAAATTAAATTACAATATGAATTGTCAAGAATTGTTGTACTTTAAAAACCCTGTACAAGAAAAATGATTGTAATGTTCAACAAAAAATGTGTAAAAATGATTTCCATTTTTTTTTTTTTTTGATTTTAATTTCGAATTTATACAATCTATACATAAAAATACTATTTTAATATAAGCATAATTGATGTTATTTCAAATTAAATGTGGCGGCTTGAGTGACTTGTGGGAATAAATCCCTTTGAAGGGATTTCAAATTTCAATAAAAAAACATTTTATATTCTTTAATAATAAAATATGTGATTATATTAATAATTATTGCATTGCGTTAACGACTTGTTCATCTCATAACCATAAACTAAACTATATCGAGCGTATATTTTACTGATGACTTTTTTTTTTTTTTTCGCTTACCGGTCTCTTTTTCCGGGTCTGCCGTCGTTTAAAGGCGGCAACCCTAGACGTGACCGATGTGCAGGACACAATAAAACAGGACCGGGGTTCGAATTTAAATGTAATTGAAATTGTTGTATAGCAAGAAAACGGTTTTTATCGCAGACGCGGTTTATAGGAAACTCGTGTCGGTTTATTGCGGCGACCCGGCGCATAAACGTAACGTCGAGAAACGAGTGTTGAAATAAAAATGAAAAAAAAAAAAAACCAACGTGCTCATATAAAAGGCCGCCTAAAAGTCTGCACGAGTCGCACGCGCACAAACACTTATCACTAATGCCCGTTTTACTATCTGTTTTAGACACTCGTTCGATAAAACGCCCCGCGTATTGCCCGTCACCCCGTATTTCGTACGTCACGTGCATATTATTATTGCGCCGCACACATTGTGTGCACATTGTGTACGAGGTCTGTTGGAAAAGTTCCCGAGTGATAATTCCTAAAAATAGAAAATTTATAGTATCGTAAATGTTATTAGATTAAAACAAAATAGAGATACGCAGCTATCTTTTAAATTAAATCTCAAATGTTTATTGCTATTATATAACCATTAACTGTGCGCGTTCAAAGTAGACGCGGGTCGTGTGTATTGTGCCATTTTTAAGATGAATAACGTTCACGAACAACGTATTAATATTAAATTTTGTGTTAAACTTTGTAAATATTTTACTGAGACTCATAAAATGTTGCGAAACGCTCACGGTGATCAGTGTTTAGGACGTACTTAGTGCTACGACTGGTTTAAACGTTTTAAAGACGGTCGGGAATCAGTTGATGACGACCCACGTTCAGGACGTCCGTCGACGTCGACAGACGATGCTCATGTGACAAAAGTCACAATGAAATTGTGCGGTCTAATAGGCGTTTAACTGTTCGAGAAATTCCGGAAGATTGTAGCATATCGGTTGGTTCACGGCATGAAATCCTGGTAGAAAAACTTGGAATGCACCGCGTTGCAGCAAAATTTGCCCCTCGGTTGATGTCGCAAGATCAGAAAGACGACCGCGTAACCATCTGTCGAGAATCGTTAGATCACGCAAATGACGATACGAGTATGTTCACGGAGCAAATTATAACGGTTGATGAGACTTGGGTCTATGGCTATGGCATTGAGACAAAAGTCCAATCATCACAGTGGATTGGTAAATATTCTCCAAGACCAAAAAAAGCTCGTCAGGTCAGATAAAACGTAAAAGTCCTGATAACGGTCTTTTTTGATAACCTGGAAGTTATTCATCACGAATTTCTACCTGCAGGACAAACTGTTAACCGATGGTACTGTCTAGAAGTATTAAAACGTCATCGAGAAAAAGGCCTGAAGTGTGAAAGAAAAACTCATGGTTTCTCCATCACGACAACGCTCCGGCACACACTTCACTGTTAATTCGAGATTTTCGCGTGAAAAATCACACGACCCGTGCTTCCTCGTCCACCATATTCTCCCGCCTTGGCAACAGCAGACTTTTTTTTATTTCCAAAACTAAAATCTCCATTAAAAGGACAACGATTTGCTACGGTAGACGAAATAAAAGAAAATTCGCTACGAGCAAATTCCAGAAACTGCTTTCCAGGATTGCTTTCAACAATGGAAACGTCGCTGGCAAAGGTGTGTGAACCAAGAGGGAGGAGAATACTTCGGGGGGTGATAAGTCTCAATGGCTTGTAGGTAAGCGCTATAAATAAAAAATTGAAAAATTCGTGAACTTTTCGAACGGGCCTCGTATATCGCGAATACAGGGTGGTTCGGAAACGAGCGGTCGCCATTATTGTATAACGCTCTTATTATTGTAACCGCTCTCTCAGCCGTACGCGATAGTCACTGTCGCCCCGAACCCGATAAGGTGGTGTATACAGGTGTCCGATGAACACGGCGCGCCCCGAGTGTAAACGTAAAAAAGAAAAAAAAAAATCCACTACTCCTCGGTCGACGAAAAGCCACTCGCTGTCTGTAGACCGGTGCGCCCCAACCTTTTTTTCCACCACGGACCACTTCGACAATATTTCATAGGTCGCGGGCCACCTCAATTTCGCGAAAACTAGGAATATATTATTTTTTTTTTTTCACTCATTAACAAGAATACACAAAAATTTATCGAAAAATATTAATTTGTATTATTTTACTTTAAATTTTATTACTATACTTGACTAATATATAATTATACGTGTTCGCAATTTACGTAATTATTGATAACAGTATAATTTATTACTCCGATACCTACCTACACGCTTACAAAAGTGGCAAATACCGCGGACCGCCGGTTGGGAAACACTGTCTTAAGACAAAGCGACATGTCGTGCCTGCTGGTCCCGACAAACCCGACAACGTTCCGTAAAGGCAGTGTCCAGTGTCCTAAGACGCGAGTAAACGTATAAAACCCAGTCGACGAATATAAACGAAAATCGTTTTTTTTTCCTGCGACAACGCGGGGAATTCGTTTAAAACACACGTTACACGCGCGTGGAAACCGTCTAATTTTATCTAATTTTACGTGCGCAATTATATATCGTTTATGAGTTCTATATTTATTAAAAATACATTTTTTTTTTTTTTTTTTTGATTATTGTTTTAAAATTAAAACAACAAACTTATGATAAATGTCTTAAATAGACTTTTTATAGATAATAATATGATCTATAATCGAGGTTTTGTACATTTTATACTATATCTATTGAATAGAATTCGCGAAACCGTGAAGGTAATAATTCAAACTTAACTTTAATACTAAATATTGATTTCAATCCCACGTTAAAACGCTTTCGGGGGAAAAAAAATGTCTGAATTCAACACCCGGAGTGTGTGGGCATTTGCAAATCACTCGGGTCTGTCGACAATTGCATTCAAACCGTAGGCCTGACGATTCAAACGGGCTTCTGTAGAAAAAGAGAGTGAGTGAGAGAAGCCGGAGAATAAGAGTTTAACAACATTGTCAGACAAACGATTGCATACGGGTTCTGTTCCGGGTTTAATCCACGGTCAGAGAGTTTTCGGACGTTTTGGCGCCGATATCCGCGTGCCGCTTAACCGTTTTTATTAACCACGGGGCGTGTAGCGCAATAATATCGCCGCGGCGCGTTGTGTCCGCGCGCGCTTCGACTTTCGCGAACATTCCCCAGAGGTTTTGCGGAGGTCGCCCCCGTCGTTCCCGGGGTTGTACTATAGCGCCGGCAACCGTATCACAAACACCCTGTATAAACGCGTGTGTGTACAGTGTACACGCCCAATGTCAATATTGTATATACGTATATATATATATATATATATACATATTCGTATACACATACACATCCGTATCGCGTTTCCGGCGTGCCCTTTTCTAATAATTTCGTTTCCGCACGGTACGTGACGAAGACTGCTTCGACGGCGACGACAATCGGACGCGATTTTCAGGTCTCCGCCGCAAAACTTTTCCGTCCGCCGCCGGGTTGTTCGCAACAATATACACACACACTATACGCAATACGTATAATATATAATTTTATTACGGGACGGAAAAAATAAAAAAATAAAATAAAATACATATATATATATATATATTATGTATGCACTATAAACATCAAAGAACGAATAGGTTTTTCTTTTCAGACTTTCCGCGTCGATATTCAATTTGCTACTGCGGGAATCCGAGCGACATATTTACGAAAATTTCGATTTCAAAGGGAAAACGTACGGCGTTTAAAAACCATATATTGTATAGCAATACATATATATACGTAAAAAATCGACTCGTAAGCGGATACCTTTTCCAATATGCTAAAAAAGAAAAAATAATACACGTTTTTTTTTTTAAATAACATTATACGCGTACATTCGTGTAATACATATATTATAATAAATATATATATATATATATATTATGCAAAACAGTAGACGCTGTGTGTTTGATTTATTCGTAAAAAGAAAAAATTAAAATTAATAACGCACGCGCGATGTTTAATTTCTACCGTCGTCGTTATAATATAAAATAAATTAAACGTTTTTATTTTTTTTGTGAAACTGCAGTACTACACTGTATTTCGCGCTCGCCGGCCGTGTTAACTTTAAACGGTATATAATATATTTTAAAACGTTGTCGGATTATTAATATTTAAGTGGGTAGCCGGCGAGAAAAACGGTCCGAAACACAAAAATTCGAGTCGTAAACCACCGTTTTTTTTTTTTTTTTTTAATAAATAATTAGTCCAACGCGTTCGCCGCGGTTAATCCGTGTAAAATATATTCGTGTGCGTACCTACACCTAACCTACTACTATTATTATTATTATTATTATTATTTTTTATTATTAATGATGGTATTTTTTGAAAAATTATTTATTTTGAAAATTCGATGTCGTTATTCTGCAGTTGAATTAATTACGATTTATTTTTATTATTTTTTTTTTTTTTTTGCAAAAGAACAAATACATAATACAATCGTTAAACGTACAAACGTAAAATAATTTTGTACGCTCGTTTATCGGTCGAAACTCTACAAGAATGTGTCGCAATAAATCCACTGAAAACGTTAATAAATTTTCATAACGACTTTTTATTTTTTATATATATATATATATGTGACTGTGTACGATGTATTTGCGTATTATTATTAGACACGATTACGTATATACGGAATTGTTAGGTAGTTAATAATAAATATTATAAAAATATATGAAATTATAATAACGGCGCATTATTCGAATAATATTATTTATACACGCTCGGAGAATAGGAAAAATAATTAAAAAAACAAAAAAAAAAAAACTCGACAAACTTTATAATAAAAACGAATCCATAAAGGTAATTGAATTTACTCGCGTATGACATAAAAAAAAAAAAAAAAATAAATAAATAAAATGATTAAGTTCGAAAACGTATATATGGAATGTAATATATATATATGACTTGCATAATGTAAACTATACATAAAAAATTCCGTCCAATTATATAGTTTATGATTTAGCACATAAATATTAATATATATATATATATATATATATTTTTTTTTTATTTTTTTTTTCAATTCGACGGGTATTTTTTTTTTTTTTTTTTTTATGCCGTTAACCGTCGTTGAAACGTTTTATTAGAAGGAAAATTTGCTGGTATTTATTCTTTAGGTTGATAATACTTTTTATGTAAGTCGTCTGTCTGTCGGAACGGAATTTCTACAAATCATTTTCGGATTGACCGACCGGTCGAACAGGATATTTTTACAACCCAAATGTACTTGGATATTCTCATCCTAGGTAAATTTAATTGAGGGTATCGAAGACCTATTACGATATACAGGGTGTTTCAAAATGATTCATCCGATTTCAAATAATCATATTTATTGTAAAATTTGATTGATCATGTTAGAATTAATTTTACATTTTAATGGATTATTTTAAGTTTTAGGTACAATGCTTATAAATGTTCAATGTGACCCCCCCTTACTTGCACGACACACATCTAAGCGATATTCAAATTCCTCATAAACCTGTTGAAGCATGTCGACTGTAACCAAGTTGATGGCGTCTGTAATGCGACTTTTCAATTCGTCAAGATCTTTTGGAAGGGGAGGTACATAAACAATGCTTTTTATGTAACCCCAGAGAAAAAAATCACATATTGTAAGATCCGGCGAACGGGGTGGCCATGGACAAAATGTAGCGTCATTAGCACTACAGCGACTACCATCCATTTCTGTGGTAGCTGATCGTTAAGAAATTTGCGTACTTCTAAGGACCAATGTGGTGGTGCTCCATCTTGTTGTAAAATGAAATCATCTCCATCGGCTTGCAGTAGTGACGAACTGATTTCTGTGGACTTCTTACAAAACTTTCTCGAATTTGTTCAACATTTTCATCCGAAGTTCTTGGTCTACTGATGACTTCCCTTTACATAAGCAACCAGTTTCTTGGAAGGTTTTATGCCATCTTCGAATACTCTGGGCTGTTGGAGGTTCAATGTTAAACTTTCGACGAAAATCACGCTGCACGGTAATAACAGACTCGCACTTCTCAAAGCGGAGCACACAAAACGCCTTTTGTTGCTCGGTCGACATTTCGATAACAACTAATTAAGTTACGTCACTAACGATTACGGTGCCAAATTTAACAACTAGATAACTTAAAATAAACTTAGTTATCTAATCTTTCCGTTAATACATTGGTCATTAACCTGCGATTAACCGTTGCCGAACTATATCAGTTCGTAATCGGATGAATCATTTTGAAACACCCTGTATATATATATATATATATATATATATATATATATATATACTTATGCACTTTTAATTTTCTTCGTTATCGTTTTGAACGGCAATTACACATGCGGTGCGTGTTGAATTCGTTCAAATCTTTAAACAGTTTATCGTCTTTTTTTTTTCCCCCCGATATAAAAACCGATACCGAGTGACGGGGGGGGGGAGGTGGAGTTTATTATTTATTATGTTTCGGAGGGGTGGCTTTTTTTTGTCGAATATCGCACGCGAACCGAACGTGGGCACGATGCCTAACTGACCAGCACGAGGGTAACACGTGTACACACGACCGCGGCGGAACGTCTGGTCCGGAGCGCCGAACACCCGCCGCCGGTTACGAAAGGGCCGCCGCCGCCGCCGCCGCCGCCGCCGTGTTCCGTCATAATAGTGAATTGCGCTATCGCCACCGCCGGCGTCGATCGTTTTGACGGGAAAACCCCGGTGTAGCCGTCCGCGGACATTAATCATTGGTCCAAGGATATCCGAAAAAGGCGGGGTCCGGCCGGCGATTCGTTGGCCGTCGTCCAATACGCCCGCGGCGCGCCGGCTACAGTACTATTATAGGTGTCCCGGTGCCGCCGAGACAAATGAAAACGTCGGACTTGGCGTACTTGGCGTAAACCGTCGGTCGGCCCCCCTTTTTTTTTGTTTAAACAATCGCCCGTATTAATATACCGACAAATCACCAATACTATAGACTATATACGTGTCCGCCGCACGTATTTTCTATATATATATAAGCGTGTAGATTTATCGCGGGCCCGAAACGTATTTCGGCCGTTATAGGCGTAGGCGACAACTCTACTCTGTGCCGGATCTACAAATTACGTCACCCCGGACACGGCGTGTTATGCCGAAAAAACAAAAAAAAAAAAAAAAATAATATTCACCTAAACCGTGCCAAAATACGGATTGTCGTGGCCAATTTCAATTGTACAAAGTGGGGCGTAGTTACTTCCTTATTTTAACAAATCATAACACAAAAATTATTGGCAATATTGATTTAATTATTTTTACTGTGTATAGGGGTACGTTTAAAATTGTATTTTATTTGGTTTTATATAGTACATCTCGAAGGTGGCCGCCGTTCTCGCCAATGCGCCGAGACAGTCGGAATTTGAAATTTCTGTCCATTCTTTCCAGCATATGTGTGCTTGTGTCGGCAATAGCAGCACAAATATTGTTTTTGAGATGACGAAGGATCTTTGAACGATCCGTGTACACCAACGATTTAAGGTAGCCCCACAGAAAAAAATCACATGGGGCTAAATCTGGTGATGGTTCTGGCCACTGAAGATCGCCTCTAAGAGAGAGATGAGCCGTTCGGGGAAGTGTTCACGCAAGATATTCGTAGACCTTCTTGCCGTGTGAGCCGTGGTGCCACGATCCTGTTGAAACTACACTTCCCCTACATTCATTTCTTTAAGTTTGGGCAGACAAAAATCCACAATCATGCTGACATAACGTTCAGAATTGACCGTAACTGCTCTTTCGTTGTCTTCAAAGAACCATATAATGCCAATAATGCCGATTCCGACGGTTCTGGAAGGTCCATTGTGTTTCTTCTGCACACTACCGGTATCCCTGAACGTGTCCGCCCGCAAACAAATCGATTTCCGATCAGGAACACGACCTGCTGGTGCGATATTGAAATGGTTTCTGAGTGCACGCCGAGTTGCGATGATCGAACGGCTAAAAGAAAAGTAGGCCTCCGCGGCGAACGGGCTCGCTCTTGCTTTGTCCACTGCATTTTTGACACTGAACCAGTTACAACAAAAAACCTTAGATAACGTGCTTTCGAACAAGCCATAAACCAACGCTCTACTATTAATAGCCGCTCAGTTGCGAGCGTTTCAGATAAGACGTACGTTATGGAAATATTTGTTTTCAATAAAATATAAACTAGCGTCGACTATACGTCAAATTTGTTAATTTTCGAAATAAATGAACAAATCGTATAGATGCAAGGGCAATTAATACAAAACTTAAACTTGCGTTTTAATTTAATAAAGCGTCGTATACCAATACTTTACGAATAAAATATAATACTTCTTGCAATTTCTCGTAACAATATACTGATAATTAATGGGTTTGCGAGACTCCGCGCTCAATGCATATAACTGACGGGTCATTTAATCTCGTCTTGTAGTCGATCTCAAATATGATTTAATAATTACTTTTAGTTCACTAAAAATGACAATTGTCGTGCCGCGATCGGAACCAGTGCCACTTAGTTAATATTTGTAAACGCTCGTGTAGTAATCTATATAAATTCTAAAATAATTGGGTACTATTACTGTTTATAAATAACGTTATTTGCCCTTTCCCCCTCACTAAAAAATGGTGCGCCCTTGCACCAATATAAATTTATTTGTGCATTATTGTAAGATAATCGCGATACACCTATGTAGTGTTTTCCTTCTTTCTACGATCTCTTCCGACAGTTCTTCTAGTCATCCTCCGTGTCTGAGAATCCATACGTTTCGTTTATTTGTAATATTTGTTCACAATGATAACCGGGTGATAAACGATTCAAATTTGTTTCGAGAAAACAAAAAAATAAAAAAAATACACGTTCAATTTTTTAATCGGTAGATAATCTATGTTTTATATCATATCATTTAAAATTGTCGCGCCTCTACGATTAGCGCCCGGGGAACGAGCCCCAAATTGCTCCCCCCCCATATATCGAGTGCTGCGACTACTGTTTAGTTTATATCAACCGCCATTAATTTACCGGTAGGATGGTATGAAAATAAGGTATAATTACTTTAAAAAAAAGTCTCTACTGTATCCGTACTCGAAACACTTGTAGAAAGTATCATTTACAATTAGTCTTTCGAAATTGGCGGTTTCCTTAAAAAAAACCCGCGTGTATTATTTCGTCTTGCACGCGAACAATATTGCATTCGTGCACTTCTGTTATGTTTATTGTAAAATGAAAAATGCGAATAATAATTTCGCACCGCCGTACATGGAAAGTTTCCGTCCCGTTGTCGACGAGCCGCGCCGAAGAACATCCGTAAAACGCGACGGGCTACAGAAACCCGAAACGGTAAAAACGGCAAAACGGGCACCCGGTTGTCCGGTAAACCGCCGCACTTTTTTTCTTTTTTTTTTTTTAACATAACACTGCCAATAATACAAATACCGAAAATTATTAATTATGATATACGCGCGGTTTTCGTTCCACAGTCGTACAATCGTAATCGTATCCATCGTAATCGTGTATCGGACGGCGAAAAACCGTACGGCTGTCGCGCGCTGTTTAGAACGTATCTGATGACCGCGTGTGCAGACTCCGCGATATTATTACTATTATTATTATTATTATTATTATTATTATTATACAGTATCTTCCGACGAGATACGTACCGGGCACGTAATAAACTAATAAGGTAGGAGGTAGTACGGGTACGCGAAATGACCAACGACGGGTTTGCATTCCAATCTCCGCGGATTCCGATTTAAATATTCACCGGTATACGCATTATACGAACCGATATAATGTTGTGTCCTAAGTACACACACGCGTATTATATACATATATATATATACGTATATAAATAGGCAATATTATTATTCCATTGATGATGGCGGTTCAATACTCTAAACGGGAACGCGAGGTTAGCAAAGTCCGTAGCCTCCCCCCCGACAGCCTATTCAAATGGACGCCTCTGATTGTTCGTAACCGGCAAACTCCTCCGAGTCTTCGGCCGTCCGTTCTGTTCGTGTGCGACGGTTACGTGCGTACTCGCGTATGGAAAAAATATTTAACGATAAAACACACGTACGACGTGTGCCGGGCGCGAATGCAGACGAAAAAAAAAGAAAAAAAATTATAAAAATTTCATAAATGAATCAAAATCGACCCACTGTACCTTCACCCTTAGAAAGGGTAAATGCCCACCTATCATCCTTAACGAGCATACTCTGCCAATCGCAGCGAGCACTCGCTATCTAGGCATTATTATTGACCAACGTCTCACCTGGTCTCCTCATCTCCGTGACAAACTACTATCCTTAAATAATCGTTTCCGTCTTCTCCGCTCTCTTCTAACTTCCAGCCATATAAGCTTACCTACCAAGTTACTAATATACAAACTTTACCTCAAACCAATATGGACGTACGGAATCCAGTTATGGGGTTTCGCAAAAATCTCCAACATTAACCGCATACAGCGCTTCCAATCTAAAACCCTTCGTGCTATCACAAAAGCCCCCTTTTACGTATCTAACCAGTCCTTACATAATGACCTTGCCATCCCACCCGTCCTTGACGTAGCCAGAACCTATTACAGGCGATTCAATTTAAGTCTTCAAAACCACGCCAATCCCTTAATCAAAGGTCTTGCATCAGCAAATATACCCGGTAACCCAAGGAAAAGATTAAAAAGGCGGTGGTGTCGGGACCTGCTAATCTAAAAACTTAAATTGTAATATAATGCTATTGTAAACCCATATACTCATGTAAATAAGTAACTGTCAAAGTGCCTTTAGTGAAAGGTTTCTTTAATCTGTGTTTCACCCAAGCCATTACTTTTCTTTTGATCACTTTTGCTCATTGTTCTATTATGTAACAGATTGTAAATTATATAAATAAAAACAAAAAAAAAAAAAAAAATAAAAATTTCGCGGGGCCGAGGAGGTTTATGAAAAAAAATACATATATATATATATATATAAAACGTCTTACTCTTCTCTACTCTCCGGATACGCGTACGCGTATGCATTTATATAAATATTAATTTATTTTATTCGTAAAACTCGTCGGTCGTTTTGAAATGTAAACTGTTAAATTTGTCGGGGCCCCGGGTAATTCGTTTCGTAAAATTTTTCCTAATATTTCCGGGGAGATTAGACCACCGAAATCCCCCTGCGTTCGCAATTTAATTCGGGAAAATCAAAACGGCCCGGCGCCTGTACGGATCCAGTCCACGGATATCCAAACGCGTACCGGCGGTTTACAGAGAATAATCTCGGTGAAGTTAAATACACTTTTTTTAGCGTTTAGCAATATGTGATGTAGACTCGTAACGTTAACAAATATTTTGGCGGGTATTCGAAAACCGTAGCGACGGGCTAGGCTGCCGTTCGGGGTTGCTCCCGCCGGTCCCGGGCGGGCTGAGTGCGCAAACACCTAAAACCCGCCGCACCAAACCCCAGCCCACGGATGCTATCCCGAAAGGTTTCTCTCTCGTTTAACATCCGTGGCCGGCGTCGCGCGTTTTCTCGCAGGAAAAACATATCGGCGCAAGACACTGGGCCAATGTCTTTGTACCCAGTTGCCCAGCTGCCATATGGCCGTCGGCGTTAACTGGACCGGCATGCGCTCAAGTCAATATTTAAATGTCGGCGTCAAGCCGTACCCTGCACATGTCCCGGTTACAGCAGCACTCTTACCGCCGTCCTCTCTCCCCGAGTATGGTCTTAGCGTATACCTTCGAGAGCCGCAAGAGACCGTTGGCACGTGACCAAGCCGGCCACGGACCACGGCGGCCCTCGGACGTGCGGAGGACAATGTAAAAGCGTATGCCGCGAATCCTCCGGGAAGGAGGATGCCTTAAAGGCCGTAAAGCACCACGACCGGTGAACAACTGCGCAGCAAAGCTATGTGAAAACCAACCCTGTGCGAGCGCCCACTGGACATTGGTTTCGGAATCCTTCTCTGTTTTATAGGAGACGGCCGTCCCGAATTCGGTTGGCCCCACAGATAACAACGAAAAAAAAAAAAAAACAAAAAGCTCACTGCGCCACCACCACTAATGTACTGGTTAACGGAATCGTAGGCGTGTCTAGTGGCGACGGGTCGTACTCGCCGTGCATAGTGACGACCTGCGAATTTTGAAAATTAACTGCGGTTCGTATGCAACAATAAATCGTATCAATATTCATTTTTTTTTTTTTTTTAACGTTTTCTACGATAAGGTGAATTCGATGGCTTCTTCGGCATTTCAGAGTCTTCGGGCGCGCGCTTCTTTTATCCGGTTTCACGTTCGCACATTTAAGTTTGTGCACGGACCGCGAAAAAGATTTGGACACGTCTAATATACGAGTGGAATGCATATTTTATTTTATTTTTGGAAAATCAAATACGCTTATTTCACTCGTATACGAGAGATATTCCGGGCACGCAGTTATTTTTATTACTTTTTATTTTTTTTTTTTTTTTTGTTCTGTTGTATGAAAAACGAGACTGTTTTTTTTTATTTTTTTTATTTCCGATGCGATTTATATAACACGGGGTCCGTTCGGGTTGACCGAGTAAACATCGCGTAAGAGAACAGAAAATAAAAGCCGAAGAACGATTTTTTTTTTTTTTTGTATACAGTAAGCCTACCCACTCCCCCGCCCCCAGAAGGCTCACGACATAAAACCGTATGTGCTTTACACCGAACTGCCGACAAAAATCGCGCGAGGGTTGTGTACGTACGCGTTTTCTTTCGGCCGTGTCCGTTTCTGTCCCGCCGGCGAAACCCTTGTGACGACGAGCCACTGACCTCGAAAAAAAATCTCGTACATACCGTATACGAGAACCTATTATATTCACACACCCGTGTACATCATACCTTTCCCGAGTGGGTTTTTTTTTTTTAATAATTACATTTAAATGTATAGCGACGATATAATAGTAATGATATACGTACACACACGCCGTACCGATATTGTATTGTATACGGGTGCCCCGGGACGGTATACTATGGTAAAATAAAAAAAAATAAAAAAAAAGTTTTAAAAGTCAAGTTGCTTTTGTCATTATAATTGCGTATACAGGGGTTGTTGTTAACGTCCCGCTGGTACAATATTGAAAATAAATAACGTTTTATGTTGGCCACGCCGTTAAGCCTTTTAAATCTATTAAATCTTTCTATTTCTACGGGTAATTCATCTAAGTTTTAGAAATATTATACTTTACTATCACGAAAACACCGTTTTTGATAATATGCTAATTGCCATAACGACATTAACAGCTTGGGCTGTTCCCGAGTGTTAACCCCACGTACCTGATGTTTATTTTCGAAAATTGTTAAAACTATTATACCTGTAATGAGTGTGATAAGTTTTTGTGCCAAAATCACATGGGATTGATTTGTCATTCGTGTCTGCAAGGAGACAAATCCGGTAATGATTCTAGTGATACTGTTCAACTTTTATTTTATTTTATTGTGAACAAATATTGTTTTCCCGTTTTATTTCGTCGGACTGTTAATATTCTATTTTGTTTTGAATGCGAATAATTTATATTTTATCATTGTAGTGCGTTGGGTTTTATTTTCAGAGTTAGTAATTTAGAACTTCCATATTATTGGTTTATACGAGTTGAATGTTAAATACGTATTAAAATCGTGTTAACACAAGTAAGTATTGGATTTTGGAAGACAAGTCATTCTTTACAATATTGTTTACTCGATATTTATCTGTTTGTGTAGGAACGAAGTTGTTGAAATATATCTTGTGTCCTTAAAAATCGTTTTACATTACTATTTATAATGTCGAATAAGAAAAAACACCTCACAGTGTACTTAGTTACGTAAATTTGTATCGCGTACCTAACTAAAGGTTAGGTGATTTACGCGTTTTTGTTTTGATAAAAAACTAAAACCGTTTACACGTGTTTATTTTGCATTTATTTTTCAACGAAATTACATTTTTATTACTTGAATTAATACGCGTAACATGACTGGGATATGGTAACTAATAAGTCCGGGTAATTTTCTTTTTTTTTTAAAGGTTTAACGTTTAACTCAGGTTATTATTTTCCTGAAAATTGACTTACCTCAGCTTAGTTAATCAAATTCGATTATACATTAAAATTAACTATAACTTGGATTAGTTATTATTTTTTTTTTTTTTTTATTTTATTTAGGTGAACACCTTAAACCCACCTTAAATAATATACGTAATAAACTGCGTGTTGTTCGGAAAGCGCGAATCCTTCTGCTTGGTAGTCGCAGATGTCTTACATAATAACGGAATCCGTGCAATATGCAATATTAAATTGTTTACGCGATAAATATAAATATTTGAAATCGATCGCAAAAAGTTGTGCGAGTTTATAAACTACGGTTTAGATAGTTGAGCTTTGCTATTTTATTTTCGATAATTTCCGACATGGTTATGGTTTAAAACTCGATAAAATCATCATGTTTGACAGAATAACTCGGTTATTTCGTTCAAGTTTGATTTATTTACGCGTTTTTTGTTAAAAAAAAACTAAAACTTAACTTTAACCTAAAAATTAATTTTTTTGTCACCACTCGTAATACCATTAATACGCGTAACAAGACGGGTATATACGGTAACTATAGTAAGACAATAATGTTAATGTACAAAATACGTTTATAAGACAGTAGTCTGGTTTAGGGTAATTGAAAAAAAAAAATAATAAAAAAATTGAACTTTTAGCGTTTAACTCAGGTTATTATTTTCCTGAAAATTTGTCACTCAAAACTCAGTCACTCAAATTTGATTATATTTTAATATTAACTTTAACGTGGAATAGTTATGATTTTTTATTTTTCTTTTTCCGGTTAACTTATAAACCCACTTTTATAAATATAATATACGTAATAAACTGCGTGAGAACGAAAAAACGTTAATCCGTACGCTACAGATGTCGCAGATGTCGTACACAATAACGAAACCCGTGAAATATACAATATTAGTTTTTTATTTTTATTTTATTTTTTTCTTTTCGCCACCAGTTACGCGATGAATATAAAGAAAAATATTTGAAATCGATCACGGCAAGTCGTGTGCGTCGTAGTTCATGGGGCAAACAACGGTTAATGACAATTTGTTCTCTCGGTATATTATGGCCTCGAGGGTTTCCAATTTACTCGCAGATTCGGCTATCTATCTAGTCGTTTTATTGAATAAATTATTCGTAATTTGAGCAAGCGTTCGTATCGTATTGCGTTTTTTTTTTTTTTTTTTTTTTTTTGGACCGACTCGCCTACGTTCGTATGCATTTAAAAAAAAAATACAATTCATTCGTCCCGAATCGACAAGTACGGTCCGGTTTGATTAAAGACAATTGGCGATTCCTAGACGTTTCGTGTGTATGTCTACGGTCATTGTAATAATTTCTAATCCCGTACGAATCCGGCAACTCCGGGTTCGTCCGTGTCGTCCGCCGTTTCAAGACTAAAAAAACAATTATAATTTTTAATAATTCAATCTACTGTCTGTTACGGGTGTACGAGGGCGGGGACGTTATATTGCGCAATACTACACACTTTTACCGCTCTTGTTGTATTACGCGGACGCGTGTTTTAAAATGTAAATATTGGTTTTCGGCGTAATACAAACCAAGGTTTTAAACACCGTCGATAAAATATAATAGTATATTATATGCGGGCAGTGCGTATGATAATCATACGTATAGCGCAAATTCGTTTCTAAATAGCCGTATACTATTATTATAATTTTAATTCACCGACCAGAGCTATACATATATATATATATATATATATATATATATTTATATGTATCTAATGTAGCGTTCGCTTTTCGTTGGCCCCAAAATAAAATAAACTGCTTAAATTAAACCGGAATATATATATATATATATATATATATATATATATAAGGGAGAGAAAAAAATGAACAGGACTAATTATATTATATACGTACGACGAGACCGTCATCTCTCGCGGTGTCTGATATTTTTAACATTTTTATTTTTTATTTTTTTTCTCCTCGATATTTTAATGCAGTTATTAACTCGTCACGCGTCTCATATTCGGGCATTTTAAATATACACCTATATTATAATACGCGTATTATTACGTTTATACCGTGTGGTCACG
The DNA here is from genome assembly GCA_956483605.1 of Tuberolachnus salignus. Taxonomy (NCBI): domain Eukaryota; kingdom Metazoa; phylum Arthropoda; class Insecta; order Hemiptera; family Aphididae; genus Tuberolachnus; species Tuberolachnus salignus. Next base: position 4,935,933 of record OY101436.1, on the reverse strand, counting down.
ATATTAGGTACCACTTAATATTTTCGCATTAGATCGAAATAGGGTTTTCGGAACGTGACGGAAAGTACCGAAATGCAAATTTTTTTTTTTTAAATAAAATTCAAATTTTCAATCCATTCGGTAAGCGCGTGCGCATTACAACTTAATTTTATTTTATTTTTTTTTTTTTTTTTAAATGGTAAGTCCAATTTTACAGATACGGGTAGAGTAATTTTTTTTAAACAATTTTTGTACGAAAAGTTTTTATTTTTAATTCCGATATTGGCAACGTTACGTGATTTTGTAATTTAATAATAACCAATAATCTGTTTTTTTTTTTAACGAACTTTCAACTAAATAATAATTTTATAATCGACATTATTCATTTTCTATACGTACCCAATGTATACATAATTAATAAACACTTGTTAGTAATTTTTTATCGTAATTAATTCTCGTTTTATTAATTTATATACTAGTGAGATAAAATATAAAATAGTTAAATGTATAATAAAATTTATATAAGTTAACACATTACCAATTTTTTTTTTTTATTTACATTTTATTTAATAACCATATCTAACTATAATTTAAGACTTATTAACAAGTTTTTTTCAATAAATCGATCAAAGTGTCTACCTTGATTTGTCAAACGTCTCAACAATTCTCGTGATGTTACTGCTTTTATGTGATATTCGCTCGAATTATTACATTCGTTACAAACACAGATCATTCGTAAATATTAAATTTCAACATCCCAACTCATCTTCAACTTTTGATACAAAACTTGTTACAATAATTACACTCGAAAAACTGGAGTTGGCATTTGAAATAAAAAGTAAGTTTCATTGTGCATGCGCTTACCGAAAGGGTTAAATATTTTAAATCGATCTAAAAATGTGCATTTCGGTACTCTCCGTCAGGTTCCGAAAACCCCATGTCATTCTAAGGTAATCCAGGGATAGGTGGATCGCATCCCGTTGGTTCGTGTTTTTTTTTAAAAAAAAAATGTCTATTATTATCTAAGGAAAATAAATATGTGAACACGTTTTTTGTTTGTGATTGCGGTTACATTGATAAATCAGTGATAAAGGCAACGGTTTATCGTCGTTCGTCATATTAATCATATTACAGGAGTCATGGTTTTGTCGTTTTTTTTTTTTTTTTTTTTTAATTTTTCTAGTGTGATGCTGATATTGTGTTTTGCTTTTAATTATTTTGTGTACTTAAATAATCACGGCTAGTACGAGTAATTTATCACAACGGTACAAGTGGACGAATCACAGTTTATTTTGAAAGTGTTCCGAAAAGAATTGAATTTCCTACAGAAACACAGCTATCTCAAATACATACGAATTCGAATTATGGTTTACTAAATGAAGCAGACTTGAATCCGAAGGTAATTTTGTTTGATTTAATTGAATTACATTTGTTCGGTTGACAAAATTAATTGTATTCTTGGCGTTTTTAGGGATGATCATTCGAGTTATCGTGGGTTCGAAGCACATGATGTGTACACGTATCTCGGCATTTTGAATTCGCTGTCGAGTTTTCGGTTGCCAACATATTTTTATACTGACCGGACTCATAAAAGATACTTTTTGAAAGTATTTTGATTACGAATACTATTTATTTTTTATTCACATATTATCTCGTAGGCAGAGTCATCCGTATAGGGTTTCAGTGGCGTAGTCGAGAGGCACGGTCCCCTCAGTCGGCAGTGTTTTTTTTTTTTTTTTAAATATTTTCGTCATAATCGTTTTGTATGAATGTAACTTTACGGTGCACTCGGATTATTTTCATATTTCTTTGACATTATTTTTTTTTTTATTTTTTTTAATAATTTAAAATAGCACAGGGAAATTGTAATAAGTATTCGATTTCAAATAGAAATACATTTGAAAAATGTTACTCGGTATTCGAGTTACTCGTATCGGTCGGCCGCTTGTACTCGAATACTTTACAAGTCTGACGTTAACACCGATTTTCAAACATAATACAGCCGGACGATTTACCGAATGCAATTGTCACTTCGACGTTTTGAAGTGCGATTGTTGTTGCGGCCGTGAACCGAGAGAGGGGATCTCTCTGTCCGTGTGTTCAATTTCGGTTTTAAGGTAAAATCGAAAAATGACCTGAGGTTGCCCGGGGTATGCGCCGGGCCGTTTCCCTCAAATTTTCGGGCCGGGGAAATGGATGTTCGAGAGGTACGCGTATTGTATTTCGTCGTTCCGGTTTCCGCACAAAACTTTTGATTATTAATTTAGTTATTTTTTCCCCCCGTACACGATGTTTCTAAATACCCCAGTCCCGGTTGTCATAGCGTCGCCCTTGCCCCAGGGTTTTTTTTTTTTTTACTTTATTAGCAAAGGAATAAAACGCCTACAATCTACGTACGTAGACATTATAATTAATTATAATTCGTCTGATTTTATGTGAAATCTACGGAAAATCGTGTTTGACAGCGTACGTTTTCCGTAGATTTTCCTCGGTTCGGTCCGTCCGCGCGCCGTCTAATTAAACGCGTAAAACACAATTTATCGACTACCGTGCGTGTGCGTGTCCCGGCCGGGAGCTCGTGCGGCCGACGGATAAGAATATAACTGGACGTACCACAGGAACGTAGAAAGGAACGTAAAAGAAGAAGAAGAAGAAGAAAAATTATAAAAAAAAAAAAAAACCCAACAACAGCGAAATGCGAACGCATATAAAAAAAAAATTTTAAACAACAAAATATTCACGAATAGCTTAAACGGCCGTATATCGTGATGGACTATAATTGAATATTCATATAATATCGACGACGACGTCGCGGTTGTAGGTACGCGTTATGCAAATCGTACGCAGACCGTCAAAACGTTATATAAATTTTACTATTTTTTCTTTTTTTCTTTCTTTCTGTTTCCCTTCATCCCCACCCCGCCGCCTTCCCCTTTACATATTACACGTATACCCGTACGATATAATGAATAGCGAACAACTCGCACATTCGTCCGAGGTATATATGCAAATTTCAATAAAAAAAAAAAAAAAAAAAACACAAAAAATACCGTGTGTATTTATCGCGGAACCATCGATTAAGTCACTATATACTAACGGCGGATACGAAATTTAAAATAGATTATTTATTATCTTCTCTCGGGCGTGTACGGAAAAAAAAAAAAAAACACACAGTCGACACTGTGTTGACACGTCGAAACGTGTTTTTTTTTTTTCTCTCCGTTTTTTTCGTTTTTAAATACCGTCAAATTCGTTTGCGTTGTATAACTTAGTTATTATCAAATATCGATCGAGAATGTTAATACGCGAGGGTATCGGATATGTTCGTAATCCGTGTCAACCACACGGCGTTCCTCGACCGGTGGTGGGTACGCGAAGAAAAACCGCTTTTAAATAAATTAAAAAGAACGAAATAAATAAAAAAAAAAAAAAAAAAAACTAAAAATTCACAATTTATTATTTTTATACACGAAAAATAATTTTAAACGTGGAAATCGATTTGGGACTGAAAGTTACCGACATTAAACAGCACCCGAACTAGTAGAACTAGTAAACACATAGACAGATATGCGGTTTTCCTATAATACGCGCGATTGTTTCCTTTACCAACTTGACGCGAGAACGAAAGTGACAATAATATTATTGTGCTATCGTCATCACATTCAAAAATATTTCTGAGCGGTACTCGGATATAAAAATGAAAAAAAAAAAAAAAATTGAATAACCGATGGTCAAACCGTACGTGTGTTGTACGCAGCAACGAACGCCAGCCAATTCAGACCGTCGTGCGAACTACAATATTGTACACAAAGTGCATCGATGCAGCAACAATATACGATTTCGTGTTTGAAAATGTATATATATATATATATATAAAACCCTAGAAATACGCAAAATAAAACGTAATTTTTGAATAACCCCTAGTTAGGGGGAACGCGATTCGAATTTGTACGGTATTCAGGGGATGGTGTTTTCGACAACCGAGTGATGAAATTGCGCGAACGCATATACGACATCCGGAACCGAGGATAATCGACGACGACGTAATGTAACAATTTTATCGAATTCAATACTCGTACCGTGTATGGAAAATCGATAATTTCGACCGACTAATATTATCCGACAGCGTGGGCAGGTGTATATACCGAAACGGGGACAATAGATAGTAGGTACGCATTGTAGGTGACAAATAGATACACTGTAGGAAAGGTCGTGTCGAGTAGAATCGCAATGCGAAAAACAATTTCACACATACATCGCCGTCGAGGTAGGTAAAATACTGTTTGGGGCAAACACCTCCTCCCAATATAAAAACGTCCGTACCAATAATATGAGAAGAAACGCCGGCGCAGAACGTGCGTTTGTGCCGTGAAACGCATGACTTTAGACCGTGTTTGGTTTTTTTTTTTTTTTTATCGCGTACCGAAACGGACGACAAAATGTAGAACGACAACGTAAATTCTATTTTGATATTTCATCAAATTCGAAATTGAATACAGATCGATTTTCGGTTTTTCATAAAACGTCTTATTTATACGATTGTATAAAAACTCGGTGGCGCACCGGAACGATTATTGAACCGCGGGGGCTAAGGAAAAAAAAAAAAATCATTTTTTAAACGTTCATGGAAAACGACGTAATTTAACGATCTAAAAATGATTTAAATAATACGACATTTTTGTTAATGTTTCGATGGTATTATTTGTCAGTGTTTCGCAAAACGTTTATTATTTCAATCGTCTGGTTCGGTTGAAATCGTTTTTCCGTATGGTTCACCAATGTCAGCGTGTGCGTCTCCTCTATTCGACGGCGTTGGCTCTTCAGTGTTCCATACGCGAATTGTAGGCGATTGCTGAAGCCTATATTTTTTTGGCGGTGTGGCTAGCGATTGTTGGTCCCGTTGTTGCCCGGTGTCCATGTAATAACCGTGCAAATAAATCACGAAAACGATATAATATTGTTTTTTTTTTTTTTTTTTCCCCCCGGTCGAATCCGGACCGTTACCGTTCTACACGAAGAACCGCCGGCTAATAACGGCCGATAAAATCCGCACGTGTTATCTGCGCCGGCCTTTAGACTACACACTTTATTACACCTACGGTACCGTCGTCGTCGTTTTCCGGGCGATTCGCTCTGATTCGGGACGGCAGTGTAAGTACGGGCACGGGAGGTATACGGTTTCTAGACTGCGAATCTATACATTTTATAATAATATGATGTTCAAGAGTCGGCCGATCCATCACGCGGCTGTCGTATTTACACTCTCTTTCTCTATATATATATATATATATATCTCTCTCTCTCTCTATATATATATATATATATATAATACAAATATAGTACAAAACGGGCGGGGTATCTCGCGCAGTGGCACTCGGCTTTCCGAAAGATAATCACTCGTAAAGACCGTCTCGTCTCCGCCGCCCCGTCGGGGCCGCTTTTATATATTATTATACGTAGGTGTATACACCCCGGGAAATCGAATTTTCGACCCCGGCGTAAAGATTTCGTCCGGCGGCTCTCTCGCGGATTTATTTCTCTCTCTCTCTCTCTCTCTCTCTCTCTCTCTCTCTCTCTCTGTTTCTCTCGGTGAGCGCGGCCGCGCGTGTGTGTGCGTCTATTTTGTTCCATCGCTCGAAAAACGACGCGACCGCGATCTCCGGGGGAAACTCCGGCGGTGATTACGGTGTGGCGGCGACGAGATTACATCATTCGTTAAAATCCGACGGCTTATTTTCGAGACGGGGCACGCCGCGGACCCGGCGGAGATGAGATGATATACGCCCGTCGTAAAAAAAAAAAAAAAAAAAAAGTCCACAATACTTCGCACCACGGGCGGGCGCCATTGTTGGTGGTGGAAAAATCGAGAGCGAAGTACGATCTCATATTTAATTCGGGTCGGCGCGAGAACGAAAAACGATTCTGAGCGAAGTCCGATTAAAAATGTTTTGATATATATATATATATATATATTCACAATTGGAAATCGCATTAGTCCGCATTACTACGAAATAAATTACAATTTGTCCGTGTTTTTTCGTCTCGAACTGTTGTGTAATTATATGGAATCGAAATATTTTTACCCGCTCGAATTCGCTTGTAAAATTGTTAAGCATCCCTGCTCGGCCAAAAGAATTTAATCCACATAAACCGTATAAAAACTAAAAAAAACCTAGACAATTCCAAATATCTATAAATAATTCATAAATCGCCAGAATGTTTTAGACATTTTTCATAGAAACGGCTAATATTAATATTCTGAATATATAAAACATCAAGTCTCTACGGTTTTTTTTTTTTTTTTTTTTTTTTAAGCGAGTTACATTAAAAAGAAAAAAATCGATAATTATGAAACCATTAGTACAATTTCTCAGTTTTTCACAATTATCAAGAAAATTACGACGAAAATAAAAATAAAAAAAATCACCAACCCACAATGCCACAACTAGATGCAAATTTCTTTCAGAAAAAATACTACACTTTAAAATCGGAACGAGTTTTTTGGTAGAAAAGTTGTTCACAGACGGAATAAATAATAATAAAATACCAATACATTCCTGGCTTCGCTCAGAATCTATAATAGTGTTCGGTAGGAGTGAAATTCATTAAATTATACAAGATGGTAAAAAGTTTAAACAAATAATTACCTATTTTATCCCGAGTCAATATTTAAAAACATTCCTATTTTTATTGCAAATTGAAATTATCTTGGTTGGAAAAAAAAAAATAATAAAACCATTATTTGGCCGTACACTTTTTACGTTACGTTTCTTTCGCGGTTTTTCCCAAATTATCAGGAAAACTACGGTGAAAATCAAAAAAAAAAAAAAAAAAAAAAAAATGACTTTCGCAATGCATCAAACACATTGGGTCGACAATACATTCAGAAAAGACTCGAAAATCGGTACAAGAATTTCGGTAGTACAGTCCGGTCACTGACGGGTGGCTGGATGGAAACAAACACATCGCGGTAAAACAACGGCCAGATACTGAAAATTTCGCCGTTAGCTCTCGTATAATATTTTGCGCGACCGTTCGACACGACGGGTTATACGTAGAAAAACAAAATTTAACAAAAAAATAAAAAAACCTAATCTAACAATAATAATATATACGCGTGCGGGCGCGCGCACGTAATAATAATGACGAAGAAAATAATATTATTTAAGTCGGGATTTGGATTTAGAGAACCGGAGGGATAAAAACTTACCGTATAATGTAATACAATATATATATACGTATATAAACGAGTGGAAACCGCCGGCGGTTTTGAATAAAATATTACGCGTATAAAAAGAGTAGAACAATTTGGTCGGATGACGGTTTAATAACGGCGCGCCGCGTCGGGTAATATTGTACTTTATATAATATTATATTTTTTTATATATATATATATATATATATTTTTTATTTTTATTTTTTTCCCAGACACGCAATTCGAGAACATTGCAATTCGTTTATGTTCGGGTCTTCGGGTAGATGGAAATATGTAGTGCGTCTGTTTTAACAACTCCGCGCGAATCGCTACAAGAAAAACGAAATTGCCGGTACGTTTGCGCGGCCGGTTTAACCGTCCGTAGACAAAACCCGGGACGCCGCGATTTGAATATTTCGGGGCGCCACAATCGGCAATTTTCCACTCGAATCCCTACTGCGGGTCACGAATCCCATTCAGTAAAGTTCTTAACGTTTAAGTATGTCCCCTATCCGTGGATACGACCGTCGGTATATAAATATATTACGGTTACAAATCGAGGGCCCGAGATCAGAAGTCGTCCGGAGAAAGGCGGCGGTAAGGTGTAAGTCTATGGGCCCGTGCCGTGTCCTCCAGCAAAACGGTAAACCGGGAAGATTGTACAAGGTTATTCGAAATTATTCATTTTCGATTTAATATGCTCGAATATTTGTGTTTTTTATGTTGATAAAACAACGTATACCTATTATACATTAAATAAAAGAAAAATACGCAATGTTTAATTGATTTGTTTAAGCGTGGACGTAGCCACGTTTGATGAAGCATTTCTAAATCAGATCTACCATTTTACTGCGATTTCGAAAAAAAAAAAAAAAAAAAAAAAAAAAAAAAGGACCACAAACCTGTGTCTTTGATACGGCACAGAACACATTTACTTTCACGGTCGTGTTCGACTACGGGGGTTGAGGATCGTCCGTACCCCATACATGAACATTATGACGGTTATGACCTTACTACTTAAGTGGAAGATTGCTTCTTTGCAACTTCAACAGATGCAACCTTATATGGTTTCATAGTTAAACGCCATCTCAAAATACGCCAAACAGTTTTTTTTTTTTTTTTTTGGAATTTCCAGTTAGTTGACTAACACTGACTGCGTTGAAAACTCGCTCTAATTCTTTTCACATTATCATCGGATACACGACGTGGTGGTCGGCTTGTGATTTTTCCTTCGCACAAACACTCTGTTTCTTCAAACTGCATAGTATGTAAATAGCTGACAAAGTGTGTCTTCACTGGAACGCTTCTTAAATCTGTCTATTCTCCAAGCCACATCTTATTCACTTATCTATTTTACTTATTGTTCAATTTTATGTAACAGATTGTAAATATATATATATAAAAAAAAAAAAAATCTAATTTAAATTTTTCGTACGGTATTTCACGACGCCCGTTGCGGGTTCGTGTCTCGTAGAATTGATTTCGATTAATCGAAACGCGGCTGTTTGCCCGTAGTCCGTAATCCCCGTGGCTTTGATCATTTCGATATTTTTACTATTATATAAATATTACACCGAGATATATTCCGTTTTCGGATTGACGCGCCTTGAAAATACGTGAAAGGAAATCGGAACAAAATTTCGAAGAAAGAAGAAGAAGAAGAAAAAAAAAATCTAATAATATTCGAAAAACCGTCTTCCGGCGTACGTTTTCACACCCGTACATGTTTGACAATGATAATGATAATGATGATGATGATGATGATGATAATAATAATAATATTCCGGAGTCATATTGTTCACACGCACACGTTTTTAGGGTCTTTCGCCCCACGAAAACACGTGCCGGTTGACGAATACGCGTTTTGTACGGTATAAGCTCGGTAATGGTTAAAATAAGAAAAAAAAAAAAAAATAAGACAAAAAAATATGGGGGGAAAAAAAAAAAAAAACAAAAAAACATCCGTACACAGTTTAAAACCGTGCTCCGAATCCCGGGTGGTGCGTGTGTTCTAAAACCGACGTTTCTGTATTATAATCCCGGATCCAGTGCGCGCGTCACGCGTTTATGTCGACGACGGCCGCGGCCGCGTTCAAGTGATTTGTCGGACGCGTCGTCGTAATTATCGTCGTGGCCCCCGCCGCCGAGTGTGCGGGACGACGACGATCGTCAAAAGACAAATCGTTCGGTTAATTCCGGAAATCCCCTCTCGGCCCGTGAAAATGGCTTACGCCGCACGCCGGTATGAAATATATAGTGCCGGGATTATATATATATATCTATAACGTTATATTTTCGGTATATCTTCACGGCGATAGTGTTTGGGATTTTTTTTTTTTTTTTGCTCCCGCCGCCGTCGCGGGAACGCGGGCCGGACGAGAGCACATAAATTAGCCGACGGTTATAATTTCCATTCGGTCGGGTTGGCGTCGAGGCGACACCGCCGCTAGTGGCGTACGGCGGTCGGGCGCCGAGTACGTTTGTTGTATTTTATTTCCTCGGCTGTTATTGTCCCCGTCCGTTTCGACAAACGCGCCGGCCGTGGAGAGCGGGAGAAAGAGAGAGAAATAAAGAATGAAAAAAAAAAAAAAAAAAAAAAAAAACCGTATAACTTAGCGTTGTAGATTGCACGCATAGGAGTGCGCGAGCTCGTATATATCTGAACGACCGAGCAGATGGTTAAGTTAATCCGATAAGTCGCGGCGGAGGAGTTGTGTAATATGTGTGATCTTGCGAGATTTCTTTCTTATTTCAGCCCCTGTCCTTTGGCAGCACTCGGCGATATTTTACCGCGAGGCGCACATCGGCCAACGCGACGGTACATACAAACCGTATTAGTATTGCCATTTTATTAATGTTGTCGCGCGAAAAGCGACCGGGGGGAAAAAAATCGACGGCCCCCCCCCCCAACACCAGTCGAGTTAGTATATTATTATAGTTGGCACCGAACCCGCGAATTCATATCGTATTCAAAATACTTTCAAAATCTTTCAAAAATTAAATTCGATATAAAATTTAAAAAAATCAAGCAATATTGTGTGATATATTTTGTCGGCCGTTACATATATTATAATTTTTTATGAAATTCTCATTGACCGCCCCTGGGTCGAATTGACTGCGTCAACTGGACGATAATTCGGGGTTTGTCGACATAAACCGATGATTTTACGTATCCCCGAAAGCAAAGAAAAAAAAAAAATAAAAAATCACACGTGACATTGCCGACCGTTGGCTGGTCTCCGCGAAGCGAAATCAGTCGACCTGGAAATCGTTTACGGAGCAGCGCAATTGTTTCTCCGGGTGTGCGGCGGCAAGCAGCTGAAACCGAAATTTGTATGTTTCCATTACATAGAGAAAAAATCTGTTATCATTATCCGTCACGTCTAGACTTTTCAAAAAAAAAAAAATAAAAAAAAACTAGCGAAGGATTTTGTGGATGCATTTTATACGTAAGGGTTTTCCGTTCCCCCAAAATCGCTAATTCTGCTTATTCGCGTGTCTGCCCAAGTGAAAGTTTGCCTCGGCAGTGAAAACTGTCGTACTGTGTGGCCGCATAACTTCTATCGTGTTTTTTTTTTTCTCTCGTTGTTGTGAGTTTTTCAAAGGTTTTTGAAAAATTTACTAGAAGTCTAGTAGAAACTTTATATTCGAATAAAGTAGCACCGGGTGAAAATCCCCATCTTTTAAAGTACGACGTGAATAATTTTGGGCTGTTTTAACAACCGAATTATTAGGACATTATGAGGTATGTATAAGCAGCTATATATATATATATATATATATATATATTTGTTTTAAACAGAATAGTATAATATATATACAGAGTGTTTTTTATATTTTTTTATCGTGACCCAGCGATTATCTACACAGATTTTGAGTAAAATCGATTTTTTTTTTTTTTCAGATGTCTTAGCATATTCGTATTAACAATACAATTTAAAATTTGCCCATTTATCAACACGGTAAGTTGGGAATTCTCTAAAATGTCAACATTATTGATTACTTATATTTGTATTTATGTGAAATATTATCGAAAACGAAACTATGAAATTTTAACGTATTCGTAAGAATATGAAAATATTGCACGTTATTATGTAAACTGATGTCTTTGTAACGGCGACTTTATTGGAAACAATACATATTATTATATAATTTTAAAAATAACGATTTTTTAAGTTTGTATTACATTATACCGTCATTGACTTAACAAAAGAGAAACTTTTTTTTTTTTATCAAAACAATGTCTAAATGTTATTATTTTTTTAAATAGAAGAAAAATAATTTATTTCGTCTTTTTAGGGAAATATATATACATACTATTTTTTTTTTTTTTTTCGTAGCCAAGTTCATTCAATATGTGTATACTGAATTTTCTGTAAAGCCATCTTTACTTGACTGCACTTAGCAAGGTAAACAAATGTCTATACAAACATAGCCCGTTCATTAAAAAAAAAAAAAAAAAAAAAAAAAAAAAAAAAAAAAAAAAAAAAAATGTTACGAAACAATAATGGTGTTATTGAAAACTTTTTATAATTTTTTCAAAAGTAAATATTATCCCGCAATTGCAAAATATTATGAATAATTTAATCGTGAAAATGGCCTTATAACCATTAGTACGGTATTAGTTTAAAATAAATAAATAAAAACATATTAGAAAAATTCCAACGCCCAATATAAATGATTTTAAAAAAATCACCGAAATTTATTGAATATTTTTCCAAGTCCAGAGAGGGTTAACGTGGTTTGAGGCCGTTTTCGATTATACATCGTTGAATAATAGTAATTTTAATTATTACCTATCTGTGAAAAGTTTAGGTCTCTGCGATTATTCTGAACCTAATTACAAAACAATAGAAAAAAATCCAAAACAAATAAACCGTTATTGTCGTAATTTTCCGTCAAATATTAAGAAAACTACAACGGAAATCGAAAAAAACGACCTTCGCAGTGCATCAACTAGATCGAAAATTCTTTTAGAAATGATGAGGTACATTTGAAAATCAGAGTATGATTTCTGGTAGAAAAGTTGATCACAAACGGAAAAAAAAAAAAAAAGCACATACCATAGTAAAACCAATATAAATTGCTCGCTTCTTTCCGAATCTAAAATAATTGTCGGTCGATAATGTTCCTTAAATTATACAATAGTTGTGAGTTAAAACAAATAGTTATTTAAACTAAACCACGTTTATGTTAAAAATAATTCCATTTTATTTTTTATTTTTTTTTATCAAAAATGTGAACTATCCCGGTTAGTCGGTCTCGCCCGTTCTTATTAGTTTTCAATTATCGATTCGTGTAGAGATTATAATTAAATCGAACTATTTGAACTGATTATTATTAGTCTATTAGACCATTATTCTGACGAAATAATATCGTATAATAAAATTAAAAAAAACGCTACGAGTTACGTAATACGTAATTCGTTGGCGACTATAGGATGCGCATTAAAAATAGTGAATATACACAATATTTCGTTGTAATCCAACCGCATATTTCAACTTTTTTGAATGCGTATATGAATGTTTTGTTTTTATTTTTTTTATTATTATTATTTTCTGTTAGCAAATTAAGTCTCTGGTAATATTATTTATTTATATTCTATAAACCGTGTATAACGTAATATTATCTGTACTGTGTTGTAAAAAAAAATTATGAATATATGCGTTTGATAAACGGTTCGAATAACTAAACTAGTTTTCGGTCGTATACTCCGTCGAGTTCACCGTCCGGAATTGTTTTATTTTTTTTTTTTTTTAACTACAGAGATAATCATATTGTTCGGACCGGCGCGGGACAAAAAAAAAAAATAAAAAAAATATTCACGAACAGTACATAAGTAGACGTATACGTCTACATCCTAACGTGGTATTAAAATTCGATAAACAACGGGGGAAAAAAAAAAAAAAAAAAAACGAAAAACAAAACCAGGACGTGTACTCCGACCGCCCCCTTTGTACCGCTCCGAGTCGTGTACGCGTCGCGACGAGCTGGTGGTATTCTTCCCGGAGCGGCGCAATTACACTTCCGCGGTCGGAATGTCCGTGCGGCGCGATGGCGCCTTCCCAGGGCGACCAGACGACTAGGTATTTACCGGTCGTGACGGCCCACACTTAAATTAGGGGGTGGGTGGGGCCCGGCTAGAGAAGACCGAAGGATGAAAAAAAAAAAAAAAAAAATAACAATTTTTATATATTATTTACCCGAGTATAGGAGGAGGAGGCGATAAGTTAATATCATTGGGTGGTCCGGTGTGGGGCCCCCCCGAGGCCTTATTATTACGCGGTGACGTCACCGGACACGAGATCCGGCACCACGCGCGGGTCGCGGTGATGTCTTGTGTGTGCTCTGATTACTATAATTAAATATTGTAAGGCCGAAAAAAAAAAAAAATAATAATAATAAATATATAAAAATAAAGACCGTGTTATATACGTGTATGATACAGAGGTGGGTATATAATAATGCGTACGACGTATATTGGCGTATATTGGTGGGGAAACTTTCGGAAAAAATTACCACGGTGAGCGAAAAAAAAAAAAAAAATAAAAAAAAAAAACAAACAAACAGACCTCTGGCCGTTTAACGAGACCCGACAACGAGCCGCGACGAGATCGTTTCGCTCCGGGAGTCACGAAGACGGCGAAGACGACGGCGGGCGCGAGGGCGGGAGCGGCACGGTTTTCCGGTTTCGGCGGCCGAATCTCGTTTGATTAATACTAATAATTATTATTATTAAACTTTTTTTTTTTTTTTTTTTTTAACATTTATTATTAAATACACAATCTGTAATTATGACTTTACAATAAGCGTATATGATGGAGGTAGGTTTGGTTAGACTTAGGCATGGCTTGAGTGACAGGAGACAAGGAGCCACCCCCCAGTGGGAGGCACTTAAGGGTAGAGGTTTGTTTTTAGAGTGTAAGTAAGACAGAATTAGATTGAGGGAGGGGAGTACAATCGTTTTAACTTGGTAGGTCACGACACCAGGTACGTTTAAGTCGCCTTCTGGGGTCACCAGGAATAGCGTTGGTAGAAGGTTTTTTCAACGTTTTGGACTGTAGGGGGCTGGCTAGGTCTCTATGTAGAGTATCGTTAGATACATAGTACGGGGCTTTGGTAATTTGACGGAGACATTTCGATTGGAAGACTTGGATTTTGTTTAGGTTGGACGGTTTAGCTGCGCCCCAGAGTCGGATACCATACGCCCAGATCGGTTCGAGTAGGAGTTTATATAAGAAAAGTTTGTTTTTTAAGTTGATGTGTTGTGAAGTGTATAGTAGTGAACGTTGAGGCGAGAACGGTTATTTAAGGCAAGTCTTTCGCTATGGGTATGAGTCGCGCAGGTTAGCCGGCGGTCTAGATGTAAGCCTAGGTAGCGGACGTTTTGGGCGACTGGCAGGGTGTACATTGTTGAGATGGATTGGAGGGCAGACCGTTTGCCTTAGTGTGAATGTACAATGTGGATGGACTTTTGCTTCACTATCCCCCAATATTTATACCAGGTTGATAGTAGATTGAGGTGATTTTGGACGTGGTTTGAAGCCGTGCCATGGTCGGAATGGATGGCTAGAAGTGCCTTGTCGTCGGCAAAGTCGGCAAAGTTGTAGTGTCGGGGGGAGGGGGGCGGTAGGTAGATCAGAGGTGAATATATTAAAAAGGAGAGGTGCTGTTGCAGATCCTTGAGGGTACTCGACCGTGAATCGGTGATATTTCAGATAGGGTGGAAGTCAGATCGTACAGAGAAATGTCTGCTTTCTAGATAAGATTTAAATAGAAGACGGTAGTATGGGGGGGGGAGAAGGGAGAGAGTATATTTAAATTTGTAGAGTATGCCTTTACGCCATACTCTGTCAAACGCTCGTGCCGCGTCGAGGAATACGACACCGTATCGTTTTCGCTCCGACGATTTTGGAATGCCTACTTATAAATTTAGTATCGGCGGCGACGCGTTGAAATTTATATTGAAATTATATCGCCGAATTAATATTCGCGAACCAAGAGTGGCCGAGTACCGAAACTCTAACTCGGCACCCTCATTCGTGAAAAGACCAACGATTTGTAGGAAAAAATTTAACCGTATTATTAAATAGATTATGTCGCTGTTTTCGTACCGAAATATTGTACGGTTGTATATCGTTGAGCAATAGTAATTGTAATTATTACCTACTCGAGGAAGGGAATTTGGTAGAGACCGGCAGCCGCTACGGGCCCGTGAAAATTACATAATTTCAGCGCCCCCCCAACATTTGGGCTCGAGTTGCTGAATGATATTATTGGGCTAAGCATAACGGTCAGATTTCCCGAACGGTTTTTAATATTATTATTATTATTATCATAGTTTCGACATCTGTACCATCGTGCTGTGGGCATTGCTGCCGTTGCCAGCTAACATTATAAACCGCAGCGGTATTAAAAACTAGTAAAACATAAATTTACGATTAGTATAGGGTTTTCAAACCCCCCCCCCTCGAAATATCTGGACAAATTTTAAAAATAAATTACCCAGCCCAATAACTATTAATAGTTATTTACAAGTTTCCCGTGAGATTTACAAATAAAATAGAATAATATATACAATATATGTAATATATACGAGTGTCTAAACAGTAATAGACTACGATAGTTATGAACATTTTATATTTTACATTGTCGTGCCCGCCACCTCCTCGAATGAATACCGTTCGTTATACATTAATCAATATTCGCCGAGACGTATTCGATCCACCGTTCGCATTACACGGTCATTATCAATCGGCCGCCGGTTCTATACGACTCTAAACCGCGGATTAGCTTATCGAATCAAACAGGCGAGTTACGTCAATACGGATTTATAACAAAATATATACCCAAACACTCTTTCTCTTTTGTTTTAGTCGCAATCAATCCTCAAATTGGTTTGCAGCTTCTTTCCTTTTTCCGTTTATGCCGTCCGGTTTTCTTTTCGGTAATGGATACGAACCGCGCGTCTTGATCTTTCGCAATCTGTTTTTTTTTTTTTTTTTATTTTATATATATTCAGTCCTACTATAAGGCCGTGCTATTCGCGATAGTACTTCTCTTAATCGTTTCCCTATGTAATCAATTTCGACAGACTTTCGTGTAATCCATGTCTGTGATTATATACAGACCAATTCATTCGTATCGTATTCTTATCAAACTCGTGGTTTCACTTCCGTATATTATGCGTTTGAATAAATTCTTTCTTAAATCACCATTTGTATTGTTTGACGTTAATATAATGTTATTTTGCTGTTAAAAAGCTGATTTAGCACGGACAATTCGTTTCAAAATCGTTGATTTATCACTCACACTATTGCTGGATATACCGCCTAAATTATGTTAACAGATCATACTTGTTTTTTTTTCTAGGTTATCGACACTGTGCTTATTCTTATCTAACATCACTGCATTTGTTTATTTGCCATCGAGTCCAGGACCGGACTGGGTAGTATTGGGTCCAGTAAACGCCGTAAAAAATGTCCGGGTATTAACAACAACGCATTTGCGTTAACCGTCAAAACACACCATTGTTTAAACTATAAAAAAAGTACCCGAAATGAATTTAGTTTCACTAAACTTGAAATTTTTTTTATCCCCGGATATCGTTCCGGTATAATGCGCGTGTTTGTCGTTTGCTATTTATCCAAAATTATGTCGAAACGGAGATGGATATAGTAATTTTGTTCCGTTGTCCATTTTTTAAACGCTAATAATAATAAAACAAAAGTATTGTATATAAATAATCCGACGTGTCGGATCGAGTCTAGTGATTTTTTTTTTTTTTTTTTTGATTTTTATTCATAATTTATGCCTACACTATATTATAATGAAATTGTAATTTTGTCGATGGCGATAATAACGGCCGCAATACGAACGTGTTGCGTATTATAAATCCAAAGAAACCGTCGTCGTCGTTTTATTCTATACGACAGTACCCCGGTATTGAAATAAAATCGAAATGAATATTACCTAAAAAAATAAAAAAAAAAAATACTCATAGTTTTCGTTGCGATTTCTGCTGAACGCGTATCGGCTGAATGCATTTAATGTAATCGAGTTTATGCGATTTGGTCGGCGTAATATCGGACAGTTCGGCGGTACTCGTGGTTACGATTAAATAGATTTCCGTGTCGTTAATGATAATAATATTTTACAAACGAAAATAATACGTAATTATACGGTTTAAATAGCCGACGACGATAAACGAGTACGGACGCACGATCGCCACCACCTGTTATACCGGGGTGGGTGGTGGTAGGGTACCTGTTATAGTAATATTATAACGTACTTAAAAACGTAATAAAATTATTAATATTATTATAGTGGAGTTTGTTGGTTTTTCGAGTACGCAAATATTAATAATTTCGTAAACGCGTAAAATATAATAGTCGAAAATTTACTGCTACCTACGTAGCGATCGCCGCTGCAATAATAATATCCGGCGTCGTAAATAATGTTTTATATTTATTTCCCGTAATTGAAATTAATATCATAATAATAATAATAATAATAATATTATTACGGTAAAACGATATAATTAGCCGATTCGCGCGGTTGTAGACCGTGAATTTTTTTTCATTTTTTTTTTTTTTTTTGTTCTATTATTACGGCGGTCATTATTATCATAATTTTTTAATAACTCATAACGATAATGTCGGTACATTAATTACGCCGTGGACTGAACTACTATATAAGCAGATGTATAATTATAATCTATATGCGTACGTACCGAAGAAGCATTACAGGAAAAAAAAAAAAACCGTCGGTTATTATATTATTATTATTATTATTATTATTATTATTATTATTGTTACCATATTGTAACAAACCTACGGGTTGTTGGCGAAACGCCGAAATATCGAAGGCTTAAATCACAACGGTTACTCATAACTCGTATATTACGCTGTTGAAATTCACCGATAAATACGAAAGTTTGAACAATAATAATATATTGTTTTCGATCGGTTAAATATTTCGTCTGCCGTCATATACCGGCCCGGTCATTTTACGTGATCTCTAAAATCGTAATCGTTGAATATTCCGTACATACTGCGCTCCGTTATTCAAAAGTACGTTCTTGAAAAAGTTTAAGGAAGGCGTTAATGTAGCGATTATTGGACAAACACTCGCATAAGACTGGTAAGCGTTGTCGACAAACTCGCCGGACAGAAAAGAAACTGACGATGTTCGGTTACAAAATATCGAGAAGAATCTGTGACCCGTGGCTTGATAGAACAACAGATAATTGACAAAGAAGATACAATAGGGAGCTGTATGACGCGGTGGACTTGGCGTCGGTGATCTAATTGTGTATAATGAGGAGAGGAGAGGACGATTGCCACTGCGGATAAGAACTCGCTGTTCATAAACCCAGGAAAAGACGGATCGACGTTCTCCAAGAGGATCTAAGGAATACGCGAGTGAAAGACCGGAGAGACGGGGTCCAAGACGGTGGCGTGATGTTTTGGCGGCGAAAATTGTTACGGAGTCGTAAAGTGCAGACGAATAATGTAATTCGTTTAATAATTTTACAGTTAAACGTATCGTAATCTTGATAACCAAATCACGCGTAGAATGATTATTGTTATTTTTTGAGGATCACGGTAAATTATCTGGCCGATAGCGGAATATATACGACACGGGCCGGAATTTATTTATTATTATTATTATTATTATTATTTCGAAATAAATACGACGAAGACTTAAGGCATTCTATAGTGCAGCTATTATTTCTAACCCGCTGTCTTTGTCAGCAGCGTGCCGGCACCGCCGCCGCCGAAGACGTGTCGAACAATGTGTCGATAGCGTCTATTATTCGTTCGTCTATTGGTGTCTGCTGGTTTCAACGATATATAATAACGTCACGATGACTTTTCCGAACTGCGTGGGCGATTCGAAGCGGTTAAATGTACTCGTATATATATATATATATATAAAAAAAAAAAAATTAAAAAAAAAAAATAGAAAAACAAGACAATGCGTGCGCCTGTACGTTATTCGTCACTGCGGCGTTATGAACACTAAACGTATATTAGCGGTTGAACTATTTGGTTTGAAATGTGAAAAAACGCGTTAAGTTTTTACTATTTAGATACTGAACCGAACGAGAACAGTATTGGTTTTGCTATGGTGTTTTTTTTTTTTTCTATCTGTGTTCGAATAAAACACGCTATCAACCAACACACATAGGACGTTTCTTGGGGCGTTTTAGATCCACAAGCGATGTGTATCTGGGAGACGATTTTTTGTTGATTTCCACGTGTAAAAATATAAATTTCGGTGAGAATTATTATCGTATAGAGACCTGCGATTTTCACCGAACGTTTGTTGTATTTAAAGTATAACAATCGCGTGATAGGGCGATAATACGCATGGACCATAATATGAAATTATCGTATTGCGATATTTTCAGAGAGAACGGTTGGTAATAGTGAAATTGTGTGCCTAGCCCATTATCAATTTTCCGACGACTATAGTAATATCCATAGGACCTACGCGTTGGAGCCAATATGTGTGCGAGAGAGACGAAGACAAACTCATAGCTTACTTTTCCATAATTAAGATAAGAATTGAATATCTGTGAATCGGTATCGCGGTTCGCCAAAAGTATTCAATTCTTATATATCGCCTTTATTATACGGAATTCTTTTATTCTTTTATCGCTATATAATACTTTTTGGATAAGTAAGCTACGACGAGTCTGCGTCTTTCGCATATATTGTGCCGGCCTTCAGTAGCGGTCACCAGTGATGGAGTGAACTTTTCACTGAAATGACGCTGAACAATTTTTCAACACCCGCCATATATAATACATATTTAATCAATTATATTGAAATTATACCTATCTGTGCCAAAGGGTGTTGACAAGTTTCCTCAGTGGCTGTTTTCGGAATTTAAAAAAAAATGTACCGGTGGCCCTCCTCGACCGAATGTGTCAATTGCCCTCAACGTACTAAATATATATATATATATATATATATATATATATATATATATATATATATATATACACGTTGAAGTCGTGCACTGTAAATAAGTGAAGATGAAAACGTTTTGGTTTTTTTTTTTTTTTTTTAAATCACTGATCGAACTTGAACATTCACTGCGTGAAAAATTAACGAAATATCTAACTCTTTAAAATTTAAATCTGTGATAATATTTCTAAACAATATCTAATAATTTCATTGATTTTACAAAAAAAAATTATTTTTTTGATAATGCCACTCATTATTATTGTGTGTACAATACGTTGAGGGCAACTAGTGCAATTTTCACTCGGTAGTTTAGGGAGAATTGGTAAAAAAAAAAAAACATTTAACTTTGGGATGGTATGCTCTTATTATATCACCCTTTGAATTTTTATTATTTTATTTTTTATTAATAACTCATATATGCTTTATGAATTTCCTATTTTTATTGATATTTTACATTCTTTTGTTAACGGTTTTTCACTGTTGGCCACCCGTAGAGCGACACGCGGTTTACGAGTGAGTTTGAGGTGCTCAACGAAATGGCAAAAAAAAACCCAGAGGAATTGCTACGGTTTTTTTTTTTTTTTTTTTTATTGTATAAGATTCTTTAAACGCGAATGGAGAAAAACATAATATTATTACACGTCGCATTGCTCGAAGGATTATAATTGGCCTCGTAGTTATTGCCGGGTACATTGTATATTATATTGTGATAGGGTGTTTCGTGAAGAACGCTTGATTTAATTTTGTTATTATTTTATAAAAAAAAAAATTCGCATTAAGAACAAAAAATTTATATGAACATGTACTCACTCACACGACGATTTATGTACGGAATATAATATCTGGCATATGTCCACCAAAATCGGCATCATCAACGCGCATCCCGTAAAACCAATCAACGGACTGTCTAATATTCCCGCGACCGCCAACATTGAGTTCCTGTGCCAATTGCAGTTTATAGGGGCGCAAAACCGAATGTTTTTTTTTTTATAATTCGTTGCAACGAACTCAGCGGTATCGTCAACCCCTGTGATCTTCGACGAAGAGATGTTGTTGGACTGGTCAATGGTCACTGTCCATGACCATTATTTTGTTCGAAAAGCTATCTGCGACTGCGTTGGCGCGTAGGGGTCGTAACATCTTGCACCGAGCAAGTATCCTCGGATTTAGTCGTGAGTCGACGAACTGTTGACACGTTAGGCATTTCATTTCGACCCACGAAGATTGCGCAAAGTTTCGGCACGACTTCCACTGTGACATATATAGTGTCTTAACGACCAAAGACGCGTACGTCAACAGTGAGTCGCGTCGTGGTTACACGGTATTTCAATTGCGGACGGACGATACCGATGATATTTTGTAAAAAAAATAAAACCAAGTCGGCCAACGCACGAAAACCAAAAAAATTTAAATCCGGCGTTCTTCAAGAAACGGCCGTTGCTTTATATTGCAAAATCGTGTTCGGGTTTCCTCCCTCCCCCCCCCCCCGGAAGCGCACACGATACGCCACCGGGGCCTTGCGCTATTCGGGCGTCTAAGAGCGTACCTCCTGCTGGAACGATGTCGCCGCGGACGTCGAGCGGCGGGAAAAAAAGAAATACGCAAACGGTCGGCGGCGGCGGCGGCGGCGTAGCTGTAGGTTCGCGCGATAACATCGGGCAGCGAAACGGCTCCGCGTATAATTTATGGGCCGCGGTCACTTATGCCGCGCACCACACCGGGGACGCATTGGCCCCGGCCGGCGCAGTCGTACGAATACGGCGGCGGATTATTATTTTACAATTGGTGATTTCGTTCTACTCCTCCGCCGCCGCCGCCGCCGCCGCCGACGTCGACGTCGATAATAATATTATATACTCGGGCGATCATAATAATATTATAGTATGTTTTATTATTTTTATTATTTTTTTTTTTTTTATTATTATTATTTCATAAAATACAACACGGGTGCCGCGCCGCGCGGCGTAATATAAAACAATATCTGTGGGCGCGCGCCCGTCGTCTCGCGCATATTATTACGCGGACCAAACGGACAACGGCGGCGGCCGCCACGATTATTATAATAATATTACTATACGATATTGGCGTACATAAATACGGAATAGTGTTCGGAGACGACGACGACGACGACGACGACTAACGAGCGATTATCATTGTTATTATTATTATTATTATTATTATTGTTGTTGTTGTTGTTGTTGCCTGTTGTTGCCTGTTGTCGTCGTCGTTATTATACCGTTTCGCAGTGGTCCGGGGTCGCGCGGGACATTATTATAATATTATAATATTTTAATATTATAAAATAATATCTACACAGAGCCGATCTACCGACGACGACGACGACGGCGGCGGCGGCGGCCGGGACTCGGATTGTAATAAACAATAATAAAACGGTCGCGGCGGCAGTTGTTACGACCGAACAAATCGGTCGCCGCCTGCGGACAACGACCGCCGCCGCCGCCGCCGCCGGACTTTGCGCCGGTACGGTCGCGGTAAACGGTTATGGGTGGTGCCCGCGTGTATACCTGAGCGTACCGACAATACTATCTTCGCCAACACTGAGATAATATACGGTACGCCCGTTATCGGCACTCGTTATCTGTTCGCCGATATAAAGGAGATGATTTTTTTTTTTTTTTTTTTTTTTCAAGAAAACATCGTATAAATCATAACGGGTGGTTTTTTACGGCGGAATCGATCCCGGCGAGAGAGGGTTTTAATCGGTCGTTCGGTTGTTCGGTCGACGACCGGACCTAATACGGCAATACGCGACTCGGAATTGTGTAGGGTCGATGGAATGGTGCGAAAACGGTGGACCGTCTTGTCGACGAACGCACGTGTACGTTCTTCTGTCCCGGGTGGTATGAGAGGTATCCGCCGGTTTAGAAGCGGACGGCGATCCGGATTGCAAAAAATATCGTATCGCAGTTAGCCCGTTTGCTAATATTGTTCAGCGATAATTGTTTGAATGTTTAAGCGTTTATAAGTGAAGTATGTTTTGTCACTATTCGCTTGTAAACCATACGAATAAATAAACACCGCGGAATAACCGGAAGTAGTGAGCGGTCGTAAAATACAACGTTTCGCGTGCGGATACCCTAAAACAGCGGTCGCCGGACCTTTTGGACCTCACGGACCATAACTCTAAATCCAACGGACCACTAATGTCTTATATACCGAGTTAAAAAAAAAAATCAACGCGTATTTTATAAAATATCAATAAAGCGTTTTATTATTAACAACACAATTATTTAAGTTAGTATTAATTATTATTGATTACAAAAAAAAAAAAAAAAAATTAGCTTAATATAAAACTATTAAGTATTAAACAAGTTTTAATGTGAGATTTGTTCTTGCTTGTTTTGAATAAGTTTATGCATTTTTGGCTCCAACGAAGTAACTGCAAGACGGAGAGCTCTATTAATTTCAAGCGTAGTTTTAATAGCTGTGACTGATGAAAATGTTTTTTTTTTTTTTTTGCATAAATACAAAGTTGAAAATTGAATTAAAATTTTCATAGCTTTTTCACTCAGCAATGGGTATTCGCTTTTAACGGGGAGCCAAAATCGAGATTTTAATAGAGTTGACTTGAATTTAGATTTAAGTGTGCTGTCGGACGATAAATCGATGAGGCTTTCTTTTTCATTCATATTTAAATTGTTGTTTCCAATATTTGCTACAAATGGATTTATTATCCATATATTTCCACGTCTAGGATCTTCTTTTTTCGGGAAATAACGATCAAAAGATTCTGTGAGTGATTGGTGACCTTGCTGGTTAGGAAACCGTCGTTGGAAATCAGGTCTATTTATTTTATAAACATGCGATAATAATGACACTATTATTACGCGTTTATTCTTATTTGTTGTAAACTAAATCTACATACAACGATATTATACACTACTTTTGTATATTACGATTATAAACTCACAACATTACAAATAATGTTCAAATTTTTCTGCGGACCACCGAATTTTTACCGGGCACCACCGATTGGCGACCGCTGCCCTAAAACGAACGGCGGCGCTGCGAGTATTCTCGTTTTGATTCGTCTCCCGACGGTAAAAACCGTGTAAGTGAACCGCACCGTGTGTAAATAAGCGACAATTTGCTGCTTTTATTCGCTTCTATATCGTTAAAATCGTATGAGTGAATAATAGAGACGGCCTTGAGTCGCCCGTACCTACTTGTATAATACGGTATATCGCACAGACGGATATAAAACACGCGGATAACCCGAAATTATCTTGTAATTTCGGACTGGACGGTCGTTAAATAATTACCGTCATAAACTATTCGTAGGTAACTGTTAATAGTACACATGTGATACGGTAAACGTAGGTACGATATTTAGTCTCAAAATTATTGATCGCACGTTTTAGAGATAAACTGAGACGTTCGAGTTGGTCGTCTTGAAACGTATACGTTATAGCGGCCCTATAGAAAATATTTTATGTGTTGTTACACATAAAGAACACAATTTAATATTGTAATAATTGCGAAATTATTATTGTACAGGTCGTACGACGGTTATACGAAACCTAAGTGAATCCAATCCGTCCGATTGTTCGTCGTTCGTTTTTATTGTAAAATATTGTCAGTAGTAATAGTTTTGTTGGTTCGGCAACCACAATTTCTCTGCGCGGTTTCCCACCTATTATTTACTCGTTGACTTTTGTCTAAAATTCGATTGCCGTGTTTATAACTATCGCGTCCAAATCGTATAATTGTGTAAATCCTACTTGACCGATTAGATTAGAAAAACGATTTCTGGAGAGAGGCTAAAATCGAAGCCGAACAGGTAAAACATGAAAAGCACGCAAAGTATTTGGCGGGCGATATAATAAAACCGACGTCGAATCGGTTTAAAAAAAAAAAAAAAAAAAAAACGCACAGAGACGATTAAATTACGGTTACGGATTCTACAAATATAATATTGTTACTGCGTGTAATTCCAAATACTTTGCTAATATTCGTTGTCATACACGAGCCGTTACACTCGAATGAAAAATATTGCGTTCAATCGTTCAGTCGGTTGTAAACAATAAAAATAAATATCGTCTCGAACTCGAACGGATGGATAACCATTATCGAGGGAAATATATTATTATTTGTTCGGCTCGGGGGCATTGCACATATGCGTAAATAATAATAAAATGGCGTCCGTCGTCGCCGTCTCGTATAGTTTGTGTTAAAATAATTATTATTATATCGTATCACAACGCAAACGCAGCGTGGGAGAAAATCAAGTGGAAAAAAAAAAAAATAATAAAAATAAAAAAAAAAAATGGTCGAAAACAACAAGTGGTAAATAACACAATGATATAATAATAATAATTATTATTATTATTATATACACCTATCCGGTTTAATAATATAATATATTAGTATTATTATTGTACTTGTTATGTATACAGGATGATTCTTTTATCGCAATCCGGCGATTTTCTCGGAGGATTACAAATGAATTTGATTTCTCCGTTTAATGGCCATTGTCTACAAACGTTAAACCTTACTCCCCTCACAAACACACACAGATTGTACAAAATAAAATGGTTTTTTTTTGTTGAAAAATATTCCCTTTTCTTTCTTTTTTATCCCATTAGATTATTATAAATCTAAAAATTATGTATATTTTAATCATGGTCGAATTTTTCGAGGCACACCCCGCGACACGCGTAAACCAGTGTAGGGCCCATAACACTCAATTCACGACTTTGCGTACAACGGGTATTGAGTGTAAACGATTTCCGAATTGTATTACACTTTATGGACACAAACTTCCAATGTGTGAGCTTATACTACTGTTTTTACCGTTCGATCAATACGTTTATCTACCTGCATTAAAATTCGTAAAACGTACAACGGTTTTTTGGATTACAGAGTGCCAAATTTTAAATAAGCGATTCGTCTATGGCTATAATGACTGCAAAAAAAAAAAAAAAAAACCAACCGAAATCGAAATTTTCGTAGTTAATTGCTGGGTCGTGGTAAAAAAAAAAAAAAATAAAAAAAATCATCCTTAATATAATATTATATACAATATAGAGACGACGACGTCTGTCCGGGAGACGTTATAATATAATAATATTGTCCACGGCCACCGGCTGACCGGATTAATGCGCGCACGAATCAGTATTGAATAAAAAAAAAAAAAAATACCAGTAAAATAATCACGAAACAAATAAAAAAAAAGAAACGAAATTATCGTTGTATTTCCCACCCCTCCGCCGTCTTTTTTTTTCAAATATTTTACGATCGAAAAAAAACGCGCCGCGTTATTATTTCGTATATTTCTATAATACAATATTATTATACTGTACAGGTATATGCATAGGTATAAAACGTCGGTACCAATTTTGGGTGTCCCCGCTGAGCGCGGGCCCATCACGACGCTCGCAAATGCGTTTCAATTATAATATTATTATATTACCCATGTGGGTCCGACGAGTTATTACAACAAGAGAGTATGCGTATGACTGCGACTTGGAGGGATAGGTGTGTGTGGGGTGTTTGAGAGAGAGAGAGAGAGAGAAAAAAATCAGAAAAAACAAAATAAAAAAATATATATATATATATATATCAAGAGCGTAACTGCTATTTCAATAGATTAGAAAAAGATTTAGCCATAAATCCTGTTTTTGGTGTTTGGTTTTTTTCTTTTTTTTTTTTTTTTTTCTTCTTATTATAACTATTTTCATTTCTCTCTCTCTCTCACACGCTCTCGCGTCTACTTCTCGTGCTTCTTCTGCATCTTCTTCTTCTTCTCCTTATTATTATTATTATTTTTTTAATCAATTTAAACGTTTCTGTCGCCGACCGACCGTGGCGGCGCGCAGGGCAACAACGATCGGATAATATATTATCGAATATATTATATACACACGCACACAAATGGTATTTTTTTTTTTTTTTTTTTATTAAATACACACGTCCGACTAAAACAGCCAGGGACACGTTTGGTGGAAACCCGTTTTTTTTTTTTTTTTATGTATATTATTTTTAATAATATTTATTGTCATTCGTCGTCGTCGTCGTCGTCGTCGTTGTCGCGGATAGTTATCGGTATTTATACGATACGTGGACGGGATGGGGGTTGGGGAGGGGAACGCGACGAAAATCCCTCGGAAATATCTCGTCGGCCGGCGGCTGCGGATCGTGGAATTAAAAAAGTATCGTCGTTTTTCGTATCGTATTAATACGATAACGTATAATAAAATATACTGCCGTGCACGTCCGCGGCGTATCGAACCGTGTGTGATA
Source organism: Tuberolachnus salignus (assembly GCA_956483605.1). Taxonomy (NCBI): domain Eukaryota; kingdom Metazoa; phylum Arthropoda; class Insecta; order Hemiptera; family Aphididae; genus Tuberolachnus; species Tuberolachnus salignus. Next base: position 4,908,519 of record OY101436.1, on the reverse strand, counting down.
TTTTTTAGACGACATCCGCGCGACAATATTGGTATTCGCCTGTACGGATATTGGCCGGCCGGGCCGTACGAAATCCAGAGGTCAGGCTGGGGTTAGGGCGCGGAAACCCGGTCCGCATCCGGGTTACGAGTCCGGAACGTAAAACGTTTTAGATATCCGACGAAATGATAAAAAAAAAAAAATCGGTTGTCGACAGTATCGGGCAGTCTTATCGGAACGATAGCGTATAACGACCGCCGATACAGTTCGGATACAATTCGAAAATCATGGGGTCCCGCCGACATTCGGCCGGTTTGCCGGTCGATTTTCCGTCGGATCCGTTCAACGCCAAAATCTGCGGCGTAGTCAAGAAAATATTCCTGGGCGGAGGGATTTACATTGTAAATTCGCATTACTCACAGAGGATATTGTCTTTATCGGTTAAACTAAGTGAACAATAAAAAAAAAAAAAATACACGTCGAAGACATTTCGGGAACGGGTTAGGTTGCTTGCGTTCCATCATCCACCGTTTATAATTTTTAGCTCGCACTTGAGTTCCAGATTTATGCAATACCTATCCACGTCACGCGAAAATTCGATTATGTTTATATCGAGATTGCACACGATTTGTGGCTTAAGACCCTTTGAAAAGGCAACTGGGAGCGTATAATCATGATCGCGGTCATAAACGAGATATTATTATAATTTTTTTTTTTTCTTTAAACGAATAAGCCTTGCAGTTCACCGCGGTTGTGCGTCTGCAATAATATAATTACAGCCGATATGTTTTACGAATAAAATAATTGATGAAAACAGTAAACTCGCGTGAATCGTTTATCGCAATGGCATTATTGTTTTTTTATTTTCCTATCAATATCGAACGACTGAAAATCATAAATTAAAAAAATTCCTACACAAAACTCGTGAGTCGACCGTTTTTTTTATTTTTTTTTTTTTAATCATTTTCATCGATATCTAAATATATCAATCACCACGACGGTGCCGAGATGTCGAACGATGAATATTATCTGCAGTGCAGTTTATTCAATTCAATTATAATATATGAAAAAAAAAAGGAAGATTTTTAACGGAATTAATAAAAAAAAAACCTTGGTCAAAAACTTTTTTTTTTTTTATATATATATATCGAATTTAGAAAGTTTAAAAATTTAAATTCTATAATATTCGATTCCGTAAAACATTATACGTCGTTATCGTTGAAACGTTTACTCAAAGCTTAAATAATGTCGCTAAACAGTTTTAAATATTATAATAATAATAATATAATGCGTAATGCGATCGAGTTTAAAAAACAGTATGTACAATGATAAATAACCGAACGTTTACACGTATTTATTCTATTCGCGAACGAGACAAGCTACACTTAAGTCGAGTTAAAAAAATAAAAAAACTATACATACACTAGACGGGCTGTGGCCCCGACATTGAATTGGCTCCCCGGACTGATTTTAAGCGTTTCGACTAGTATCGGCACTCGAGTCCCGCGTATTGACTGTACACTTTTTTGAGCGATTTCTGTAAATGATGAAAAATCTTTACAAAAAAAAAAAAAAAAAAAAAAAACCCCGATTGTCGTTTAAATACTTTGAACGGTAAAAACGAGCACTGCGAATTTTTCGGATTTTCCACCGTGCACCTTTCGACGATACCCACCGATTTGTAATTTCACGTAGTAGTGATTTTGATTAATATTGCGCGCACATTTGGTGACGGATGTTACGAGGTATACGATGTGTGCGATCAAAAAATACCCGAACTGTGTTAGTAATATTTATATCAATCGGGATAATGAAATCCCGATATTTCGTGTCATTCGATAAAGTAATTTTTAACGACAATTGGTTAGGTTAGGTTTAAAATCGATAACAATATTAATTTTTATTTTATCGAATTTTTACGATGAAAAAAACATGTTTCGGTCGTGCGGCAAAATTCGTAATGGAAGCAATAAAAGAACAACGAGTGTGCGTAAAATTTTGTATTAAATTAGCGAAAACTTCTTGTGAATCTTTTGAACTTTTGCAGCAAGCTTTTTGGAGACGATGTTCTGTCTCGGACAACGTGTTTTAAACGGTTTAAGGAAGGTAGAACATCTGTTAAGGATAACGAACGACCTTAGACCCTCGACCAGTAAAACAAATGAAACTGTTGCTCGTGTTCGTGAAATTATTCAAAATAATCTTAGATTAACTACCAGAGAAATTGCAGAAGATGTCGGAATATCTTATGGTTCTTGCCAAGAAATATAAACCGAAGAATTTGCCATAAGCCGAATCGCAGCCAAATATGTTCCTCGTCTCTTGGCCGATGAACAAAAACAAAACCGAAAGACCATCTCGCAAGGACTTTTTGAAAGAGCAGAAACTGACCTAGACTTTTAAAAAAAATATTATCACAGATGATGAATCTTGGATTTACGGGTTATGATGTTGAAACCAAGCGTCAATCATCACAGTGGAAGTCAACGAATTCTCCTAGAGCTAAAAAAGCGAGGCAGGTGAGATCAAATGTGGTATAGTCCATCGTGAATGGGTGCCTCGAGGACAAACAGTAAATCAGCATTTTTATTTAGAGTTCATAAACAGATTACGTGAAAATGTTAGGAAGAAAAGGCGAGAAAGTTAGAAAAGTGGTATTTGGATGTTGTTGCATCACGATAACGCCCGGGCTCACAGCTCATTCGTCAGTTCTTAGCGACAAATCATAGTCCAGTAGTCCCACAACCACCATATTCACCCGACCTAGCCCCGTGTGACTTTTTTTTTTTAATTCCGCGGTTAAAGTCTACGTTTGAAGGACGTCGTTTTCAAACGTTTAATGTGACATTAAACAAAATACGGCAATCGATATTAAGGACATTCCAATTAGTGGCTTTCAGGAATGTTTTCAAAAGTGGAAAAGAAGATGGCAGCGGTGCGGTTTTTTTTTAACCCGGGGAGATTATTTTTAAGGTGATAACGTGCATTTAGAAATAATATTGTGTTAATAAAATTTTATTTGAAAAATCCGGGTATTTTTTTTTTTTTTTTTTTTTTTTTTTTTTTTTTTATCAAACCTCGTATGCGTGTATAATAAATGTACAACAACGCGCGCACGCGTACTCGTCGTTTGCGTTAGTACATCGGTTTAATAAATTTTTTGTAACATAATATTATTATTCACGTATATGCGTACGGTAATAAACGTTAAACAAAAGCGATTCAACACCTACAATACTAATACTGTAACAACGTACGGATCGAATAACGCGGTATTTAAAAGCGAGAAAATAAATAAAAATAATCAAATAACGAATGAAAAATTCCCGAATCAAACGAAAATCTACACGACGTAAATAACGCTTAACGGTTGATAAATCTTTACACGACGATGGCAAAGTGTTTCCGTTATACTCGTTTTCTTAAAAAAAAAAAAAATAAATAAATAAATAAATAAAATATCTATACGGCCGCGTGTCGTTTTAACACGTCGTCGCGTCGTCCCGGACACCGCGCACAGACTTCCCTATACATCTGGACAAACGTCTTGAACATTTAAAAAAAAAAAAAAAAAAATAAAAAACTTATTTTACCGACGGTGGAATGACCACTGGTGATGTGACCGACAAAAATGAAATTGTTCCGGAGTGACGAAAAGCATAATAGGTCTGTAACCTAACCGTTCGAAACTCAATAAATATCAGTTTTGTTTTTCCATTTCGACGAAGTAAAAAAAAAACCCTACGTTTTCCCCGGAGCAATGTACATTTTGAACAATTTTAATATTTAGTTCAATAGTCGCGGTAAACAAGTGACCGAATATTTAATCTTTATCTAGAAAATTACACGTTAACGTATATTTTATCTTCGGCCGGATATGATTATTTTAAGACGATTAAATCTATTATCTATATGTGTACACTATTTTTAAACGTATCTATATATATACGACACCGTTCGTACGTATACAAGACGTACACCTTTCGGGTAGTCTAATCCGAATTGGAGGACCGTGTCGGTGTAGTTAGTTGCCTAATAATAATATTATACCTATACGGATACTGTACGCTTAATTATGGTGCGTGTGTGCGATGGATGTGGATTTTTTTTTTTTTTTTTTTTTTGTATTCGTAACGCGACGTCGAAAGCCGACGGTTATTTTCAACGCACCTACTAGCGGATGTGACAAAAATCCGAATTATCTAATAGATCCTGGATTTCAAATTTCGAAATCCGAACTTGTGTATTTTTACGAGTAAAACAACGTTTGGTCGTGTCAGCTAAGTGATATATTATATAGATTGGAGTGTAATATGTATGATTTTTTTTGTTAATACTTGTTTTTATTAAAAATAAAATTCCATATTTGTGACATTTTTGGGAATTGTAAAAACGTATTTAATGTTTCACTAACAATAACAATAATAGTTTTATGGGAAGGTAATCGAAGTCACAATTTTTAAAAACCGAAATTTGTATTCCGATAAAATTCCCGATGTTCGGATCCGAAAATCCGGATTAAATGTCGGATTTTTCAAATTTCGGAATCGGAAAGTCCGGATTTTCGCCATCACTAATACAACCTACACGACCGCGTTAGGTCGCGATACGTAATATTATAAAAAAAAAAAACAAAAAAAAAAATACGCACGTAATTTATACGGAACGTATTATGTTTTAAAGTTTGTTGCTCCTCGTGTTTAACTATAATGGTGTGTTATAATAAAATACATAATATCATGTAAATATTAACCATAGAACGCCGTGTACGAAAACAATAATTTATTAATTCACTATTACAAACGAGAAACGTTTCTATAATCGGCCGGGGGGCGATCGTAAAATATTCCACCCGATGCACATCGTACGTTTTATTTATATTATGCAAATTTCATCGCTACCGAATTTTTACTTGTAAAATTAGAGTATTATACGTGTGTGTGTGTATATATATGTATATTCCGCCGAATCAAATTTTTAATCGTTTTTTTTTTTTTTTTTATATTTATTTAATATTCTCATTTCAAAGTTTGTTCCGGACGAAATTAAAAACAGCGCGTAACGGCGGCGGCGGCGGTAATAACAAAACGCGATTTTAAAATAGGTTAAACGTAATATAAAATAATAAATAATTTTTGATTAATCTATTTTTTATTTTTTATATTTTAGACTAGATAGATAGATAGATAGAGAGAGAGAGACACTATATAATATGTCCTAGATAAATACACGTTTAATCAATCGGACAAAATACGTTGTGCGATCGGTGGATTTTATAAATTATTTTCGCGTGTAAACATTTTTCGGTCGGGTCGAAATTATTACCATTGTATTTTATTGTTATTCGAAATGCGACCGGCAAACGAAACGAAACCGGCGGAATTAAAACGTAATATCGGGGACCTTTTGTGCGACCGTCGGACTATAATGTACCGTATATATTATTAATATTATTGTAATATAATGCGAAATATCTGTTTCGATTAAAACATCAAAGCGGAGGCGGCCGTACATAATTCGATATTTAGACGATTATTACCGTTATTATTTTATATTTGTACGTTGCCCATTGGATGGACACCGTAGGCAGACGGGCGCGCGCGTTACCACCGGAATCCGGACTTTACGAACCGATAAACGCACCGGCAGCGAGAATAATAATTTAAAATGCACCTTGAAATCTGTCACGATTATTATTTCTGTAAACACTTCACGAATCCCTCCCCCCCCCACCCCGGCGTGTATTTTATTTTCGTCTATTGCAATGTGCGGCGGGACGGCGAGAAACGTTTAAACGAATATTAAACGTACGGGACGTTTTTAAGTTTTGAAAAAAAAAAAATATATCACGAGTGGCTTTTATATTCTATTGTATTATATGCGGAATACCCGCCGAATAATAATAATAATAATTGTCCGCGGGCATCGATTTCGCGCATCAACAGGTGGGCACAAAAGTGTCGTCGTCGTCGTAGCAGAACGCGATTTGTACTCCGCCGACGACCCCTTTTTTTTTTTTCTTTTCTTTTCCTATACGTATAATAATAACAATAATAATAATAATATCGTTTTGCGCTTATCCCCCGGTACTATCTTAGGAAAACGACGACGGGCGAGCTTATAGAATATAATATATTATTATACGGTACAGAGGTACACACACACACACACACGGACGCCGGAGGGCATCGTTTTTATAATCTGCACGCCCGGTACGAGATTTCGGCAGCTGCTCCGGCGGAATTATTCTTTAAAGTGCTCTCGAGCAACGGTTTATAAAATAAACACATCGCGGTTCGGTAGTCGGCTCGCACCGAGATCTACCGGTCCCGATAACGCCCGTGATATATATTTTTTATTTTATTTTTTCGGATACAATAGCAATAATAATATAAACCCACGGGTGAGAGGAGGGCGACCACCAGTTTCTCGTTGCCGCAACAGTAACGATTTTCGAATTGTACAACTGTTTGCACTACACCACACCCCGCCCCCCCCAACCCTTAACCGGTCCGGTAGCCCGCCCATACAATCCAATAGGTAGGTAAGTTTTTTATTTTTCTCTTAATGTATATATATATATATATATTTATTTATTATTTTTTTTTTTTATTCGTCTTTTGTATTATTATTGTTGTTATTATACTGTTGTTAAATGTATATAACCGAGTATTATTTTACATTTTGTCGAAATGTCATCAAAAAGAAAAAGGAAAAACATACATAATAATATAGGTTAGGCGCTGGTACGCACAGATGCGATTTCGAGATGCCCAGAGCAGATATAATATTAATGGTTTTATTCATCGCATGGGTTACGTACGTATTCGTTTACGTTTCGTTGGGCGGTATCGCAATGTTTTTTTTGGTATTGCGCGGTGCCTGTTTTTTTATTTGTATTTTTTTGTTAACAGCCCGCCACATAGATTTGATTGTAATTTGTCATGTCCCGGGCCCGACGACACAAACGGCCGGTATACCAGCCCGCGCGCACGGGGTCGCCGCGCCCCGCCGCCGGGTGATTAGCGGACAGCCTCTGCCGCTCGCGTTAGACACGAAACTCTCAGCTGTGCGCGGATGAATGTCTCGTTAACTAAGTATAATTCACCCGTACTAATAATATTCAAAACCTGTAGCCGAGCGGAGCCCGACGACGACGACGACGACGGTAATTCTATTCAAACTAATCACAGAACTCGCGGCAGCCGTGCTTATATATTACGTATTATACAACCGTGGTTTTGGACGGAAAATATAATATAACGCTTTTGACGGTAACCGCATTACATTATACGCGTACACTGCGCTTATATTGTACGCGTGCAAATTATCTCTAACGATAATTAATAATCTATACGATTAGAGTGTGGGTCTGTCCGTCTATCCGGGCTAATCCTCCCGCGGGAGCCGATCATCGTAATATGTCCGATGAGATCGTAGAAATAGCGTCTTTAGGCTAATTTTTATTCGCCGCTACCGCCTCCAAAAAACGTTTTTTTTTTTGGGGGGGGGGAGGGGCGAGTGAGATAAAGATAAAATACAACTATCGTGCAAATCTGTCTAGATAAAAAAATGATACATTTATTATAAAAGACGCGGGCCGACTGAACGAATTCGTGGATTTTCTAAACTCGACGTTTTTTTAGTTTAGTTAAAACGTTTCAAGATCATTTAACATTAATTTAACGTAAACTGACAAATGTGTCCGCGTTTGTCCTTTCACTCGTTGGGTCAAATGTAAATTTGACGTTGTATAGATTTGTATTCAACTACTATGAGTTAAGTTAACTCGTCAGAGAATAGACCAGAAACTACCAAGGTTTGACGCATCAAAAAACTTAATTAACGATATTGCGTATTTATTAACACGCTGCTAATAGCCAATTTTACTAATAGACGACTACCAAATACCTGTTAATAGATTGTAAAATAAATTCATGTAACGATAACAACTCGAGTTCTTTACCGTAATAAACATAATAGTTAATAAATAATAACCAACAGAGAAACGTAGAAAAATACATTACAATTAGCACGTATAAGGTAGGCTGTAGAGCAACTAGGAATAAGAATAATGAGTATAGACTAAAACTAGAGGAAATCAGTAACGTTCCCTAGTAGTCGGTAATGTTCAAATATTCAAAAATTCTATTTTGAACACTATAATATTATGTCGCCCCGGATCATTAAATTTTTTTTTTTTTTTTTTTTTCACTCTCCGTAATCTTCATCCTTGCGAGTTGAACCGGAGATTTTCCTCTCTGGTATTAAACTTATAAACTGGTATTAAAAACTTTTTCTCGTCTAATTTTCAACACCAAAGCGACAATTTATTTCATATAATATATTCATCGGTAACTCTTTAAAACTAACACGACAAGCCAATCGATTTATTCGTAAGTATATCGGTTATATATTATAATATTACAAGTGGTGCGTACTCGTATTGTGGCGTATGCGGTTACACAAGTTTTACACGTTCGAAAAGACTTAATATATACGAATTTACACAATTAATATTCTATTATCGGATACCGTTTTATATGATAATCTTAAAGTTTAAAAGCCGTGAAATATACACCTACCCGAAGACGTTTTCCGTAATATTACAACAGTCTCGTCAGCGTCGAATCCGGGTAAGAGGACAAATTAAAATACGATTAAATATCGACGACGACGGTGTAAAAACTTGATCGGAAATTATTATTATTTTTTTATGGCTACACAACTCTAAATCGGAATAACATGAAACCCCTATAGCAACCCCTATGGGGTTCTATGAAGCCCCGCGATTCTCGTACGAAGACGATTTCAGATTTCCAAAATATTTCCTACGTTTACAGCGTTTTTTTTTTTTTTTTTGTCACTTATACGAGGACGTGCTTTTGCGGGCGTCTCTGGTTTGAAATAGAGACGACGACGCGGTGGTCAACGGTCGACATTGTTCGATTGGAGTACCGAACGGTATTCGATTATAAAACGTAGAAACGCGTTTGCCGACGAACCGATCGATTATATGGTAATTTCGAAACGGATAAGTGTAAAAAAAAAAAAAAAAAAAAAATTAAATATAAAGCCGAAAACCGTAGGGAACCGACCGAGGTTTTATAAAATATGGTTTTCGGAACGGTTTTTCAACGAAAGCGCCGAACACCGGACGCACGCGATTTATCATCCGATTCCGGGGCACGGTCGGAAAATACACAAACAAATAAATAGTATATATATATATATATATTTATTTATTACGATTGAGAAACGTAGGGGAAAAGTCGCCTACGTTTCCGAATCCGCCATAACGTCTTACCGAAAAACTCTTTTAGTGCATTACCGAAAACCAAAAAAAAAAAAGAAAACCAAAAAAAAAAAAAAAATGTTTCGTACGGCCAAAAACACGATAATTAATCGTTGCCAATGTACGTGAACAGTGGTGATATTCACCTCAGGCCGTGTTATCCACCGGCATGCCATCATTGTTATTTTCAATTACTTTTTGTTCCCGTTTCCCGTAGTACACGTTCGCAAAGTGCGGTCATTCTTAACCGAAACGTGCGCGCAGTGGTTTTTTTTTTTTTTTGTTTTTTTTTTTTACCGTATACTCGTATCGGGGCCGAATTTATGCGTCCGGCGCAATAATTTTTATTGTCGACGATCTGAACCGGGCGCGTATCTGTTGTGGTGTGAGACGGTTTTTTTCGGTGTTATAACATCGCCCTCCTCTCCCCACCTCGGCGTTATTCAAGCCGCATATCTATTGGATATATTTCTAAATAATGTTCCGGCGTTTTTCACGCCTAACGTATGAGGGGTAGACGATGTACGCCATTGCGTATTCGGTATTAATGTTTATCGCGAAAATTGAAGATATTATAATATGTATGCACGCTGTATATTATACAGTCGAGTCTCGGTTACTCGAATTCCGCGGGACATATAAATGAATTCGACTTATGTATGTTTTCGAGCTTCAAGCTTGTATCGCGCAGTAATTATAATATTTGGATCTCCACGGTTAGCTGTTCCGCGCGGTGATCGATCAAAAAAAAAAAAAAAAACTAAGCGGGGAAGAATAAACCGGAGTGATACTAGATAACAGTTATCATAACAACAGTGTTACCAATTGAACCACGCAAAAATGACGGCCAATTCAAAATGAGCGTCCTTTTGTAAGCACACTGTATAACAATGTTTATCTATTACTGTTAAACGATTAGATTTTAAAACGCACTACCAGACGAAGAACAGCGCTCTCTTTCCACATATAGCTAGACAATCGAAGATAAATCTAAATACGAAACTGCTACTATATCGAAAACCTCCGATTTGGTTATATGGAATCCAACTGTGGGGAACAGCAAAAAAAAAAAAAATCTAATATCTACAAACTCCAAACATTCCAATCGATCTCATTGAGAACGATTACACGTGCTCCACCTTACGTTTCAAATCGCACCATACATTCAGACTTATAAATGCATTCCTTTCAAGAAGCAACCATAATTCCTTGCCCGTCTTGCAAACCACTTCAACCCACTAATCCTTGCTCTATACTCTGAATCCATCCCAGGAAATCCACCTAGAAATTTAAAGCGTAATTGGAACCGTGACCTGTAATAATTCTAACCCACTCTAGTTAGGTAAGTGTTGCCGCTGGGCGATTGCCGCATCATGCCAACCATGCCTGTATATACTGTATTCCTCTAACATGCTTATTATAAAAATTATTTATAAATTGTGTGTATCTAATAAAAGTTTTTTAAAAAAAACACACACACACACACACATTATATTATAATAATATGCTATTAACAACAATTTCATTAAATTTTAAAACACATGGGTATGGTTATTGCGATTTAGAACAAGAGTAACTGAAATAAGAGTATGACGTTTGGGTGGTTTTAAAATTAAGTTTCTCCTAAATACTTGAACGGTATACCGTTTGCACCGTCGCTTTTTTCAATGTTTATAAATATTACTATAATTCAAAATACTCGATGACTAGACGACGTCACGCACCGCCGTGCGTCTCGAAAATTCTAGATTTTTTTAAGCGATAAAGATGTATGAATTCCTCCCCCCCCCCAACCATTATCACAAATTGTTTTAAAAATATAAAAAAGAAACACCCCCTCACCTTACACCTTGAAAAACCCTCATTACGCGCCCGATCTAAATCGAAAACGGTTTTTTACTCGTTTTTCACCCGACAATGGCAAATAATAATAGTAATAATGAAATATTGTGAACTTTTGAATAAATTTTAATACGAATTCAGTTTAATTACACGTATTTAATTTTAAAAAAAAAAGTAATAAAAAATTAAACGCGACTGGCCGTTGAACCGGAAGTATAATTTTACAACATGACGCGACGAAAATTCCGAGTGCAATAATTAATGCATCCCGCCGGACGGTATGCAATGAAATCTATAGCATTGTTTATTGATGTGTTTTTTTTTTTTTTTTTTCAAGTTCCGTCAGACTTAAACGAATTGGAAATAATATTGTTTGTGCGTTTTTAATAATTATTGAAATCCTAACGGTTTTATACAATTTAAACGGGCGCCGACGACGGTTTTAATCAAATTTAACAACGATAAATCGTAATTTTATTCTGTCTGCTTGTTTTTTTTTTTTTTTTTTTTTTTTTTTTTATTTGGTTTTATTTTAGACGGTTACGTGATTTTATGTTTACTGCGGCAGATATCGTATAAGTTATACAAAGTTGGAAAAAAAAACCCGAACATATTTCGAAACACGGGTAAGCCACTGTTGTACGTATAAATTCCGGAAGATTTATTGATTATAGGGCCTATTTGGTTTATAGACCGAGAGCAACGGTCAACGGTCAATCGTTCGATAATCGAAAAACGATTCTGAGCGCGACTCGGTCGCCCCCCTAATTGCAACCGAGTAAACCCAGAAATCAACACAAATAAAACCAACGTGCCGACGTTATATGTCGTCGGTATTTGAAAATTTTGAATGAAATAAAAACCCGTCGGGAATCTCGACATGTGTTTCGAACAAAGTACGATCGGGGGCGAAAAAAATGTCTACTGACCATAAAGGTAAAATAAACATCGTGTAATAAAACTAATAACCGATTCACGGTGTGTCGGTAAACGAACGGACGACGCGAGTGCCGTCCGTTCGTATTGTTGTTCGGCCGTATCCTTATTATTATAATCTCTCTCTAAAAACGATTTTTATGAGAAAAAAAAAAAAAAAAAAATGAAAAATATATATATATATATATATAAACACCGTATTATTATAGTGAAAAAGATTATTATTATTGCGGCGTACCCGACGAGTAATGGATTTTAATGGTTTTCGCCACTTTGAAGTGATGCGATGACCGACCGGTCCGGCGTCCGTTAACGGAATATAAAGGCGGGCCTTCGTGACTAAACGATTTCGAATGGCCCGCGAAAAGGTCACCGCCACGGACTATTCCCCGATACGAGTCTGCGGCGAATTAACCGATTTACCGGACTTACGATAAGATTTTAGTCGGTTAAACGCGACCATTTCACACGGACAACGATTCCATACAATATTGTCATCGTCTAACATTTGAATAATAATAATGTTTATATAATACACGTGTTTTACGACGTACGTGTCGTTTAAAACGTTAAATTTTTCTTAATAATCGACGTTTGCACACATCTAGATGATTTTTTTATTTTTTTTTTTTTCCAGGACGAAAATATAAGAGTCTACGTGTAGTTTATCTACACCAGTGTTTCCCAATCTTTTTACCACCACGGATCACTTCGACAATATGTTTTAGGTCGCGGACCACCTCAATTTTACGAAAACTAAGAATATCTTTTTTTTTTTTTTTGCTCATTAACAAGAATACACAAAATTTATCGAAAAATGTTTACTTTTATTATTATACTTCAATTTATTACTCTGATACCTAGACACTTATAAAAGTGGAAAATGCTTATCGGTCTACAGCAGCAACAACGATAAGATAACCGTATAATATTATACAAAATAAGTCTTAATATTTTTCGCTATTTAAAAAAAAAATAATAATTAATTTGTAATAGAAATCGAAGAAAAAATCTATGAGACCGCGGACCACCGGTTGGGAAACACTAATCTACACGATAAAAAAAAATAAATAAATAAATAAATAATTGTCTAGTTCAAATTTACCAAAATAAACAAAACAATAAAATAAACAAAATTAGTAGAACATATTAAATACCTAACTTTTTAATTAAAAATCCAATGATACTATTGTATGTGATTTTTATAGCCTCGCATTTGTAGAATTATTTTTATCGTTTACGTTTCCATCTGCTTGCTATAACGTTCACGATTAAAAAAAAAAACAAATAAAGTTTTATGATTAATTATAAACATATATAATTAAAGTCCCCTCCCCTTAATAATTTTCCTGTAATTTTTTATTTTTTTTTTTAAACATAACCTGTAGGCGCGCACGCGATGCGCAATTTTAGGCCCCGAATTCGTCTCTGCCCCGAACACCGAAAATCCTCAAAACAGCCTCGATTGGCCTATGTACACAGCCACCTACCCATCGCGTCTATAAAAAATCGAAAACGATCACGAAAAAATTACATTCTTCTTCTTTCCTATAATATTATCAACACTCGTCGATTTCCGCAAAGAATAAAACCGTACATATTTCATAATACGTTTTTTTTTTTTTATATATATAATATATCGATACCAGACACTTTCAGAAACAGGTCGCCGTTCAATTCCGCACACTTTAAATGATTTAAATTTTATAATATCATAACCGCGAAAATTGATCGTTTATCATTTACAGTTTTAGTAATAAAAATTAGATAATATTAATTCAAGTATAACATTTGTGAACTTTTCACATTTTCAATTCTTGTTCCGGCGCCCCCATGTACATTTTTTTTTTTTTTTTTTTTTTTTTTTTTTTATGGCTTTCCACTGATTATTGGACGACAATCATTCGGACTGATCGATCTATCAACCGATTAAAGAGGTCGTAAATATCCAATTTAGCGAACATTTAGTGTCTTTGTAACCGGACGACGCAATTCAAGACGTATTTACGAAGAGTTAAGACACTCAACCGATCATTTATACGAAATTCCCCTATCGATTTTTACGTAGACATAAAAATTAAACCGATAAAACAGTGTGGCGATGCAATGGAAAATCGTGAACACCTATCATGATTACGACTATTACTAAATGTTGGGAATAAAGTTTGCGGAAATAATGACTTATACAGGATGCGGCAGAGCCGACTGACGAGTTTTGATGGGCTATAAATAACGAACAGTAAAACTTAGAGAACATTTTTTTTTTTTTAAATTAATTCAGTATTCAATCCCATTTTTAAAAATTATTTTTTGAAAATTATATCTCCAAGATGGCGGCCATCATTGATACACTATTGTAGACGATCTCTGAAGGTCTCATATGATTTTCGGCACATTTCGACTGGTATGGCCTCAACTTCCACGGTGATTTTCTGTTTAATTTCATCTGTGGTATGTGGGCGATGAGTGAAAACTTTATCCTTAAGGTAGCCCCAAAGGAAAAAATCACACGTGCTTAAATCTTGGGACCGTGCTGGCCAGCAAGAAGAAGAATTCTCCTCAAAGAACGGTCTGAGATTCCCAAAGCTACAGCGTGTTTCCGGGCTGAGCGTCTTAGTGACCGCTCAATTGACTCTCTAACCAACTGCTCTTTTTTGGGGGTTCTTACCGTTCCGGGTGCACCGTGTCCAAGTCTACTTAGGGTACTTCCAGTTTCTTCCAAATGGTAACCCGTATCCACAATTTGATAGTGTTAGCCGAAGGAACAGATTCAGCACGTGGAATGCCGAAATGTATATGAAAAGCCCTTTGTGTAGCGATCACATAATGATTATTTTCGTAATACGCACGCACGACGAAACCACGATGTCCAGACCACGATTACGAATAAAAACGGCATTACCGTAAAATTCAAAATACACCACTTATTAAGGCCTGCTCTTCTCTTATCACAGGCTAATGACCTCATTAAACTCGTCAGTCGGCTCTGCCGCACCCTGTAGAATGGTAGAAACGGTGGTATACGACAGGCAAACTGGCGTTTCTGCTTTGCTTCTTTTTTTTTTTTTTTTTTTTTTTATCCTATCGCGGGCTGAGATTTCGAATAAAATATACAACCACCGAAGTCGTATGATAATAATAATAATATTATTATTATTATTATACGTAAATACATAAACTGACCTGGCGGTGTTTTTCTGGACGGAGGAATGCCCGAGGCCCCGTGTTATATAGGAGGATAAATCTCGAGCGAAATTCTGCAGTTAAACGCTGATGATGGTCGTCGAGAAATTGCGCGCATAACTGTACGTACAACACTAATGCGATAATATTATTCGCAATGTCTAAACGATAAAATTAAACGCGTTTAATACGTTCGGAATTTATACAATCCCGCCTTCGTCGCCGCCGTATTTATGATTTTTTTTTTTTTTTTTTAGTACGGTCGAAGCGATGAATGTTTTTATACGGTTGTAACCCCCAAATAATATATCTGGAATTCAATTATTGCTCAAGTCGTCATGCAAAAATCGATTCGTCCATAAGGGGTCAAGTGTAACGTCGTTTTTTTCGCCGCGGTCGTACATATTTTTTTAAATAATACATAACAGACTAACATTATTATTCATGCGATACGTATAATAAAAGTGTACATTTTTTAAATTTAACACCATGACAAATGTCGTGAGATCCTAAACGATCTTATTTGTTTAATATCCGAGATCAGGATCTGCTATTCGAGTCTATTTTTTTGATATCTATACCAAAGACGTTAAATACGCTATGTTTTGCCATCCCGCTATTATCAAAATTATCATTTATACTCCATGCTTATCAGATTTGTCCGTTTTATGTATGATCGAATTAATGACTTTCCGTGCCATTTAAAATATGATAATCCGGAAATCCACAAAAATTTACTGATCCAGTTGCTGCCATAACGCCGCGGATATAAGAAGAAGAAAAAAAAAACTCCCCGGTCTAAATAAATAATTTTTTTTTTCATTTATTGATAATATACACAATCTGTTCACAATGAAGCACAATAAGAGTATGAGCTATAATACAATAGGAGATTGAAACATTTGAATGAAGAAGCCACCCACTGATGACACTTTCGTCTTTTAATTATTTTATTTT
The DNA here is from genome assembly GCA_956483605.1 of Tuberolachnus salignus. NCBI lineage: Eukaryota > Metazoa > Arthropoda > Insecta > Hemiptera > Aphididae > Tuberolachnus > Tuberolachnus salignus. The sequence goes on along the minus strand of OY101436.1, from coordinate 4,892,327 downwards.
AACCTATTTTGGATTAAGGGCTTAGCAGGTCTCTACGCCATTCTCGCTTAAGAAGTACGATTTGACGTGCAGAAATTAAAAAAAAAAAAATCAAATCCGATTGCTTTATTTAGATGATATTCTTTGCGATTCCCCGGAATACATATATTATTATATCGTATACAATCCCATCCGCGATTGTTCCGCGGTGAAAGGTAAATAAGTTTCCGTATAAAATGCTCGGCACAATAAAACGATGACGGACGACCACGGCGCACACGAAAAAAAAAAAAAGAAAGAAAAATGATAGAAAAACGAAGAATCGTGTCCGCGAATGACAAGTCGGATCTCTCGGCGCGGTTCATTGTTGCCAAATAATATAATAAAATTTCGATGTCGAGTGGCTCCGCGTCACCGTGTACACCCGTACGTGGATATTATATTAAATCATTATAATAATTATTGTTATAGAAATATTATACACACCGGTGCGTGTATACCACAACAATAATAATAATAAAAAGAGATTCGCACACGCGCATAGTGAAAAAAAAAAAAAAAAAAAAAAAAATGGATTTGAAATAATATAATAAAAACGGCCGCGGACGACCGGTAATTTTCTATAATTCGAGATCGTGTTGTTATAACCGTTTTGCGTTGCACGCTGCCAGCACCTACAAACAGCCCCGTCCGTTTACAGGATTAAATCACGGACCGCTATATAATAATAATATATAAAAAAAAAAAAAAAAAGTAGTGACTTTTCACCACGATGCCGCACAAAAACCCAATAGACGAGGATTTCAGAAGACCTGTAAGTCAAATAATAATATAGTCCGGTACACGGGAAACGAACGGCGAACACTTACGCGTACGTAAAAACGTATAAAGTGAAATTCCCTAATGTTTTTGAGCGCGAGTTTTTGGTTTTTTTTTTCTCTCCACTTTTTACATTTGATATAATGTCGTTTTTAATACAGTTATAATACGGTTTTTCTTAATTTTTTTTTTAAAAAATAATAAACCCGACATCGAGGGGAAAATAACTAACACGACGAATACCTGTTGGCGCCGGGAAAACGGTTTTTCGACCGGCGAGGGCTGAACATAATAATTTATTAAACTCCCCTGATCATAAGCTGTACACAACGATGGAAATAAAATTAAGTTAAGCCTATTTTAGTTTTACGGAAAAAAATCGGTATAAGCGTTTAAAATGTAAATGTTGATAAAAATCGAATAAAAAAAAAAGTCGGGGCGACAGCTCTCGTTTCCCACGTCGTTCCAGCGCCCTAGCTTAATTACATTTAACCTGATCAACTTATCGAATTTCGCTCAGAATAGGTTTTTGATTGCAACGATTTATCGTCGCATTTTGCGTATAAACTCGTATACGGTCCCAAACACAAACGCCTACAACGGCGACCTACCCTCGTGGCGCGAAGTATGTCGGGATTTTTTTTATTATTATTATTATTATTTTTTTTTTTTTCTATACGAGACTATAATATAGAGTTACTATAGTATGGTAATTCAAAGAGCGTATGAATAAAATTCTATACGATAGTATTTAACCGTAATCGTTTCGTATTCGTATATAATATAATGCGAACCGCGTGCGTTTGTATCGATCGAAGATTAATAATACCATTGATTTCATAAAATCAATGTTAATGCCTATTCCGAGTTTATCCGTTGCGATTGAAGAATTTTTTTTTTTTTTATTCTCTGTCCTATCTAAGAAATCGAATAATTTATACGGAAAACGGCAGATATAATATATTATGCGTATTATAGCTATCGGTTTACGGTTACCGGGTATAATATACACGAAAGTCGTGGCGGCCGACCGAGTCCGAATTATATTATTTTATAGACGGCGACGACCCGCACTGCTGCGCAGAGCCGCAATATCTGCAAAACGAGTCATTAGTTTTTATCGGGAACACACCGCCCGGAGGGGTATTTTTTCGTTCGAGTGTCACATTTCCCGTATATTATCGATTCCGACGACCGCGGCCGAGGCCGAAAAGAATTTCCGTTCGCAATGTTCGCAGATATCGTTTATTGTATTGTTTCCCCCCCTCCCCCCCCCCGGTTGAAATAAATAAATTCGACGAAATTATAACAATTATTACTGTCTATATACCTGAGAGGTATTCTCGTCGACGCGCCTACGTTTCGATCGATGTTTTTAGAGTATTTTTTTTTTTAATATTTATTATAATTATAAAATGTTTCAGCACACCTAGTGCTATTACGACTTTTTAATTTTTACAATTTTATTTGTTACAAATTTAAATGATTATAAATTTATTAATGACATAATTATTAATAGTGAGAGTGATATAATAATGTGTTACATATATGAATATAATAATAATAACGATGAGGTCTAGTATATTAATAATGATATTCATTTTCTGATGATGAGTCTTCTGTGTCCGTTAAAAGAATGTTCTGGGGAAGTCGAGACCGCAGACGTCTATCGAGTGTTTTTTTTTCCTATATTGTAATGACGAGCACTGACCAAGTTTTTTAGTTTAGCGTGGAAATGTTTAAATTGGGTTTTAATCCATGTATTTATCAGGGGTATTTTCGTGTCATTATGGATCTGGCGATTTCTCATGAACCACGGTGCTTTGAGACATATCCTTAAAAATTTATTTTGTAAGATTTGTATTTTATTTATTTTAGTTATAGAGGCAGCGGACCATACAGGACAGGCATAAGTTATCAGTGGTCTGATTATTGCGGTGTAGAGAAGGAGAGAAGTCATGTTCAAATGAAATCATTTGGAGAGTTGATTTGTAATTCACTAAGGGGTAGAGAATTCTCATCCTGGCATATCCCTGAGTAAGTTTTTTGTTTATGTGGATATTCCACATTTCATCGAGAAAAACTCCAAGGTATTTCACTGAGTTATAGAGTATTTTACGGGACCCGGGTCGCGAACCCCCCGCGTAAAAATGCGTCGATTATTATTTTATTATTATTATTTTTTTTTTTTTTAAATATGCCGTTACGGATTTCGGGCGTTTGCGCATTATCGCCACGCTACTCGCACGGGCCGATATTAGTAAGTATGTCACTGCGGTAGGCGGAAAGTTGGAAGCTATAGGTTAGGCTAGGGTAATTTAATAAGTTTACATACCGAAAGCAACGGTAAATCGAACGGCGATCGAAATACGATTCTGAGCGGATCTCGGTTAACTGGCCAGAGTTACTATTCTCGTGGTTTCCCCCCCCCCCCCCCCCCGTTGTAACCGATGGTGACATCGACAAAAAATCGTTAGGTTAGATTTTTTAGAAAACCAGTAGGGAATCTGTACGGAATACAAATTCGTCCAAACATAGTATAGCACCGGGCGAAAAATCCGCATCTTTTAACGTACGTTTATATTTTAACAAACAGAAAATACTAATCGTTTTTAATTTAAAAAAAAAAACCGTCGATTTTTTTTTATTTCAATCACGAAATATTGAAGAGTTGTTCAAGATAAATTAGTTTGGAAATGAATATATCAAATTATTAAACAATTAATTCTAAATAATATATTGTATAGAAATACGCAACTTTTGTCGTGTGTACCGTATACAAAACGCAACAACCTCGTCAGATGACATTTCGGTAACTAATTTGTTTGTCTTGTGTTGCCTCGACTTGACTATGCGCATATATAAAACAAATTTGTTTTCGGTTAAACAAAAACGACTAACGTAGTTTTGCTCTTTTAGTGTGTAATCGGCACGTAACTTTCCGTTGTTCCGACGAGATCCTCGTACACCGATTTCGAGGCAGTGGACAATGTTTTCTATTTTATTATTATTATTATTACTAAGGCTCGGAACTTTAGGCATTTGCATATTTGTTTAGAATGTGCATATTGAAAATCTGGTTAGATACAATATCGATCCATAGTACGCATATTTAAAATATTTCTGTTGCATAATTTTCCATATTTCGTTATTCTTTGTAGGAATTCGCATACTTTAGATTTAAGAACTTTTACATGCATATTTTATAGATTTAACGAAGACGTAAAAATTGTGTCAAAAGTAATCTGGTGTACATAAAATCAAATATCAAAGTACATTCAGATTCAGTTTTAAAATTACAAACGAAGAATATGCCTTTAGATGAATCTTTAGATATTCTGGAGAAAGTTCGAGTTTAGTTACAAATGGCTCAAGGTAATTATGGGCAAAAAGTATATAAAAAATTTAAAACAGTTTTTAACAAAAACGGGTGTTAAAAACACATGACGGAAAAAGTGTCAACATGGATGGATGTTTACCTGAAGATCTTACCACAAATGATCTGAGATTATACAAGTTTGCTCCAATTGCAACAGTTGATGTGGAGAGATCTTTCTCGATAAACAAAAATCTCTTGACTGACAATCGAAAATCATTTAAACTCGAGAACATATGGAAACAACTCTTACAACACATGTAAAAAATAAAACAATTGTTTAAAAATATTAATTGATTATACATGTTTAGTAGGAACTCGAGAAGATTAAAGTTTGCTCGCGGTATACAAACAGGAGGCACAGCAATACACAAGTGCGCAGTGTTTTTTGTTTTTTTTTTTTTTAATTTTAATTTTAATGTTTTTTCCCGTGTGCCTAATTTAAATTTTTAAACGGTCTACGTAAAATGCAATTTTAACCAAAACATTGCACATTTTCCCAATATTTCTATATAGTACGTTGCATATTACGATGGTTTTTTTTATGCGCATATTTGTGTAATTTTTAGCGGATAAAAATGCCAGCCCTGATTATTACTATTGTGTCGTTGTCATTGTCGTCATGATAATATTTTACACGGCGCGCGTAACCGGCGACTGGCGGCGGCAGTGGCGGCGACTGGCGGCGGCCCGGGCGTGCGCGCGGACGACCGACCGCGCGCCCGGCCGGCCGGCCGACCGATAAGTTTACGCGTTTATAATTGACAATAAAATCCGGCGGGCGTACCGCGTGTACGTGATGTACATTTGGACGGGACCCCCCGGAAAATCGCCGCGGCTTTTTAATAAAAGAATATACAGATGCACGGGACGTGGCCATTTGTTATCATTATTGCGCACACGTTGTTGCCGGTTTATTCTTTCCGCTCTCGGTTTCCGATATACACGAACACGCGCCCGCGGACGTGCGTAGCCGGCGGAGAGCCGAGAGAGAGAGAGAGAGAGAAGAAAAAATCAACAACAAAAAAAAAAAAATAAAAAAAAAATATATATATATCTAATAACCGCGCCGCCGTCGCCGTCGTTTATAATCCTTTGCCCTACGCGGCCGGACACGGACGCTACACGATAATAATAATAATAATAATAATAATATGTCACGTTACTCTTGTCAGAAGCCGGAGGGAAAAGGGTGGCGTGTCACTAAAAATATATATTCGCTTAAGAGACTCGGTCTCCGCTTGGTGGATACGTTTGGATCCTCGGCGGGAACGCTGGCGAAAAACGATTGGAAAATGTACAATTTGTACGTTTAATTTTTTTTTTTTTTTTTTTTTTTTTTAATTCCGGGCGTATAGCGAAAAACCCAAGTGTACGCTATTACCACCGTTGTAGTTTTACCGTTCGCACCGTAAATTATGCGAATTTTTCGGCCTCCGGTATACTGTGTGTACTAAATTTCTCACGGTTTTCCTATAGAAAAAATGTAAAAAAAAAAAAAAATAATAATAATAATGACGATCCATCCGTTTTTTATTTCCATTGATTTCCGCGGGTATTCGTTTTTGTGAATTTCCAAACCGCTTTTTCGGTCAGTAAAGTTTTTTCCCGACCGTACCTCGAAACCTCCGAATATTCCGCCCGGCGGTACATATTTTGAAAACATTTTCGACATTCCCAACAGTTTTTCCAATGAAAATTAAAAACCCGACAACGTGACAATAATTGACCAATCATCGGTGTTGTTACCATCCTAATGGGCGTTCCGAATGGGGGGATTTGGAATTTCTTCTCCCTCTCTGGCTTTTAATCTGTCTCCCCGAATATTATCTATACCTCTATTTAGCTACAGTTTTTTTTTTTTTTTTTTTTAATTACCTTTGACTAAAAAAATGTCCTTGATTATCGTGTACGGGAAGCGTACGATGGCTCGCCGGCATTTTTCATTTAGTCTCGCTTTAAAAAAAAAAAAAAAAAAAAAATACATATACATTACTTACACCTTTAACGATAATTTTGCTTCTACATGTTACGTCACAAAAGTGAAATGTGCAAGCAGTACGCGTAATTCACGGTTTGTACAAAAATGTGCACATTTCATCAACCGGGAATTAAACTTCCTCGATTCGTGAGGATAGGGCAATGGTATATTTTTGTAAAATATTATTGTTTTAAATTGTTTTAAAAAACAGTTACATTTTCGTTAAATAATTTTGACAGTGAAAATGTTCATATAAATTATATAATAAAATATGTATTTAAAAACAACAAAAAAATTAACATATTATCAAAATTAAATTTATATACGTATATTTATTGTTAATATATGCATATTTACTAATATACCGAATATGAATATTTAATATTATCCATAATAAAATCATGTTCTTTATCATCTCTACACAGTTCGTGAAATAGGCAAAAAACAAAAAAGCATTTACTAGAATTTGCACAATTCACTTGTTGAGCACATTTCGTAAATTTCCACGTTCAGGGCGGAACGTGGACATAAATTTATATGGGAATTATCTATGTTAACGTAAGAGAGATTCGATATTATGTCGGATGCGGGGCGAGACTTAGTGATTTTCACATTGCGCGTATCGAGGAAAATAAAACCGTAGGGCCCCCCCGGACCCCGGGACTCTGGCAACTTAAAAAAATCGTACCTCCTTCCGTCTACGGTCCGTTTGCAGTTCGTCTACGGACGCGGGGCGGCGGGGCTCTGAAACATTTATGCAATTCAAAAGCGGTGCAACTGCACGAACGTAGTCGGTTTTTTTTTTTCGTTTTCATATACATATATATATATATATACAAAGTATATTATGTCTCCCCAGACGAAAAAAACCGAAACAACAGTCCGCGGCGTCCGTATTATATAAATATACTGCACCAGGGGTCGGGACTTTGAATTAAATATGAATCTCGGGTTTGATTTCCGATCGTCGCCCACGCGGTCCACCGATACGGCTGCAGCCTTGTCCCTCGAACAATAACAATACGTTTTCATTTTTTATATTATATATATATACGTACGTGCATCGCGGTGCACGAGAAACGATGTTTTATCGTATGTACACTCGACGGGGGTAAATAAATAAATAAATAAATAAATAACAAAAAAAAAAAAAAAAAAAAACGCCGCCGTTCCCGAGAGAGTCGTTGCAGAAATCCAGACGTACGCCACTAAAAGCTACTGTATTATATATATATATATATATTTTATTTCCTCTGGCAGCCCATACGTAGCGGTTTACATTTTTTACGCGCTCTTATAATGGTAATTTTATTTTCCTCTATCGTACGAATAGTCAAAAATTAGCTTCATATATTATTATTATTATATTATAACATTATAATTTTTATATGAGGACCGCATGCTTGCCATTATATGCGCTGCACGCGTCGTTCCTGCGACCCGCCACCGCTATTGTGACGGACTATTATAATAATATTAGTATGAAATGATGTCCGACTAGATGAAATATCCGGAAAAAAAAAAAACACAAAAATAGTCGATATTTCATATCGTTTAAACGTTGATTTCGTATCGATTATAGAAATCGAAAGTCGCGAATTGTTGCGAAATCCGCGGTTTTCCTATAAAACGTATTCATTTCAACGTCCTGTACACGGCGTGCCCCGAGCACGTGTACGAACACCACCAGAAAAGTCACACAACGGACACCGAAAAGCACAAAAGATATAAAGAAAGAGATGATGATAGATGTGGAGGAGCGGAGGTCACGGCGAAGGGTTTAAATGGCCTATACTTAGTCGCAAAAAAAAAACATATATATATATACATAATACGTACAAATATATTAATTTCAAATTGTTATACAGTCAGATTTGGTTCGCTCGTAGTTGAAGAGACCGGTAAAAAAGTTTGAATTATCCGAGAACCAGAGTTGGTCAAAATATAGAAAATTAAATTTTATTTAAAGCAGTAGTACAATATTTATTAAAATATTAACATATATATATATATAGTATAATTATTTATTATTTTTCATATCATCAAATTTATAAAAAAAAAAAAATTAATTTAAAAAAAGTATTCATTTTTGTTCGGCGTTTTTTGCTGTTGATCGCAGAATTTCGCTGTGAATCGTTAAAAATTTTATTTAAAGCTGAACAAAAACTCCTGATGATGGCCATCTTTCTTTGGTTTTCGATAAATCGCCTCGATTCATTACAATGTATCTGTGCGCTGCGTTTCTCTTTTTCATCGGACGAATGACGAACGTTCGTACTTGTAACACTTGTTACAGTTACCAAAATGTCCGGGTCTGATCAATTTCCGCACGCTTCCAAGATGTTGCCCGTTACTGATAAAGACGTCATCGAAAAGAATACGTACACCGTGCCGGTTCTTCGGTGTTTTCCGAAAACAATTTGCAACGATTTGCGGTGTCAAACGGAATCGGAACTCCGGAGCTATAATATTGGAGTTGAACGCGGTTTAAAATGGGAACCGGGCGAAAAGTTCGAGGTATCGACGATTTCGGGTTAACCGAGTTGGAACTGTACTATAAAAAGGATTTTGTTTTTGTTATTAATAAATATTTAGTCGGACGATTACTCGAGAATATTTTTTTTTTCAAACTTGACAACGCTATATGAATATATATATATATATATATATATAGCTGCGGGTGCATTAATTATCGTGCGTGTGCGTCGCAAACCCGTACGCCGTATACTAGTTTGGAGATTATATATCTTTATATAGAATAATAATAATAATAATATTATAATATGTACGCACACGCCGGCCGTCCGTGGACTAATACGATTTAAATCGAATTTGCATAATATTATTAAAACGCGTCAATCGAGTCGAACGGTTTTCGGCCGCGGCATAATAGAGTACAACGCAGAATATTATTAATTTCATACCGTAAACGCTAAAATCCCGGTGAAAACGCCTCGTAATAATTATAGGTGTTGTGTTGTACCGTATCGGAAATCGCAAAATCGCAAGCAAACCAAGCCGCCGGTCGACCGTTTCGAGTAATTTTTTTTTCCCCCGAACGTTTCACTTGGGGTTTTGAAACAATAATAATACGCTGGCCGCACGCCACCGCCCGGGCCGCACCTACGCAATAACGATTTTGATGTTTGTTAAGTGTGGTAAAAAAAAAAAAAAAAAAAAAAAATAGTATTATAATAATTACTCGCCTTGTGTACGTTTTAAAAGCTACCTTCCCGGTGTCACGCACTATCCGGGGCGCGTAGACGAAACCGATGGTAAAAAATAAAAAATATTTCGCACCGTGAATACGCCGCTGTGGCAGGCGGCGAGTTGGATTTAGAGTGGTATAGTATCGACGAATCGAACGAAAAACGATTCAGAGTCGGTAGACCGCAGGTTAGGTGACTGTACCAGTCGTTTTTTCCCTCGCGTTACAAATATAAACCATAAATCAACATCTAAAACAAAACAAAAAAAAAAAAAACTCTGTGTTTAGATGTTTTTGGACATGTGACGTAGTTTTTGCTTGGTTTGAAAACGTAACGTTTTGCTCAGAAATGAACAATTGAATTTCAAAGTGTTTATTTATTTTGTAAATATCTCAAGTAATAAGTATTTACATTTATAGGTACAAACATTTTATTATTATTTTTTTTTTTTCAGTGGAGATCGTTGATAATCTGCAGCTTTCCCTTTACGGAATTCCAACCGCAGTAATTATATTCGTACGAGCGAGCGGACTTGTTCCGTATGCGTCTAAGTATACCAACCGACACGAGTAAGAATATTATAAAACTACGTTATTCATCCGATATTTTTGTTTTTTAATATTATAAAATACGATTTAGTTGTTTTTTTTTTTAGGACTTTGAACGATTCAGTCCCCTACCCCCTAGACACGCGCCTTTGTACAAATACACCGTCGGGTGCCTACGATTCCGCAAACGTCGTTTTAAGTATATATATATGTTACAGTTTAAACGCAAAATCCGTAAAACCTGAAGGTTTCGACTGGTTAAAACGAGAATTAAGCGACAATTAAAATGACGAGTCAGTGGAAACTAATTGTAAAAAAACAGATAATAACGTTAGATTATCCTGTTCCGAACATTGACATATGCGATATGCCGTGCATTTTTACTTTTCCCCGGTATAAACTAACGATTTAATAATGATCTCTGGATAGTTCTAGTTTCCGTCGACACAATTCAATAGACTAAACAAGTAGTTCAAGACTAGGGTTAATAATTGTAACCGTAACCGGTGAAAACCATACGCGACGAAATGGATTTGTGGCAACTAGTTTCGACCGGTTAAAACTAGTTTCGACCGGTTGAAACTAGTTTTGACGGATTTCGGAAATCAACTGTAACGTGTATACAGTATATATATATATATATATATAAACCGCGGTCGAGTACGCGGATGTACCGTTTCTAGTCGGATATTATTATTAAAAAAAAAATAAAAAAATATTACGTGTACGCCGTCGTGGGCGTGTTTCGGTATGTATTATTATTATTATTATTATTTTTTTTTTATTTTTTTCCCTTCCGCGCGACCACCGCCGTCGACCGAAGTCTTCTCGTCGAGTATATATTGTGCGCCTAGGCGTATACCGTATATAATAATATTATTTGTCTGCGGCGACCGTACGTACATATATACACATACACATACGTATACGTCTCTTCACACGACCCTCCCCTGACTGCAATCCCACGCGTTATTATTACTATTACTATTATCACAATGGGCAATCAATCTCTTTTTTTTTTTTTTTCCGCGCTCGCCCCTTTCCGCAGCCCGCGTCGTCGTCGTCGTCGTCGTCGTCGTCCTCGGCAATCCCACCGCCGCGGTCCACGAGCCGCGGCCTCTTTTCGCCGGTCAAAAAAAAAAAAAAAAATATTATTAAACTCCGCCGGGGCCAAGTTCATTAACACCGCGGGCGCGCGACCGACTATGGAAATAGGAGAAAATAAACGCGACGTTCGTACAATAATAATATTATAATAGGTGTACGACGACGAGCCTTATGCATATATATATATATATATATATCGTATAAGACGTATTAATAATAATGTATAATAATATTGTGCGCGCGCGTATGTATGTATTTTTTTTTTTTTTTAACCCGTCAAAGAAAACTCGCGCGAGTCGCGACCGTATCGAAACCGCACGCGGCGCGTGCGACATCGTTCGACCTAACGAACCGACCACGACGACGACGGCGGCGGCGGCGGCGGCGGCGGCGAGAGTACGAGAGACCGTATTAGAGAAGCGAGAACGCCAGATAGAAAATGATCGAGAGGCATAATATTAGTACGTGTGCCCATACGTCGTTTATATATAATACTATTATATACTCTTTGCGTTCGTCGGCCGCGGCGATAAATCATCAAAACGCGTAATAATAACGATAATATAATATAAAATTTACCTTTAGCCGCCGCCGCCGCCGCCGATTAGCGTTCGACTTGTTACCGAACAGATATTTTATATATATATATATATATATTATAAACACTTAAAAAACACCGTGTTCGAATGCAATATGTATTTGGGTCGTCCGAGTCCAAACACGGTTAGCTCGGTTAATCGTTATTATTATTTTCGGTCCGGGCTACCGCGCCGGCAAAAAAAAAAAAAAAAAAACGACGACGTGTACCTAAATATACTGGCGATTTATTCGCGTACGCCAGCGTATTGCGTCCATATTTCTAAACTAAATAACGAGGGGGGAAAAAAAAAAACACGCCGTCCAGCACTCCGAAATATTGTCGTCTTTAAATCGTATAATCGGTGTTTTTACTCTAAAACCGAAATCTAGCGAGTTCCACTCGGTGCGCGTAAACGTGTTTCTGCCATGTCGTCCGTTGACGGTTAGACTTACCCGCGCGGACACCCGTCATTTCAGAGTTCTACGCGTGTATATTACTCTAGATTCTATACGGCCGAATACGTATTAATTTAAAAAAAAAAAAACTAATATTAAATTTTCAAAATTCCGTTTTTAAGACCGAAAATTAAAATGCAATAGCCAATTATGTTCAACGATTCTACGCCTGCGGAAAGTCACCTTCTATAGACCGACAGGCAGGCAGACAGTCGGACCGTTTGTTTTGTTAGTGTAGATTATTTCATTAAACGCGCGTCTTATTTGGTCATTTCGTCCGTTATAAGTACCGAAAAAACCCTATAGTTTCGGAATATTTAAGCAGACGTCTATAAAATGTATAAAACGTTCTAAGTGTTTAGGGCTGCTGTTTTAATAATATGCTCTCAGCTCAGGGTCTACTAAATACTGTGCATTCGAAATGTCTGTTGCTGGACTGTAGGAAAAACCAGTGAGAGTAGCAAAATGTGGCAAAACGGTACGAGTATTTTGACGGGAAAACCTCTTGTGTACGGCTTGCTAATGCTACGTCAACTTAGCATCGGCATGTTTGTTTCCGGTCTGTAGGAAAAACCAGCCAGCGCAGTGGCTGTAAAATCAATATATGCATTTATTTATAATATTGTTAAAAAAAAATGTGAGACAACTGTATGAATTTGTCCGGGGGAGAGAGCGGATGAAATATTTAACTTTGATGTACTTTTTGTACTTTCGTGTAGTGCCGAGTATGTACTTCTCAGCACTGTAATTTTCGAGTTCTTTTTATAAAGTTATAATATGAATTACTGTAAACATCCGGCCAATATTAAAACACGTGTAACAAAACATACAAGTGTATTTTAAAATGAAATTAATTTGCACGTGTTATTTTCAACTTGATATAATAATACAGTAGAAGATCGATAATTTGTCGTAACACGAAATAATCGAAAATAAATTGCATAAAATAAAATATAATATTGTAATCCCGAGTGAATAATAGAATATTATAGTGTATACGTTTGAACAAAATAAAATTGTCGTTTAATATCGAAATCCCCGGGAGTTTATTAATCGAAATAATTACGGCGGAACATCGATAAGTCGGATATGTCAAGGGAAATTCAATTTTCTTTTACTTATCGAGATTTCGCGACTTACTAAATTTTCGAGGTCTTGTAAAACCCAATAACAAAATTAGCGATAGAAATATCGGTGCGCATTAGCCCAATAATAAAAACCACCAATAAATCGTCATTATCCGTCCTATATTCGAAACACAGAATGTTCGAATTATCTGCAGTTTTTTTTCTCGAGATTTATCGAGATTTTCAGAAGAAAATACATTTTATTTCGACTTATCGTGGTTCTACTTTTTATTTTATGTACGATAAAAAACAAAGTTAGTCGCAGTAAAAATGTAAAACCCAATACATTCGCCGTGTGCGGGTTTTAGAATTCTGAGCGGAGCAATAAATGGTTATTGATATTATTTTGATAAGTGTGTGTTTTTTTTGTTTTAGTTGTTATAATTTTTTATTTCTGTCTTTGACCATCGAATGTCTAGTCATTGGCCCATTGCGGAGGTCATTCTTTGATATTCCTTGACGTTTTCATAATTATTGGGAGAAAACGTCGGAAAAGCGGGAAAATGTACGCAATAAAGGTTTCTGTTGATGGTATAATTCAGTTAAAAACTATAATCTGAAATTTTCTTGACGTGGTACGATTTTCCAAAAAACATTCCGTTGTTATAGAGAATTTATTGATATAGCTATTTTAAATGTTCGAGTTTTTTTTTTTCCCCCCCCCCCCCCTTCAAATTTTGATTAAAAACCGTGACACGGTTTCGCCAACTCTATTCCGATATACGTGGGAATAACTTGTTTAACTCTACGGGAACGGTCGACGAAACGCGCGGAAAATTGCCATTCATTTCGTAGTTATTAATTAATATAATTTTTCAATTTAAGTTTATCATAATGCGTTCTAACGGAATTTCGCCGGGAATCGCTGTTCGTTATACACGACGATGATTTATCGTCGCCCGCGGATATAAATCAAACCGCCCTGTACCGGGGCCCAACCTTTGCGATTTCCCCATCTACAACGTCACGAAGGCCTTTCCTCCGGTTCCCGTTGGTTTATATTATTATTTTTTTTATTTTTATTTTTATTTTATTACATATTTCGTATTTACAACGGCGGCGGCGGCCGTCCCGTAACCCGTAGAAGGTTAGGTTAGGTTTATCGCAGTAAAAATATAATCATCTGCGGCGTATTACGCATTGCATTACGCCGCCGTATACGGGCATTATAGCCGCGCTGAAGTGCCAGCGTCTAACACCCTCCTCGAACCGAATCCGGAGTCTACTCGCGCGCCGTTTAATTTTAAGAAACCCGAGTTTCGTATATTGTGTGGTATTATATACACGTATATGCACGTATCTACTCGTATAATAATGTGTATGTATATATATATATATATATATAAAATTATATTATTGTATAGTCTCCCGAGAGCGTATAGAGGAGCGTAGGATTTCAATTGAAACTTTACCCCCGTGTATTTTGACAACGGCGCCGGAGAGAGCACTCGAAAGAACGCCGCTGCAGATGTTAGTATTATATTATTACGTACATAGGTAGGCATATTATATATAATGGGCCGCCGCGGGGACGGCCGATGTAGAGAAATATTTGCGGACCCCAATTAGACGGGATAAAGGCGAAAAAAAAAAACGAGTGGCAAAATAAGAAAACGAAAAAAAAAAAAGACCGCGATCGCCGGGACTCTCGTCGTATAATATTAATATTATTTTTTTTTCGCCAAAGGAATTTCCGCGGCGGTTTATAGACACGAACTCCTTCCCGAGCGATGAGTCATCAAATAATGAATCGTTTATACGCCCGCGGTCTCCTTTTTCTTCTTCTTCTTCTCCTTCTTATTTTTTGCCGAAATGTACCTGCCTATTATTCGTCGTGCGTAACGCGTACGTACGTGCGGATTATTATTCGAGTAAGGCCCTGGTATTGGCGAGTACCTTGATGACTGATCACCCGGCCTCCATTTTCGAGACGCATCGTTTTGATTTATTATGTTTTGTAGACCCGTGTCGCTTCGGTACATAACATTTTTGTATCGGTTAAAATAATAATAATTAAGAAATACTCCATAATGTACCCGATAAAAATTTGTATTCGTGGTCTATGTCCGGATTAAAAGGAAAATTTACGGGAAGAGCGGAAAAACACAGGATTAAGACAATTAGAAAAAAAAAAAAAATAAAAACTGAAAAATTAAGTGGTTCACTCGACAATTTTAAAGGAAAAAAAAAATATAAATTCAACGAATATCGTCAACTATTGCGCCGATGAAAAATTATTCTACGACATTGATGAATAAGCAACGGGACGTAGAAAAAGAATTCATGTTCTTATAAGTTAAAATAAAGTTTTTAAATTAAAATATAAATTTTTTGTTTTTTTTTGTTTTTTTTTTTAAATGGAGATACCGGCTTCCTGTAGATCAAAGTCTCCGGTCCCGAAATCTGTAAATCACGCCCCGGTCCAAGTACAAATCGTATATCCCGACGGGTTTTTCATACAAACGATAAATCAGCGTGTAATTTCGTATATTTGTCGTTCCGGCGAACTTTTTTCCGCAAACCAAAATAAATGTTTTAACATTACGCCGTTACATAAAATACTCGGTCGATTCGTTTTAATTATCGCGAGACACGCTTTCGTTGGTCCCCGTCGGCGATGGATGCATCAGCTATAGAGAGTATCGTCTATATAGATACCGGGTTGTACGCCGAATAATAATAACCCGATCATCAGTCATCGAAAGGACAAATATATTATTATGATACTTGTAAATTCGATACGGTACGATTATTGGCTGTCGGTATATATGTCCGTGTTCGGAATTCGCTACACGGACGACTGACGGAATGTTGCGGAACGCGCAAAAGCACTCGGTCATAATATTATATTTTTCGACACCGTGTAAAAAAAAAAAAAATACCGTATCCCCGGACTTTCGTTTTTATAAATATTTATTTTTTTTTAATCGTACCTATATAGTGAATACGCTGTAGGTTTAGAAAATCTAATTTTCGACAATCTATTTTAATTTAAACGACAACCGTCTATAGGGCATACAAAAAAAAAAAAACATCACTCTGCGTATAAATACGTACGAGTAAGTTATATTACGAGCAATTAGTTTTGGCCTTTTTTCCGTATTCGACCGAGCTGGACAAGTCAATGAATAATATATTATTTAATGTTGTGCACAGATCACTTTAGTACTATCTAGATTTAGATTATCTGTTTTTAATTTAAAAAAAAAAAAAACAGATAACGTAACACAAAATGTAGAACCAGTGATATAGTAAAATATAAAAACTGCCCAATGCGTATAACCCATTTGTTTTATATGAATTATTGATTTATTGATATATGTCACTCCGCGAGACCACGGAGTCGTTGTAATTTAATTATTTACTGAGTAATTAATGACAATTAATTTATAGTGTTCTAGAATTATTCTATCTTGTAATGATTGAAAACGATGTTAACCGGCCAACACGTTGATTGTATTATTTGTTGTCCGGGTTGAGTTGAATATGTCAATATGAAAATGTAATTGTTAACTCGAGTTAATTTTTGTAAGGTGGTGTAGGGACCTACTAGTCTAGGTCAATCTAATATCCTTGTTCTTCTTTGGATATCTACTTTTTGCTATTTTTATTATATTTCCTCTTCTAATACTTCTTAACATTGTTCTAACATTTTTTTTTTTTTTAACTGTAAAAGTGCCTTCACTGGAAGGTATCTTTAGTCCGTTCTTCACGTCAAAAAACACCAAATTCATCAATTTCACCTATTGTTCAAATTATGAAACAAATTGTGGAAATAAAAAAATAAAAAAAAATGTTTGTAAAATTATCACGGTGTAAATGCTTGAACGTAGAATCGAACGAGGACGGCGAATATAGTTAAACGCGGTGGCGGGGGGGGGGGCGGGGATTGTGCGCATTTGTAACTATGGAGTAAAAAAAAAACATAAAACGTAACCGAAAAAAAAAAATCCCCACGGAATGGGCTCGCGGAACGCGGTGAAATATTCAAAAGCACCGATTGAGTGAATGTCTAAAGTCTAATGGAAAATCAGCGGTTATAAAAACAAAAAACAATAAACAAACAAACGTGGCTTTTATTAATCTTTTTTTTTTCTTTTTCTCTTTTTTTACGCCAAGCCGCGGCGGTACATTTTAAACACCGAAACGGGTTGCGCACGGGTACACGCGATAAATTATTAATCGTTTGTTGTCGTTGTTATTATTGTTTTGACACGTCGCGTCGTCGCGTCGGCGGGCACGGGCATACCGGACGTACGGTTACCGGTTACGCGCGGCGGTAACCGTGCGCCCGATAACGAACGTCCCGATAGATATACCAGCGTATAATTTTGGTAAATACCAAACGCCCGCACGATTTTCCATTATTATTATTATCGTTACCGCCGCCGCCGCCGCCGCCGTCCGGATACTCGACACGATAACGATAATATTATTATAATCGAATATAATATTATTCGTGCACTGTCGTTGGGAATATTATATTTTTTTTTTTTTTTTTATCGGCTCAGTATTGACCAGCGGTTCTCGACGCTACGGGGCATTTCGGTGACCGCCGGTGGCCGCTGGGTTCGGCTTTTGGCAAAGCCAAGAAATCTCGGTTGGATATTTCCTACAAACGTGATTTGCGTTTAACTTTAACCAACGTCCAACCAGAGATATCGCAACATTTAGCAACTACTTACACGTTGACAGTCACTGAAGACGAAATAATGACGTATTATTTTGCTCGTATAGTAAAGTAAAATAGTGATATATGCGCTATTTACTAAATACATTTTTTTTAATTTAGAATACTGATCAATTACCCTATGCAAATTGTTTGATTGGTAGGGGGGGGCATAAGCAAGCGGTTATCTAGGTAAAGGGGCGCTGAACCGAACCGAAGTTATTGAACCACTGGTTTAGACCGTTTAGGTCCTTCGCCGCGGTGGATGACGACGCTCTCCACACCCTGACGCTGTGTCCAACGTGAACGCGGCGAACGCGAATTTGTGACTAAACCATATTCAGATATTTTTTACATGCAGTGTATTTTGAAGTGAGTTGTGCAAAGGTTGTGCGGTATATTTTACACATGTTCTACTCTTTTAAAAACAAAAACAACTAAAAATGTCTTTTAGTTTACAAAAACAATTGTTAATATTGGAAAGTGCTGAAGTGAAATATTTAATATATAAAAAGTATTTAAAAAAAATTATTCTGGAAACAGCTTCCCATTCTTTCTCAGATACCAATCTGTCCCTATACTTTATATTAAATTTATTCCAAAGAACATTCCTTTTTTGTACCTCAGATATAATGAGCTCCATATTGACCATACAACAATATCGTAAATTGAAATATTAAAAATTGAAAAATTAAATTAATAAATGAAATATTTTAACGTCTGTTCGCTTAAACGCGCGACCAAAAACAAAACGATTTGATTTTCAAACCGTGCGGCGAACGCGTTTATCGCGTACGATGGACAGTCTAATCTATTTTTATATGTTTTGATAATATTATTCACCGCGTCGCCCGCACCGCAACGCCAATTACCGCGTTCGCCGCGTTCACGTTGGACACAGCGTGATGCGCTGCGAGGCGTTTGACGGGGACACGGAGCGCCCGGTCCAGAGGATCGGTCCGTTTGGACCGGGCGACTTGGTGCCGCTCATGCTGGAGTCCCCGGGCCACTGGGAAACCGTGGTCGATTTCGCCGAGGCCGTCATCGCGGAGAAGGAGCCGGCAGAACGGCAGCGCCAAGCCCTCGACGTCGCCGGCGTGCGCCGCCGCCGTTGATTGGGGCCCCGTAGCCGCTGGACCGCCGGCCGGGAGGCCGGTAGGAAGTGTCTCCCCTACAGCTTGTGAGGGCTGCGAGTGGGACTCGGCCCGGCTACTGTCCATCATCCCACGGTAGGACACGAATTTGTAATTTTTGACACGTGAGCCCGCCCCGCCTAAGGGGAAAACGGGATTTTTCTATGTGAAATTAATTTTATAATGTGGTTCATTTTAATAAATGATGGCGATCCGGCTCCCGAAGTAGTGCTTTACGGCGTTTCCGGGAGGCGGGGGTATTGCCGGTTTGAAACGGAAAAAAAAGAAAAAAAAAAGGTCCTTCGCTGCAACCACCACTACTCTCCATCTGTCTCTATCTGTAGCTAACTCCTGACCGTTCAGGACTCCTAGCATGATTTGGTCTTTATGTACTCTATCTATCCGTCGTTGTCTCGGACGTCCAAGCGGTCTTTTGCTCTTCGGTATCCATTTTGTGACTCGGCCGGTTGTCCGCTCTCGACCCCGTCATACGTGCCCTGCCGTCCTTTTTCATTTCGTCCGAATCCTCCGACATCATACTATTTACTTCGTCGTTCTTTCTTCGCTCGTGTTTTCGTTTCTTCTTGGGGCCAAAGATTTTTACCGTCACACCTTTCTCTCCGTGGCCCGGGTTTCGCACGCATATCATATTACTTTATTATATCGGGCGTTAATTTAGATCTGATCGATACTAGTTTAGATTGCGGGACTGCCTTTAAAGCGAACACGCAACGAATTAGACGAGTTAATTCCGTTTCAGTATTTCCCTATGATGATTACTGCCCGGCATATTATTATTATTATTATTATTAATAATATTCGAATAATAATTTATGCGGACAATGGATGATAGAAGAAAGAAAAAAAAAATTGTCGACTCCCGCGACGCGGGGTTATAAATATAAATAATAATCGACGGTAATTCTTATTGATTTTCGTGGTTCGTTCGATCGGACCGACGGACGCGTTGTGCCGGCCCGTTTCACGCGGCGAACCATCCCGGCGCTCACTACTCCGCTCCACACCCCCACGCCCCCTGAAAACGGTTTTTTTTTTATCGCCAGACTGACCGGTTTTCCGGAGTACGCGCACACGCATGTGGTGTGTACATTGGAAGAAAAAAAAAAAATAATAATAATAAAAAAATAATATATTAACACTTATAATACGGCGCCCGCGTGTGTATATTTCGGGCCTTTTTTCTTCGGGTGTTTTTATCGTTTAAATTTTACCGCGGCCTATTAACCCGGTCGGATAGGGATGCCGCCGTTGCGCCAGTGTATTCGGGTGTAAAAAAATAAAAAAAATAATAAAAATTTAAAAAAAACCTACCGACTACCATGTACGTGTACACCATCTATATATAATATATTACATGTTACTGACGAGAGTGATTCCGACTGCATGGCTACGGCCACGACACCCCGAGATCGAATTATTATTATTTTTTTTTTTTAAATATATTTTCATGTGCTGTGTGTGGGGAGGGGAACACCTCGTTCGGAAATATTTTAATTGGAATCCGGTCCGCGGTTGTTTATCGTTTTTTTTTTTTTTTTTTTTTTTTTTTTTTAATATTTTCCCTCTGGCTTTTGTGAAACGTATAAGTAGCCGCGCCACGAAATCGTGGTTTATATATTAACGTTATGTATTTAGACGAACAAACTCGTACGCGTGCACAACAAATCGTCACCGAATCGTAAAAAAAAAAAAAAAAAATGTTACGATAATATTAATAAATATAATCTAGTCTACGAGTGAACGGGAAGCCGGCCGGCAGCCACAATACGCGCATGGAAGACACGCTTAATTGATTGACCCGTGATATTCATTTGGCGCCCGTGAATTCATATTTCGTTGATAATTTTTTACATTAATAATTTAGTATTTATGGATTGATTTCAGTTATGGCGTGCGCAAAAAAAGAAACAAAAAATACGATTCGTATTAGTTTTTTTTTTTTTTTCTAATTTACACGACCGCCGGATACAGCGGACAGCTAACGGTTCTCTCGATTTTTTTTTTTTTTGCCGACCCGATGCCATTTATTCCTAAATTTCCCTTATCGTCTCCCGAACACTATAAATCCGAGAATACGATTTTCCAAAACTGCGGGCCGTTGGGCCTTTGCGAGCTCGCGTTGATACTTGAATCGATAACGACTTTTGAAGGATTAATAATTTTTGGGAGAATTTAACCGCGTCAGATTTAATTTTTACTCTTCGGTTCTAGATTCTGAGCGAATATATTGGTTTTATTACGATATGCGTTTTTTTCGGTCCGCAAACGACTTATCTACCAGACAACTACTCCAATCCTACTCCAATTGTTAAGTGTAGCGCTTTTTCTGCAAGCATTTTGGATCTTGTTGATGCATTGTGGAGGTGGTTAAATGACTTATTTAACAATAATTTGATTTTCGTTGTGGTTTTTTTTAATAATCGGTAAGAAAAAAAACGTTGCGAAATTTACGGCAACGGTTATTTGCGATATTTTTATTTTTCTGTTACTCGGTTAAAATATAATCGTAAGGACCTGCAGTTTTCGCAGAATATATTGGCCGAACTAAGAAATGCACGAACACTTGCCCGTAAATGGTATACTTATCGGTGAAAAAGAGAATAGTCGTGGGCGTGATGTACAATGATTTGTGTTGGACGAGCGTAGAGTATAAATTTCGATGGAAACCGTAAAACAATCGATGGTCAACCGGCGAACAGTGCACAGAATCGTTTTTTTTTTCGCAATTAACGCGATTTACCATCGGGTGTACAGGTGTAAATCAAACGTCCCGCCGTAGCCGGACTCGTCACCGACGACAGTGGCCCACCCACGGTGCGGAATACGTGTCTCTCGGTAGTTTTTTTTTTAAATTTTTTTTAATAATAATTCGATTTGCCCGCCGTAATTGTTATAATAACTCCGTGTAATAATATTATACATACTTGTTTGGACTGTAATTATTTCGTGTGCGTACGTCAGTCGTTTCGATTTAGACGATGCGGGACAGAAAATTAACGGCTTTGTAACGATAATTTTTTTATATATTTTTTTTTCCTCTCCCCGTCATCACTTATTATTATTATTATTATTATTATTATTGGATATACACGCGCGGGAAAAGTGGATACCTATACACATATAATATAATATTCGTATGGTAGTTGGTGTATAATACTATATAGCCGTACTACTATAATATATACGCGCTCCTTAAACTCGGCTCGTAAATTAAACGTTATAATAATGTAATTTTTTATTATTACGGTCTGTCCGGGGAAAAAAAACAAAAAAAAAAAAAAAAACTGCCCGCGGCCATTTGCGCGTGCGCGCTCTCCTCGCTCGTCTCCCGCTCACTCTCTCTTTGCCGATTAACTTTTCGATAACGCCGTTCGCGCCGACGGTCATTGTTTTTTTTCTTCTTCTTCTTCTTTTTTTTCCTAAACACACCGAAGGACATGGAATTTTTTTTTTTTTTTTATTACCAATTTTTTATTATTATTACTATTATTTATTTTTCTATTCGGCGGACGCCGTCAATAACAATAATAATAATAATCGTATCGCGTACAACAAGTTTTTAATTGGACTCGTGTGCGAGTGTATACAATCGATTTTTTATGGCTCGTTCTCTGTATGCTCGCACATATGCGCGTATAATATATCATTAGCATGTCATTGCGGCGCTCGTATTTATTATATACAGTCCCGGCCTCTCCATATACGTGTAGGCACTGACAGATTTTTCGAAAATAAACGAGTCTATAATAATAAGCGTGCGCGTAAATATATAATAATAATAATAATAATAATAATATTTATTTATTTATTTATTATTATTATTATTTTTTTTTTTTTTTTCTGTATACGTTCGGCAAACAACACTGCAGCCACGGTGGGCAGTAGCCGTTTTAATCGTCCGTGTGGGTGGGTGGGACAGGCGTGAGCGCGAGTAGGGGTTTAAGGGGTTCAACCAAATCGGAATTTCAGGAAAATTATTAAGCATATAAAAAACGCAACACGCTAATAACAAGCGTCGACCATCCGTAAAATAAAATCAATGCGATACCCGGCGTTATTGTTTTAGTAATATTTGTTTAAAACGAATCGCCAACCCGTCAAACTCCCCGACCGGAATATTTTTTATTATTATTCCCGTGTACTCTTTTCGAGCGTAACGCCGGGGCCGCCCGGCACTGCGCAAAAGTCTTCGCAGCAGTACGTGTAGTTTTACTCGTATTATTATTATTATTATTATTATTATTATAGGAACAACAATATCGTTTTTATTACTTTACGTTTCCCGGTGTACCGTTTTTGGCGATCGTCCACACGCTTATTACATATTTACGTATTATACAGGGCGATCTTATCGTTTGATAACGCAAAGTTCGCGTTTCACATTTAAGCGGCAATCGGGGCCGGTGTGGCCCGTGTCTGGAAGTGGCCTCGAACCGTATAATCGTTTTCCAATACGGTGTTTATTTTATCTACGAGATTAAACATTCGGGAGTCCGCAAAGAATTGTCACATAAAGTACCGAGCGCAACGAGAAAACAGTTTTTGTTCGCCTGTTGGGAGTAAAAAAAAAAAAAAAAAAGTCGGGCGACCTGGATTATTAACATCAAACTCCCTGAATCCCGGTTGCGATGCTTTCCGATAAATAGGCGCAAATATATAATTCGATGTTCGTACGCGTATTGCACATATTTTATATTTTATTTATTTTTTTTTTTTTTTCCACCGCCAAACATAACCGCCCAGTACCCGATTATAATGCAATATATATGTACAACATAACGATTTTTATTAACAATATAAGCGATCGTTCCAGTGACCCCGTCGTCGCAAACACGTTCCGAGACGTTCAAAAATCGTGTACGTTCACGGTGTACACCGTACACAACGTAATAATACATAATAATAGGTTTCGTACGAAATGTTTAAATAAGATTTTTGTTTTTTTTTTTTTTTTTTTTTTCAAGAGTCTCCTAGCGGTTATTCGGACCGTTTGTAAACCGCAGTTGACGAAAATATCATCATTATTACTATTCAAAAGTCGAAAAATATCGACGGACACTGTAATAATAGTACGATATAACTACGCGGCTATCCGCAGCACAATATTATATGAATCATTCTTCCGGAATTCGCCCAAAAGGAGGGTTTTAAATGTACACGTGTGTATAAATATATATATATATATATATATAGTACACGTCATGATCTCGGGTTTCGCCCTAGGTACTTTTGGCTATATTTAATGGCCGACCCGGACCCGACTCCGGACCCCGTAATTATTATCTATAAATCGACGACGTGATCAAATAAATCTGGAAAAACGAAAATAAAAAAAAAAAACAAAAAAAAAAAAAAAACCGTCTCCGTTGTTTGTTTTTCGGCCCCTCCCGCCCGGCGGCCGATTCATACGCTTTTAACACCGCCCCTTATATATATATATATAATATAATATAATACCAATCAATATTATTATTATTATTATATACGCAAGTATAGAAAAGTCAGAAATCCGATATCGCGGGTAATATCTTCATCGGATTATATATACCGGGAAGATATTGGACCCACACGAATGTCTTTTTAAATTGATCCGGCACACGGACAGGCCTCGAGGTGAATAATTTATAAGATCGTTGTGTATATAATTTGGGATTTTCTTGAATATATATATATATATATATACACACACACGTATAAATAACACGTAAGTATACCCACGACAGACGACACAGTGGGTGGGAGGGTAGTCTTTTAAAGACTTTTTAGAAACGGTCCGACGTCAGTCGATAACTCCGGTTTTGCGTCCGTATAGTGCAGGGTGACCACGCGTGGTCCCGCGTTTCAACTCCGTGCCCCGTGGTCCCGACAAAAGTTATACGGGACGCATTTTGTCCCGTTTTTTCCCCTAGCTGTTAATTTATAACTCAACTAATATATATCGGCAATCGTAGAATATTCGTCGGCAATGCCGGGTACGAACACTGCATTAGATCGGATTTTTTCAACCATTAATGTGTTGCGGATAGAAAAAAGCGATTTTTTTTTTTTTCTGGTTGAAACTATCAAATCAATTATTATTGTAAAAAAACATTTTAAAAACTGTTATTCATGTACCGAGTTCGATAATATTTCATTTAATGAAACTAAGTTTGTCGATGTTATTAAAGTACTCGAATTAGTTCAGCACAAGAGTACACAAAAATAGCAAAAGACGAAATTTACCAGCCATCATCGTGGAAATAAATTTCTATTGTATTTTTGTGTACGTATTTGATTTTTTAATCAATTGATTTGTATTTCAAAACTGTAACATACAGCACACATTTAATTGGTTTTTATATTAATATATTTGTTTATGTAACCAAAGTGTCCTGTATTTTTATAGTCACCCTAGTATAGGGCTGTCGCACTGGTTTTCGGACGATTATTCGATATTAGGCACTGGGTTTACTTGATACGCATTGCACAATATACCGGTGAATCGTTTTTAGCAATTGTAACGGTTTAAAACGACCGGCTACTGACACACAGGGGTTCCTTGGATGTTCTGAGGGGGGCGGGCGTTAAGACGGTTGATAAAAACTAAAAAAAAACAAAAATAATAATAATACAATTTTACACCGCGAAAAAAATACAAAACAAAACAAAGCAAGCGAATACAGCGCCGCCGGGTAACCGTAGTTTTGTGACTAATAGTAATTTTATTATTTTCGACGTACAGGTTGGGGAAGAAAAAAAAAAATGATTTCCGTAGTGTTTGACGCGACGGCGACACTTCGGTTTCCGATTTTCGTATACATATATATATATATACAATCTGCACCCGTATTACTATACGTTTAGTATAAAATATACAAAATCAATTCGTTGGTTTTTCGTGTATTGCTACGAGAACTCAAAAATACATTATTTCTTCGTCAGAAACGAATTTATACCGCAACGACGTTATCGACGTATATAGTAAATAATAATACATTTTTTTTTTTTTTTTTTTTTTTTTTTTAAAATGCGTTATTTCCGATTTTTCGTAGCGTATTGCGTTTCATTATCAAACCGAGCGTAATACCTCTAAACGTAATACGTTATAGGTAAACGGGCAACTAACCAATAATACGCCGTGTACGTATAAAAAATATATAAAAAAAAAAAAAATCGCTCTCTCCCGACGTTCGCAATTTTGATTTTCCCCCGGTTATACCGAATTACGACCGTCGGAAATGAGATGTGAAAAGTGAAAGAGCCACTCGCAATGTTATACCTAATACGCATTATTATATTATTCGCCGTGCACTCGGGCTATCCGTAGTTTTCATATATATTTTTTTTTATATTGATAAAAAAAATATCGACGATAACAAATATTTTACAAATATAGTGGCGCGGATTGTAAAATCGCCTATTTGTTGAGGTAATATAATTATTTTATAATAGAAAACGCTTTCGGCGCGCTGCGGGAACACAAGCCGGACATTTTTTTTTTTTTTTTTTTTTTTTTTTTTTAATCGCGTCCTCTTATATTAAAATTAAATTTGCATTATTTCATATTTTTACCGCCGTCGGGACGTAAATAGACAGGGACGAATAATAGAAAATTAACCGTGAATAACGAGGCATACAACACACACGCGTATGAGTAAATTGGACGACGTGCGTTATGATGATTTGACGTGATGTCGTTTGGCCGGAGATATATTGTTGTTGTCGTCGTCGTCGTTTAAAGGTGGGACAAAAAAAAAAATAAAAAAAAAAATATATATATATATACAGTGTGCATCTAACGTGAAAAAATATTTCAACCGTCCGGGACTCGGATCGAAACGGGGGTTGTTTTTTAAGGCGGTGAGAAATTACATTTTATTTTGTGCAAAATGGTGTTTAATTTCTAGCGGTTAGAATTTTACTAACATCGGTCGATATACAGCGATCTGAAATTGATTAAAATAATATACGATTTTTTTTTCTAGTTTTTCGAGAAAAATAAAAAAAAAAATTAAACCAATTGCAAAATACAAGTAAAATCTATTTTATATATTTTTGATCGGTTTTTTGGATGGCTGTGTATCGGCCAATTTTTAAGATCAACAGAGGTCGTACAAATTCGATAATGGTAATAAAACATAAATTAAAAAAAATACATAGAATTATTTCGGTGTCGAATTTAAAAAAAAAAAAAAAAAAAAAAAAGAAGAAAACTCCATTCCGGTCGATACGTTTATCGTTGCCCTTTGAGCGAAACACGCTGTATATACAATATACGTATTTAAAAATTACAAATATTATAATAACTATACGCACAAAACGCGCGCGATGTTTGTTCGGGTTAAACACGTATATATATTTTTTTTCTTCTTCTTGTTAATAAAAATAAACGTTTTAAGTGGACAAGTTGTATAAACAAAACAAAAAAAAAAATCGGTATTATACTATCATTATTAGTCGATGGAGTGGTACTATTTTTAAAAAAATTTTATCCTCATATTATAATGGTCTCGAGTTTTCGAAAAAACGGAATAAAAAAAAAAAAAAAAAAACGTACGACAGGTATATTTCCAGGGTTATCATCGTATTATCTCGTTGCACTCGTCTCGAGCACCAAGTAAACAAATAAATAAATATATAATATATATATTTATATTTGTGTGTGTGTGTGTGTGTAGGTATAATAATGTAAAACATGTGCACTTATTGAGATAAGAAAGGGACTCGACAGAGTCAACGGTCAACGCGTTATATCCGTCAATGTGTTCTCGGCGCGATAAAAATGGTGTTAAAAACAAACTAAGAAAAAAAAAAAACCTACAACAAACACTACAGTGGTTCTCATTTTTTTTTTTTTTTTTTTTACTTCTTCTTTCGCCCCGGGGCAAAATTATCGTAGGATATTATTATCAAAGGCGGAAAATATCGCCACGTATGTATACGGTAATAAAGAAACATCTCGCAAACGGAAAAAAAAAATAACAGTTGATTAAATTTGCATGTTGGTAAAGAAAACTTGCAGCGGGAACCACTCGAGTGAATGAGAAACGAAAACACGTCTTGACCTATATATTATAAATATTTGTACGAGTTATATTTTTTTTTTTCCCGCGATCCGATGTGATTTTTTACCGACTTGTAAAACGACGACTAATATAATACTGTGCGCCGCCCGCAGCGGGGGCGCCTTTGCCTCGTCCGTTTTATTCCAAGACGAAATTTATGATAATCTCGAGTTTTCCCGTTACGTTTGTCGTGTCACCGAATTGAAATTAAACACACGACTCTACTCGCTCAGACTCATCCTCGGCACGTTCTCAAAACTATCCATCAAAACCAAAATCCACCTATATAATATTCTCCTATCAGGGTTATACGGTATACAGCTCCGGAGCATTGTCAAAAAATCAAACAAACGAAAAATGCAAATGTTCCAATCAAAAATTCTCAGACTAACCTAACTAATGCTCCTCCTATATCTCAAACCACACTCTTCGTACAGATCTCCACATTCCTAAAGTCACCGAAGACTCTGTACTACTCCAAATTCAGCAAACGCCTTCGAAATCACATCTGCCCCCATGTTAAAAAAAAATCACTATCCATCGCCATCCCCGGAAACCTCCCACAGAAGACTCAAGCAAAAAATGGCCCCGAGATCCAATCGATCGAAAACGAAACACTAATTAATTAAATTCACTACTTTCACCATTGGCTCGTCCCTCCTAGTAGTCACGCAAGCCGCCACATTAAACTTAAAATAACATCAATTGCGGCATATTATATACGAGTTTATGTATAGATTGTATAAATTCGAAATTGAAATTTTTAAAAAAAAATAGTAATAAAAAGTCGAACCGCGTCCTTCGCGCGCCATGGGCAGGCAGCTGTTGTAGGTCGGCGGATTGGACTATCGGCGATTTACCCGACGGGCCCGGGCGACACCGCCATATTATCACGGTTTTTTTTTTTTTTTTTTTTTTTTAACGAAATATAACAAATTATTATATGTATTAGTATTTTATTGAACTCGTTATTCGACTGCGGTTATAACGTTTTCCGATAGCGTATCACGCGGTTGAACGATCGAACAACAACAAATTTAAATCGAATTAACTATAATCATTTAAATTAACGGGTATTGAACTATTGCACCGGGTTCATTACACGTACGAATAAATTACTTAAAAATCATCTACTGTTTGGTGATATTCTGGTCACATTTACTAAGAAAGAGCATCGCGTATGGGACTTATTTGTGTTGAAAAGCGCATCTTGCTAAATATCTTATGTCTTTCCTTCGGTTCTGTGCAGAAAATCGTGTTTTTATTTGCGGCACGGTTACGACCGGAGGCGTATGGTGCGATTAAAACTCTCGGCGTTTTCAAAATATAATGTTCAAATGTGTGAATCCCAAACAAAATATCTGAAAGTGTGCCGATTGGGTTTGTTAAATAGAGCGGTAAGGAATCGTTTTACTAAAATGTATTGTGGAGACGGTTGATTCTGGTTGTCCCCGTGTGGTTTGTGGTTCACGGGTCGGACTGGTTCATATTTCCCGTACCGAAAAGTACCGCCAGTCCGCCCCTGGTATAGGGTAATTTTATCGATACACATTGAAAACGACGGCATTGCCCATTGCGATAAAAAAAAAAAAAAAAAAAAAAAAAAAAAAAAAAAAAAAAACGATTCTCAACGGTACTGGACAAACGGGTAAGCTACGGGTTATAGTACAAGTCGTGTTTTTTCCCTCCATTTGTAGCGGTCGTATAGCCTGGGCCACCCACGAATCAACAATATAAAACCTATGTATTATCGTGTTGTCAATTTTTAATTTTTTAATCTAGAAAAAACGTCCAAATAAATGGACACCGGACAAAAAGTCCGTATCTTTTAAATATTGTACGGTGTAAACAATGTGGTGCAATTACATAGACCGAACAAGTGTTTTCCGAGAACATTTTTTTTTAAAAAAAAAAAGGGGATTGTTTGGAATTTCAAAATGATTGTAAAACAACACGAAAATTCTTCATCTTTTAACGTATTTTACTCATTGAAAAAGTGTTAAAATAAAAGAAAAATAATGATAATAATCTTTTGGAAAACGTATTGGGCGTATCAAAAAAATGTTCAAATAAAATTAATACCATCAGGGGAAAAATACGCATCTTTTTAGGCATTTCACAAATCGAAAAAATATTTTCTAAGGAGAAAACAAACAATATTCATCAGAATGTAATAAAAAAAAAAAAAAAAAAATGTAGAATACGTACATGTAGCTACTCGTACATCACAATCTATAAAACCGAATTGCTTAATGAACGAAAAAAAAAAAAACAGATTTCATTTTTTTAATCATGCTCTTAAATTATGCCCAACGGAATAGTAATTTATATAATATTCTTTTATCGGCAGGATTTTTTTTTAATTAGTATTATTCGACGTTATAATATTATAATATATCGTGGGCGAAACGTATGTTTTTTTCGTGATAACATTTTTTTTTTTTTTTTTAATTATACCTTTCCGTGCGTCTACATAACATTACACAATATTCATTGATTTAATTTAAAAAAAAAAAAAAAAACGTTATTACATTATATACGGATAATCGAATATAGTTTTATTATCGAAAACTACACACTTGATTCTGGAAACGGTATGATAAAATAAACATTATTATAATGATACTCCATCATAATAATAAATTATAATCGTCGCTATAATACACGGTTTTTTTTGTTTAATTTTAATTTTTTTTTGTTCTCGAAACCTTTTGGTATTCGCATTAAATGTGATATAATACCGAGATTACATGATTTTTTTATTTTTTTTTATTGTATTTCATATTATTATCTGGTCATCGTCGTATAACATCAAACTGTATACATATTAATATTTGTTTGTACCGAATTATATTAAACGCATATAATTATTTTCGTTTTGATGTCGACTCGGGGAAATTTTTATTTTTTTTTTTTTTATACGCATAAAGTGAACCAGTGTCGGATTCAGAGTTGAATTCTGGGCAGGGAGGAGGGGGCTCCTAAAACAAAAAAAAACAATTTTAAAATCTGTGAAACACACCTATTACCCCGTGTGTTATCTCGAATGGAGGTAAATGTCTCGTCTAGGAGGGACCTAGATCCCGCCCCTCGGGTCTTCCACCGTGTCTAAATAGTTAAATTTAACGTAACGCCATACGTCTGTAGCGTATTATTTTAACATTATGTAGACGAATAATATATTAAAAAAAAAATTTAAAAAAAAAGTATAATTAAAAATTAAAAAAAAAAAATATATATATATATATATAGAAAGCCGACCGCGAGCCGTCTGAAGCCGCACGGCCCACGACCGAATGCTGTTGTGTTTAGCCCGGCAAAGAGCTCTTTGGATTAAAATAACACGAAACGTTTTTTTTTTTTTTTTTTTGTTTTTTTAATTCATAGCAAATGAATTTATTTTAAAGCTTGCGTATATAATACGCGCGAGACTAGGAAATGATATTATTATATGTATATACCTATACACAATTGCGTTGCCGCACTAAACTCTGCATTTTAGCCGTAGTGCACTTGAACAGCGTGCATGCATGTCCTAGAAACCTCTCCGGAAACTCGCAGACGCTTTTTATTATTATTATTTTTTTTTTTTTTTTTTCGCTTCGCTCGGCACGGAAATTTATAAAAGACCATTTAAAAATAAAAATAAAAGTTACCGGTTTTTTTTTTTATAAATACGCGCTGCTATTATAGCTGCTGTTCGAGGACTGTGCGAAGAAACATACATAGCGGTGTATCCATACACGTACAATTGAGGATGTCTGTATAAGATTAATAGATTTCAATACTACTGGAGCGATTTTTACGCGGTTTTTTGCTAAATGTCCCGCGTTCTCCGGACAAGGTTTAAAACTATTGAAATCCGCCCACTAATACCGGTCCCCTTAAAATTCGGTTTTTAGGTATTTTTAGTGTAAAAATCCAATTATTTTTGTTGATTTATTTGTAGATTACCTCGGCATAACACGGACGAAAAAAAAAAAACAAAACCGTTATAAATTATTGTAGTGCAAATAATAAAATAAATACATATTTATTTGATACGAAATTCTGACTTAATTCAATTGTGACATAAATTATTTTTGTTCATTAGCGGTTGAAATGACGTAGTGGAACACTTTTAGTCTGTCGAAGGTGTACTACCTTCTTACCCACTTTCCATATATATATATATACAGTCGAGTCGTGATAACTCGAAGTTGAAGGGGGATAAAAATTCACCTCGAGATACCTAACTCGAATTTATCAAAATAAAATAAATACTTCGAGTTACCTATGTAATGAAATATAATTTTAAAATTTTACGATAAAAACGTTATGACAAATATAATACATTTATGCTTATACATAAATGCTATACAAAAACTAAATATGTATTATTTATGAGATACAGTAGAAAAATAATTTGTTATTCATTTTTGGTTTTTTGGCTGTTTATTGACAAAATCTTCTAATTTGCCTATGGATTCGAAAATAGAAGTATCCACGCCTTCGACAGATTCAACAAATTGCCTAACAGTTTGTAATGATGACATTGCTTGGTTCGCCGTAATCATATTTAAAGTTGTTTCAGGCTCATCATTTTCATTATTATCGGAATCACTATTTGATGTATTTATACCCATGATTTCGTTATCAGTTAACATTCCACTGACTACAATAGTATCATCGATTGTAGCATACGATTGAAATGTAATCTCTTGATCGATATTAAGTTTATCTGCTACAATTTGCCAATCATATCCACCATCATCATCGTCATTGTTTTCTAAACCATCACCATCACACTGCTCATCGTTAAAATAGAATCCAGCTTTTTTAATACATAATAATTATCACGAAATACCCAGAATATCCAGATATAGCAGATATAAAAATATACTTCGACTAAGCTATTCATCACAATGTTATATTCGAGTTAACAAGACTTATAATACATTGAGTGTTATTATAATTTCTAGGGGAATTAAAAAATAATCGAGTTGTCGAGTTCTTCGAGTTATCGCGACTCAACTGTATATATATATATATATATATTCTTTTCTAAATAGCAAAGCATTGCCGGGTCGGTTAGTGATACTAATATTAAAATTAGTACAAAGCGCGTACCGCCGACCGGTCGGTGTGAAAATTCGATCGTCAAAAGCCGAAGAAAAATCAAAAAAAAATCAAATAGATACGCGCTAGGGTAAAAACTAACGCGACGAAAAAGACAATATATATATATATATATATATATATATATATATATATATATATAATAAAACGTTTGAATTTAACGATAGAGTAATACACGCTGGAAAACGTCCGAGCGTAAATGATAAAGAGAGCGAAGCATTGTTTTTTTTTTTTTTTTTTGTTATTTGTTACTATGACGTAAAATAATAATAATAATAATAATAAAATATAACGATGATAATAATAATAAGACTATGGCGCTCGATTCGTTATGATAAACGCGTAATATTATGCGAGAGGTAACCCGGGAAATATATTCTCGTATGTTGCCCGCCCCGTCATTCGTATTGTCGAAACGCGACGGCTGTAATATTTTTCCGCGGTATTTATTCAATAAATCACGCGCGAGCCTGGTTGATATGAGCATATGGCATATACGGTGGCACCGTAAACTAGTAAAACCCTGTCGGCACCGTGATACCGGTTGCCATAGCGACAGTACCGTCCAGCCGGCCAGTTATTAGTTATACTTACTAGTTAAAAAAAGTTTAAAGTTAAGTGTAATTAATTACTCTCGTTTTTCTGTTTCTTTTTTTTGATAACTTTTAACTTTTAACTTGATATCTCTTCAGCGTTCCCAATATCTCGGTAATATTTAATTTGTGGTTAAAGCCCGGTTAAAACTTTAACCGAACCAGCGCTGACGTTCAGTTGTACACGAAACGCGCAGTTCTAAATTGAATTTGGCAATACTCATTTGAACTTTGCGCGGTTCATAAAAAAATACTACGATACGAGTTTGTAATGCTTTACGTCTGTGAGCTGATAACGAAAACGTTTTCCGAAATCGTTTAGAAATTGGACGAACAACACAAATCATAGATTAGTTGTAAGGACTAAGCAGCAAAATTATTTCAATGGTGTGTTTCCAGAGGCTACAAATTAAAAATCACCAAATTGAAAACAACGATACTGGTGAAGACGTCGTCGTACAAAAGAAAAACAAAAAAAATGCATTTTAAAATTTGATTAATATAATTTTAGTCACTAAAAATATCATTTAAGCGATTTGTTATTAATTTGATTTGAAAAAAATTATTTCCTTAGAGCAAGTCTCGGAGCCGAATGATAGTAATATTGCATTTTTTATTTAACCGACGGTTAACATAGGGGTAAGTTAAGAGGGCGTAGGTTATCATAGCGAAATTCGATTGTATAAACGGTTTTGCGCGGGCATAATTTTAATTTTTTCTAGTTGATAAATTTTCCTTATTGGTTTTTTTTTTTTTTTTTTGTTCAAAAAAATCACGAAATTCCCTATACGCAAACTCCTCAAGTGCGGGAGACGGATTGTTCTCTTTGTGGTATAAAAAAAAAAAAAAAAAAAAAAATTACAAGTAATAACACGAGAAACCGAATAATCGTGCGTCGGACGATTATAGACGGTCGCGTACAGAGCAAAACGTTTACGACGACTGTCGCCCCCTCGTCCACAATATTTCACTAAAAAAAACCGAAGTCACGGTGCCGTGTACACAGGCGACGTGACAACCGACGGCTCGGAGTAAATTGAATTTCATTTTTTTTTTTCTCTCTCTCTCTCTCTCTCTCTCTCTCTTTTTTTTTTCTCTCATTTTTGCAATTAACATTTCGATTATGACCGCCGCCGCCGCCACTCCGGCACGACGACCGCGACGTGTTCGGGTCGTAAAAACGGAAGCGGTATTAAAAGTAAAAAAGAAAAAGAAAAAAAAAAGGGACGACATACACCGTATGTTTTTAGACCAATGTTGTATAAACATTATAGTTAGTCGGCGAGTTTCAAGCGAACAAGTGTTATACAAGGCGATATAATTTTAAACGCCAACCGTGATGAATCATCGCGATCAACAAACGATTCTGAGCAGAGCTCGTTGAACCCTCGTTCAACTAAAAAATCCCCCGTCGTGACACCGAGGGAACGCCGATATAAAAATGCACGTAGATTCCAATGTCTTAAGAAGGCAGGGCGCTGGACGGAAATGTTATATTTAAGGGCGCGGCGTGTCACGAACGTTTCGGACGATTTTTACTATACCGACCGTAATAATAATAATAATAATAAAAGAAAAAAAACGGTCGCAGACACGAAAAATAAACACAGATTAAAAAAAAAAACCAACACGGTGAGAAAAAATATATACGAAATAGTAATAATATACGACCCCCTCGTATACATAAAAATCGAAACGCGACTGAAAATATCGCGGCTGACCGGTTAAAAATAATTTTTCATTTTTTTTTTTTCTTTTTCTTTTACCTCGTTTGATTGCCGCACGCGGAGTCACTTATCCCGGCGTATATATTATTGTCGATGTTTTTAGGCGTATATAAAAAAAAAAATATTATAAAGAACCGACGCCGCCGCCGCGGCCACTATATAATATAAAAGTAATAAAACCGCCGCCGCTGCACGTGTACTTGGCACACACTGTTTCCCGGTCTACATTTTTCTAGTTTTTTAATAATCCATAAAAAAAACAACAAGAATAATAATAATACTCGGGAGAAGACGAGAGACGTTTTTATACGGGTTATTTTTTTTTTTTTAATATTATTATATTATATAGTCATTGTGTGTTAGAACCTTTAAATACCACCCCGGCCCCCGAACGATACGTGCACGTATACGCAATGTATATCAATATCGTAAAGTTTTATCCGTACCGTTAAACAACATAATAATATTGAAAAAAAAAAAAAAAAAAAAAATTGTCGTAATATATTAATTATGAAATTAAAAGGTATATATACTTATATTATTGTTATATTAGTTTAGGAGTGAATGTAGAAATACGTTCATTATTTGTAAGCAAATAATCCCGGTTAAAGTATATGTATTTGTTTTTAAATCCGGGTGTAACGGAGAAACTATAAGATTTACTAAAATGCGTCTTTTCCCCTCGGAAAACACATTTTTTTAATGCTTCAAATTTGTCTCGTCGCACCCTTGAAAGATGCATATTTTTGGCCCGGCGGTACTTTTTTTTTGAAAAATTGTTCTAGATACTGTAATGATATTATCATATCGTTTTTAGTATTATACTTTATTACATTATATTATTCTTGAAAAATATCTACATTGTATTTTGGAACGCATTGTTAAATTTGATTAGTCATTAAGCCATTTAAATAATTTAGATTTATCTGTCTTACTGATATCGATCGACCGGACGACAACACACACTATCATCCATTTTTTCCCTATATATATATATACACGTCCGATTTCCTCCTCGGCACTCACTCGCTCACCGGCTCTCTCACTCACTAATTCTCTTTCGCGGATATCCACTAGGACTCTAGCAGACGCGTCCGGAAACTGGCACCCTTGGCGATTTTATCATATTCCTCGTGTGTGCTTTCGTTTCGCGTCTATTCTATATATGTACAAGTATAAAAAAAAAAAATAAAAAAAATTAATTGTTTTCATTAATTCTATATAATCAGGACTCGTAAATAGATATACACTTTAAAATGCGTTTAGAATTGATATTCGAGTTACTTACAGATGTGTTTGAAAAGTTATTATTATTATTATTATTTTTTTTTTTTCATTTTTGTTCAGCATCCGATTAACACCAGTGTAAGTTTAAAAATTTCGATTCGATTTGCCCAATCGGTTTAAAAATAACATACGGAAAACAATACGATAGTAATTTTCGTAAAAGTATTTATGGCACTTGGAAAACGATTCGAATATGTTTTTTTTCTTTTTATTTGAACACTTTTACACGAGTACTTGACAAATCTGGCGATAATATAATTATATAATTAACGGTACGTGTATATAAATATTATTCGTACATTTTCATCGGATTTCTCGTCGTCGTCGTCGTGGTTTTTCGACCGCCGACGCCTCTCGACGCAGAACAACAATAATCATTTGCGAACAAACAACCGGAGGACGTCTGTTAGAATATCTCGTAATTTTGCGGTTAATAAACTACTATTCCGATTGAACGGTTGCAGACAAGTGAACCAACAGAAAAACAAAAAAAAATACACGTATAATTCCGCCTGTGCCACCCGTACGAGGTCGAAATGAATAATAAGCGACAGGTGATGACCGCTCGGTCGTACTTACAGTATAATGTACGCCGGCGTATAAACGAATAATATTATAATAATTGTGTTTTTAAACGGCCCGTTAAAAGAAAAAAAAAACGTGATGTAATTACACGGCGGCGAGCCGATCGGATATATTTCTCCAAAAACGCATTTTAATTTAAATTCCTTCCGTCGTTTGTCTACTGCGCGCCGACTGGAAAAATCGGATTTTTTTTTTTCGTTTCCACCCGTTTAGTTCGTTCGAAAAATTCATTCGGAAACTATTCCGAAGTATTCGCGTTTCCGGGAGGCGATCGCCACTGATATTTGCCGGATATTAGTGGGCGGGTGTCTAATTTAAAATTGTACACAAATTATTATAAATTCTACGAGACCGCCGTAAACACAGGTGGCTCAAATAGAGCAACAATTTTAAAGGGGACCGAAGCGAAAACAACTCGTGATGCGATAACAGTAGAGATCGATTTTGGCCAAGACTGTGAGACGTGAAAATCGTATACATTTTTGTTTAGCGGGGAAGATTGATCGTGTTTTTATTTGGAAACGGTATAAGCCCATGCCTTCAATTGTTACCTTATTTTGTGCCTATAGTATTTAAAACGGAATACAAGGAGTAGGATTTTTTTTTTTTTTTTTTTAGCCTTTGAGTAAAGTATGATAGGCCGACGGTCCGCCGAAATATTTGCATCTCAGAAATGTCGAGATGACGCCACTGCGCGTTTGTAAGTGATTCGATAAAATCGTGTAGAGACTATCAGCCAGTGTATTTGGTGCACGGTAATATTACGATTATTACACAAGGACGGTTTTTTTTTTTTTTTTTTTTTATCGTGCGTATATTATTAAGCGGTAGACCGACTGACGCTCCTTGTACACCGGGCTCGGAGATAAACGATTACGGAATATGATTGGGAAAAAAGAATTAAAAGAGAGAAAAAAAAAGTCCGAAAGGTACCGCGGTAAAATTAATTTTTCCCCCCTTCTCCAACTATTTTTTTTAATTTTTTTTTTTCTTTAATGATCGGTTTCACGTGCGGTGAAAATAGGATTTGAAAACGTCCCGCGATCGCACGCGGTCGTATCCTTTCGCAGCACCATCAGCCACCCACGAAGATCGTATACGACTATTATATATTATTATTATTATTATTATACTGATCTGAATAAATATAACGTTGCCGCCGCCGCCGAGCTCGCTGTACCTCATCGAAAACCGGACTCCTCGCCAACAAACACCGTGATATATAATAATAGTACCTAGGATAATGTTATGTCCGGGCATAGTAATCCGCCTCTCGGATATTTCCGTCGTGATTTTATCGACGTATCCACGTTATATTGTTCCCGAGGTCGAAACCGCGATCCGAAACTAGTCCGGCCGACCACCAGACGAAAAACCCGACAAACGTTTTGGTCCTTCGTGTTCCGTCCGTGGGATTAAGGCGCCTTCTTTCTCCAGCACAACCCGCCCCCGGAAATGTACGGCTTGGTATTATGTTAGGCTTGCACGGGAAACGCGTTGGAAAAAAACTCGGTTTAGAAGAAAAACGTCGTCGACGGCGAGTTTGGGAAATATCGTAGAAAACGACTGATTATAATGATTTATATATAACATCATAGTTGGTAAATCTTTACCTATGGCCGTCCTTGCCCCCGGGGTGCCTGTTGCGGGCAAAATATCGTAAAACATAACCTCGAATGTAAAAATAATTCGGCCACTAACGTTTGGTGGCTAGTGAATTTCGGTAACCGAATAAGTTACAGTTACTTTTTTTTTTTTTTATTTAGTAACTAAATTTTGTTACGAGTTACTCGCAGAGAAAGTGTAAATTTAGTAAGTTACAAGCTAAAGTCATGTTATTCTTTTCATAGATTATTAAATATTTCTGTTTAAATTAAATATTTTAAACTATTGTTCCTTATCAGTGAGCACATTTTACACAACGGATACTCGGATTGAACAAATTATGAACATTTTAATCAAATAAATGCATTAATCTGGAATTTTAATAAATAAACGTTTTATTTTTCGAATGTGAAAAAACCGAATTAAAACAACAACAGATAAAGAATTAATTCGTTAAATCATTGACGAACCAGCCTGAGTTGAAAAATGCAAGCATGTTAATTTGCAAGTAATCAGTGGACAATAGTAAGTTTAAAGTTACAAAGTTACTAATATTCCCCCCGTCACGGCTTTGACGATTCTTTGTGCGAAATCACGTCGGATAGGTTTCCGGGAGAAAAATCGTTTCGGTTCTCCGGCGGATTTTTGATTTTTTTTTTTTTTTATTATCGCCGGAACCGGCCCAAGCGCATCGGGATTATGTCATTTTTTTATTTTTTTTTTCCGTCGATTTTTCGGTTTCGGAGTTTGCCGATTCGCGGGCGATAAATCGATTTTTTTCTTTTCTTTAATTTATCGCGTTGTTGTCCGGCTATCGTGTTATTATTATGATTGTTATCGTTTACCCCGCAGAGCTATCGGAAAACGACGGCCACTGTAAATCGGGCGCACGCGTACGAACGAACACAAACGGTACAAAAAAATATTGTAATAAATACGCCGGCCCCCTCCCGATTGTACGGTCCTATAAGATTTTTACACCGTACGGTTTATCGAGAAAAAAAAACCGAATATTTTTTTATTGTTCCGGACCCGTGTGAACTCGTCGACCCCGCGCGTATACGAGATTAACGTCTCTCGAGAGAAGAAACGGGCAAACGGATAGAGTTTTCCGCCGCCACCTCTCCGGCCCCGATTTAATATTGTTATTATTATATATAGATATTATTTCATTTTTTTTTTTATATATTTTTTTACATTATTTCTCGACGCCGGTCATTCCGAGAACGGCAGCAGACGCGTCTAATTACCGCGTCTTCGTCGATACGATATTATATTATTATTACTATTATTCCCGACGAATTTATTATTACTTATTTTTTATTGTTGTTATTATTATTATTATTTTTTTTTTTTCCATCGTAATATGTCGATTTAAAATACGGGGAGGGATAAAAAAAAAAAACTATACGTAATTGGTTCGGTCGTTTAGAAGTAGCGCGATAAAGAAATAATCATCGTACAAACGATATAATATCGCCGCCGCCGTCGTTTGTTTATAACGCAACGTATACAGTGTGTGTGTGGAAAAAAAAAAACCACGTGCGATATTATTTTATTTTTTTCGTGTATACGGGGCGCGTCGAATAAAACCGGTTAAAAGTACAACTAGAGGAGCTCGCGGTGCGGTGTAATAGGACAGGACAGTGGCCACTGACCACGGGGTCGGATATCGTTTGTGGGGTTGTTGGTAAGGGGGATGCTCCGTTTTATTGGCAAAAAAAAAAAAAACTTGTTGACGTTGGAAACCGAACGATGAACGGCGCGATGCCGTTGATTTGACGACACCAACGTCGGTTTCGTTAAAAAAAAAAACGTCGTAATTCGTACTCTTGGTACGTCCGTTCGTATTGAATTCCGACTGTCGAAACCTTTCCGTTTGTTAGGAAAATTATAAATACCTAACCCGGACGTGTGTTCCGACAATCCGTTAAAACCCGCGACGGCCGATAAATGGGCGACCGGTAGCCTCAAAAGCGTTAACGAGCAGTTGCCCCTGCCCGCCGTCTTATTGCATCGGCTCGAGATTTATGTGCCCCCCGAAGGGGCGCCTTTCAATGTTTCGCCCTATAGTTGGAATTAGTCGATTTCCCCCCCCCCCCCGGGATATTAATCATTTGAAATTCTTCCCGCGGCCGCATATCGTACAGCGATTTTACGCGGCTACCGGTCCGACGATTTCAGTTAAAAATACACAAATTATATATTCACTTAGAAATACAATATTATCGGGCGATTACGGCTCTATTCGAGAAATAGTATTGACAGCCATTCAAATACAATACGATATGTTTAACATACTATTTGACTAACCGATTGGCATATTTTCCTTTTTAAAAATAAATTAATACATTTTCAATATTATCAGTTATTGGCACTCCGCCAGCCACCCTTGTAGCTAAGCCACTGAATTAAACTACTTGTTTTTTTTTGCTTTTAGCTCTCTCTTATGTCGTCCGGCCACTGTTATTAGGCGGAAGTCGTAAAAGGCGGTTGGACAGATTTGAATTTAGACCGGTAAAACAGTTATGATTTTTGTCGTTTTTAGTACCGAAGATCTGGGAAATGGTGTCGGAAACGGTTAGAGAATAGGATTTGTCCGCGAACTTCGCGCAAACAACGGAAATAATAAGTTCCCAATGCACCGCGTACGAATATCGTAATAATACGGCTGGAGACCATAGTCCGTTTGTCGACCGTGTACATGATTTTTTTTTTATTATTATTCGTTGTGCCGGATGATTATTGTTTAGGTTATCGGCCAAATGTAACCATAACAGCGACGACGAGGTCGCAGGGGTTTCGAGATAATACGGCGTACGACGGCCGAAAACAGATTAACAATATTATTATTGTAATAATATTTATGATCTCTGGACCACGGTAAGTAACAACTGTGACCGGACGTCGGGGTCGGTAGCCCGCAGATGTCGGTAACCGCTGCTTATCTGTACAGCACACCCCATTAATATACAATTCCAATAGGAGATAAAATACTATTAAAAATCCGATCTAGACCGTTTCGGCGTAGCAACGTGCGTAAAAGGAATTCCGCAGATTGCGTGTGTCCGAGGATAATGAAAAAACCGAGAAAAAAAAAACCGTGGAAAAAATTCTGGAAACACAAAATGTTGACGAATCAATCTATTACAACGGTGGCGATTTTGAATTATTACAATGTACAATTACGTCAATTAACAAGCTATTTATCAATTTCAATAATCCAACAAATAATATAAACACGTAATTATGATAATTTTAGAGTGGCAAAAGGCACTATTATTAGTTTCCTATTTTAAAACCATTTTTTTTTTTTTTAATTAGTAATAATACTTAAATATTTCCGTGTTATACGTTAAACTTTATTTTTCGAAATTCTCCACAATTTTTCCAAAAAAATTAATTTAAAATCTAATCAATCTAAGATCGTGTTTCATTCATTTTCAATACCAGCCTCTCTTTCCTTCAATTATTGGTTCACGGATCCACCGAGACTTTACGTCCCATTTCGCACAGTATTACCATCTCCCCCGTAAAACGTTCGTTAAATATATTATAATATATCGTTTTATATTTTTGTAAACTCTATCCAACAAATGGGTATGCATAGTGATATGCTGACGGCGTAACAATTTGTACAGGATAAAATCTGACTGTGTACTCGTTAAGACGACCCAAAAGAAATATTTGTTTCTAGGTCTCCCGCATTGGGTTTTTCGTAAATCATAACAAATTGTCGGACTATCTCTTCTCTAGGACTCTTATCCACGACCCTTACCTCCTTTGAATGGTTCTCAACTCGAACTAGAGTAACTCCTATTAATGATCTTGGCGTCCATTTCTGTAAAACGCACTACCCCGTGTCCAACGCCACATCGACATAACCGTAGGGAAGATGAGTGTTTTAAGTAATCGACTTTATCGTAAGCGCTTACACAACACGTTTCTGTTCGTCCGGCTGTATCCGGTCATCATTACGTTTCGTTGGACCGATCACTACCGAGTGGAATATGTTGTTACCGTTTGAAACATCCGTTTCTCGCCAAATATTCACGACTGATCTATAGGCTCGATCGCGTTCAAAAGAATTAACGTTGAGCCTACGCCTGTATATCCTCAAGCTATCTACTCGTATTCGTGCCGTTTATAACGTTCCTTCTTCTGTGCTCCGGCCACCACGTCAGAGCGGATCAAAGACATTGTCTCTGCAATACTCGGATGGTTAACCGCGTGCTATTTTCTGTTACTTCCTGTAACACCCGGAGCCATAACCAGTCCGCTCTATATACCGACCCGATTTTTACCACTTTTTACTGACACCGCCGTCACCGCCAGTCTTTCCTGTTATCTCGGGGCCGTGACGCACTAGGCAGCCAACGCCACACGTGATTGCTTGTTGCATATCGCTCACTAGGCAGCCAAAGTTTACTGGCGAAAAACGTGCCGGACTACACGGCAGCCAGAGGAAAACAACGTTTTTTACATACGAATGTATGTGGCTGCCTGCAGTCTCCGCTCACTAGTCGAACCGATACCAC
The DNA here is from genome assembly GCA_956483605.1 of Tuberolachnus salignus. Taxonomy (NCBI): domain Eukaryota; kingdom Metazoa; phylum Arthropoda; class Insecta; order Hemiptera; family Aphididae; genus Tuberolachnus; species Tuberolachnus salignus. Next base: position 4,848,826 of record OY101436.1, on the reverse strand, counting down.
AATGGATACAATCGACATAAAAAAATTATGGACCAGGAGCGTCCAGCAGTGGACAAAATCGTCGCGACAACCAGAATACTATAGTAATATACGAAGAGGAATTATCACCTACACCCGGCTCAAACGTAACAACTAGCAGTGAAAATTCTGAAATACTCGACCTTTTTAATTAATAATAAAGTCTATAATATACTAATAAAAATTGTTGTTTTGTATACTCGCCTCAAAGTAATTACTAATTTTTCTTCTGGACATATACACTTTCGCGTACGAGTGTCATTACCCGACAGTGAATTTTTTACATTTTCTAAAAGTCCATCAAACGATTGCACCGGCATTCTAGTATAATTAAAAAATGGTTCCGGACAATTTCGAAGATATTTAAAATAATTTCGATACAATCCCTTTGAGTGCCGTTCCACAAGTATAGGACGAATCCAGTATCTTTTTTTTTTGTTGTTCTGCGCTTCTTACGAGACATAAGGTAAATAGTGATATAGCCTCGTCCTATGTCCATTTCGATCGAAAATACGATTCGAAATATAAACAAATGTACGATTATTGTGACAGCTGTCGAACGACCGACTGACCGGACGACGGTCGGGCGTTGAGTTTCGGCTGCTAATCTGGCTGCTTAATCTGGCCGCTCAACAGACCGGCGCTGCCTAGTGCGTCGCGGCCCTTACTCGGCTTATTGACTTTCAGCCGTTTTCCTCTGGCACACCGCTCGACTCGTTGTAACCTAACCTACAATTTCGTAAATTAAACGAAATTTATTAACCGTATTTTCTACGCTCCGGCCGATATTGTTTCCGTTGGACATTTCGTCCGACGGGTTTGTTCTGGACGGGCGGGCGTCTAGTGTCGCGAGACCGCGCGGCCGGGGGATGTCGACGATTAATACTCGCGGTCCGTCGCCGGAATTTACGCGTGCCGGGGCGGCCGCCGCCGAAAGGGTTGAGAAAACCCGAACGGTGTGGATATCGGTGGGCGGGGTGGGGAAGGGAAAGAAAAAAATAAAATAAAATATACATATACAGAGCGTGTATATAAATATTATTATTTTATATTATTCCGTAACGATGACGGAGCGCTTACGGTATAGCCCCCGCAGCCGGCCATAATATAATTTATAGATCGACAATTAAGATTACGGAATTCATTAACTAGACGTGCCGGTATAATAATAATAATAATAATATACGGTTCGTCATTTACATTATCGTGAACACGGTAATTTCCCCACCGCGTCGCCCGCAAAGTCGTCTGGGGGAACTGGCGACGAGAGCGAAAAACCGTCTGGTTTTCCAACGGAATAGAATAAAAAAAAAAAAAAAAAAAAAAAAATTATATTTTAATACCGTGTCTATGCCGGAATCATATACGCGCCCGTACCGCCAAGCCCGCGGGGGCCCGGAAAACGCCGGCGCGGACGATATCGACAGCACCCCCGCCCCGAGATCCATCAATCTGGATTACGACGCGTACGCGTTATACTCGCGTAATAATGCCGTATACAATACATACGAGAGGGTGGGTTTTTTTTTTACAATTTTTTTTTTTTTTTCTTTTTTTTCGTGACGACCAAGGAAACACACTATGTTTTGCATAACGTTCGGATATACGTGCGCGTATTATACAAAATATATAAATGCGTCGCACGCGTTCGCCGTCGTCGTCCCCCGGGTGGGAAACGGATATACGCGCCCGGTAGGCGGGGTACGCGGTACCGACGAAACGAAAAAGTCATCGCATAATATACGTATTACCGCGTAAGTACGATAATCGAATGCGATTTACAAAAACAACAAAAATAACACGTATATTTCGGTAAGGTGCCGAGAACATAAAATAAAATTTAAAAAAAAAAAAAAAAAGAAAACAGGATTTTTCGACCGCGTATGGAAATGAGAAAAAGGTCGAAAATCCAATAGGGCGACGTTGTCGCGGACTCGTCACGACCCGTCTGTATCTTTAGGTTCGAAAAATTTGGATCTTTTGCACGCGTGTCTTTTAAATAAACTGTCGTTTAAGTCGTTTGAACATAGAAAACCGCATTTTACTGTTTTCGCCGCTACTGGTGATCGTTATTGTTAACAAGATTTTCCGAAAAAATAAAAAAATTATTATATATTAACCCCTAACGACAATCTCTCTCGTCGTGTTTATTATTTTCTTTGTTCAATTACCGTTTTGTGAACATATAATATATTTATATTACAGTAACAGGGCGAGGTCCATGGACCCCACCCTAAAACAAAAAAACAAAACAAAATATATTAAAAATATTTATCTGAGTAAAATTGTACGATTTCTTTCGTTTTTTTAAATACACATACCGGATTATTGTTGTTAGTTTGCCGGGTAAACGTATCGATTTTTTTTCCTAATAAAAAAACCAACGGTTCGGCGAGGTTGTCAAAGACGGATATTATGGGGGAGGAGCTTTGGGAGATTAAACCCCACTCAGAACGTTATCAAACCCCCCCCCCGGAAGTTTTAAATCTCTCTACTACACTGATAACATACAATTGTAGAAAATAATCAAAGCATATGTTTCCAAATGTCAAACCCCTCCCCCCCCACAGATGTAACCAAATATCCGCCTATAGAACGTTGGCCGTTTACAGTAGAGATTCTCTTTTGCCTCGTGAAACGTTCAGATATCGTATTCAAAATGATTCATCCGATTTGAAATGCCTACGTATTTTTATTTTTTAGGTTTAAAACAATATAGTTTACATTAAATAAATGAAATATACGTAAAATTGAAGTAATTGTAGTAATAATCAGAAGCATTGTTCAATCGTGAGAGTAGCCAGGTTTGAAGCAGTTCTAAAAAACATCAATCATTTATTGTGTTTTCAATAAAAAAAAAAAAAAAAAAGGCCATAAACCTGTGTCTTTGATATGGCACAGAACACAGTAACTTTAGGTGAGTCGTTTTCGATTATGACATGAGGGTTGTTCGTACCCCATTTACTATCGTTATGATGGTTCACCTTACTACTTAAGTGGAAAGTTGCTTTGTCGCTGAAAACTAAGCGAGCCGAAAATTTACATCCTGCATAAAAATGCTAAATGAGAAAGTCGTTTAAATTTATCAGTAAGCTTTAAATTCCGCGACGATTTTGACCTTATGGTCTCATAGTTATCGTCTTGCCCGAGACTGAAAACTCTCTCTATCGATTCACACTTCGAAAATCGCTTAGTGCTGTCCGGTCGACATATTTGCGGAAACTCACTTATCGCCTTTAGCGATAATTTTGAAAATCACGAATTAATGATATTCGAACACTTGGGAATACCCATCATTAGATTGTATATAATATGATAAGATAAAATTTGTAATTAACCATTTTATAGCTATTTCAAACCGAACGAATCGTTTTGAATAACCCCGTGTATTCTCATATCGCTTTGAAGGTAAAAAAAAAAAATCGTCGGACCCGAGCTTCCCCCAGCCCCTCTACAATTTTTTTTATAATTAAAAGACAAAAAAAAAAAAAAAAATGATGAAAATACGCCGCCGGGGCCGTATATTATATTCGGTTCGCGGTTGGTAAAAACGACCGCCTTGCCGGACGCGTCGTTCACCGCACGTATACGCGCGTTTATAATATTTATGAAATAATAACAGTTTTCCCGGCGCCCCCGGGGTCGGTCCGGTACGACGACGACGACGGCGGCGGCGGCGGTAATCGGTCGGTAACCGGGCGGTAAGCGGTCGGCGGGACGGGCCGGTTCTAAACGCGAGCCCCCGAGGAGACTGCCGCCGGACGTTATTATTATTATTATTATTATTATTATTATTGCGAGCCGTGCTCCGCGGGATCTCGGCGCGCGGACGTTGTCGTCGCGAAAAACACCGTGTACCGCGGGTAGGACGCGCACGAAGAGCCCGTCTTGCGGGCCCGGCAAACCAACGCGGCAAACATGTCAATTTAATATAATAACGTATAATATAATATTTTATACATATATATATATATATAAAAAAAGTTCGCGGTCGTATACTTACACGACACGCGGAGGAAACGTATTATTATTATTATTATTATTGAGTCGTGTGTGTGTGTGTGTGTGTGTGTGTGTGCGTTTGTAGCGCGTCGTGACCGCGCATATAGTTTCCGTGCGGGGCCGGCGGGCAGACGGGGGGAAGGCAAAAAAAATAAAAAAAAAAAATTAAATACGCGCACACGGGGCAAGGTACACGCGGTGGCCGCCGGCCGGCGGCTGGGCGCGGACGGGAGGCGCACAAAGTGCTCCCGGTTTACGAGGAGATCACGATATTATTTGTGACGGTGGCGAACGACGGTGTACCCTACAGTCCGGACTAGACACCGCCGGACTCGTATTTTAACCCAACAATGTTATTATTATTATTATTATTATTATATTACCACGACGATATAGTTTTACCCGGCAAACGTATTGCGCGTATATATTGTAGGGGAAAAAAAAAAAAAGCTGCTGTAACGCACGACCGGACACCCGGGATTATGTTATATTTTTTTTTTTTTTATATATATATATATATACGTAGGTACACACGTCGTCGTCGTCGTCGTATGAAATATGGTCGAGGTTCGATTCACCCGCGAGTCTGCGTGTATGTATACGTATTTATATAGCGCAAGAATATGTTGACAATCGTCTTTGACTTTGCGCGCGTCTCTCGGCGAAAAACGTGTATAATACGCGGGGGTTGAACACGGGAAAAAATTTCTAGGTGAGGAAGGGTTTAAAAAAAAAAAAAAAAAAAAAAATGTAAATCGCTCGTAAATATCATACTTTATTACCGTTTAGGTACTCGTATACATAAACAGAAACACTCGCTTAAGACGCTACCGTTTATGACGATTTCTCGGATAAGACGCTGTTTTCCGTAGGTCCCTAGACATTTCCTGTACTAGTCAATGTTAGAAAAAAAACCACCTGATAAGACGCTCGGTTTTTCTATACGTAATCTGATAAGACACGCTTTTTTTCAGCGGATAACGATCAATTTTAGTAATTGCGATTCAATAGAAAAAATTTCTATGTAATTATAATTAATTTTTAAATGTATTTACTGTTAAATCATGTTCAATAATAAATAAATAAATAGACTCGATATTTTAACCACATAGTTATTTTCCAGTACCCACATAAGACGCGCTGGTCTCTTAATGGACGTTTTAAGTGAGTTTTACTTTATTTGATTTGTGAATCTCGTGAAATTGTCTTTGAAATAATTACTAAATTAGGTAGGTCAAGTAATGTATTTGTTTTTAATTTTTACCGATATTACGGAATCGGATCGGATCGGTTCCATCAGAGATTACCTCCAACAACTTTTTTTATTTTTTTTATATAATATGAGCATATGGATATGAAGCAACGAAAACGACCACGTCGATGGACCTCAAACTGATTAAAATTCACTACTAGAAATCGCCCTCGGAAGTCGATGATTGGAACGAGTCTTTTGGTCGCCAAACTTGTTAACGGACAGAAAAAAAAAAAATTATCAATAGGCACTCAATAATCGTTTGTAACCAGTGGCGGTTCTTGACAAGCCCCAACGGAGGGAAGGGGCGAAAAGAACATATTTTTAATATTATACATCAACTTTCTGCTTTAGTACTTACAATACACTACCAATTAGAAATACTACATTTCTCGTTCAAATGATTAAATCTATTTCGCCTATCTATTACGTCCTAATAAATTTCGTAGTTGTTTAGTTTATATTCTTAAATTTTATGTACAGTTTTCTTTAAAAAAAAAAAAAAAACAATTATTGTATACAAGGAAACGACAACGTACTGGCTTTATTCGGTCTCGTCGGCGCCCGGTATATTCAGAGGTTTCGGTGTATATTTATCAAATTTTTGATATTTCGATACGATAGCGTTTACGACGTCGCCGTGTAACTTTACGAAATAATAATATTATGTCGTAAGAGATTCGTTAAAACAAAAAAAAAAAAAAAACAATACAGACATATGTAGAATATTTTTATTTTAAGCAAAACTAGGTATGCCGTAAATCCAAATGAAAAATAAAAAAAAAAAATATAAACGAATAGTATGATAATTTTATTAACACACGAACGGGCCCTGAAACCCGAAGCGAACATAAAAAAAATTAGAAGAATTTATTATTCACGATACACGATTCAACGTACTGCATTTTTGTGTTTCCTTCCGCTTAATTTATTCGTATTATGTAATGACGTGTGTTTTTTGTTTTTTTTTTTGTTTTTTTCTGTCAACACATATTTGCATTCGACAAATGCGGCCCCGCGACGAACGTTTCAGTTAAAAATTAAAACCTCGTAAAATCAAAATCAAAAATGGCCTTCGCCTGCGCGCGCGCCAACGACAAACGATTTAGGTATGCGCATTTTAGATTTCGAGCGTAGCGAGTGGTTTTACTATAATGTGTGATGTTTTTTTTTTTTCTGTCTATTATCTACATTTCCACCAGAAATCTCGTTCCGATCAACATCAGCAATGGTTACTGGTTTAAAATTGTCTCTGGTTTGTACGTGGCGGCGGTCCTTTTTTTTTTTTTTTATTTTCTTCTTATAGTTTTCTTAATAACGGGTTGTTGTTCGGAAAACGATATCGGTTTCGATTTTGCTTTTTAAATATAATTCAATGGAAAATAACCGCAAGGGAGACGTGAAACCTTGACCGAATATCGATATATCAGCGCTTTTTAGGCGCGGAGTTTTATGTGAATAAAATAAAAAAAACGGTAATTTATTTCCATATTCGTTAAAAAAGAAATAAAACACGAACAAATGTAATTAGTTTCGTAGTTACAAATTAATCAACAGTACTTGGCGGTTTGTTCGTTTATCCTGTTTGTATAACAGCGGCCCGCCCAGCGGAATATTTACGAGGAGAAGGCTGCAAACCCACCGCACCCGGCCCGGTCCGGAATTTTCGGGATTTAGTGATTTCGGGACGGTATTTTTAAGTGGTGGCGGTGAAAATACGCCGTCAGCCCCGGCCACGGTGCGATGATTAACCGCGGCGCGAATAGGAATTTCGTTCGGTTTTGACTCGCCCCGAACCGGTGGGCGATAACCGGTGGTTTACAAACGGGAATCCTAACGAAACGAAATCTATAGCACGTGTGGTGTATATACCAACACTATTGGTAAAAATATTATGGCCGTGCTCGTATTCGAGAGCGAATGCGTAATATAATAAAATAATACGGCGACCGTCTCTCGCGTGTGGCGCGCGCCCGTTTTACGGCGTTTTCCCCGCGATCGGAATACGATACGCTGCGGCGGATGACCGATTGAATTTATAATCGGCCCGTCTCACACGTCCGCTTAGGTACGCGTTTACGCCTCCGCCGTCGCCCCATAACGTACGTAATAGGTTAAGAGGAGACAGAAACGACGAAAAAAAAAAAAAAAAAAAAATTAAAATTAAATAAATAACAATATTAATATTCGTGTATATTTATTTATATTTATAATACCCGTGTATAATATTATAACGTTATTTTATTATGTGCGCGTCAGTGTGAAACGTTCGGCGGCAAACAGTATCGGATGACCGAAAAGGTGTGCGTTTTCTTTTTTCTTTTTTTCTGATGGTTTTTTTTTTTTTTTTAATCGTTCCCACCGCACACCGCCGTTTCGGAACACTCTTTCGGTGCTCGTCATTGGTATACCCACACGCTGTCGGCCGGGAACACCCAGGTGTGAAAAATATCGGTCGTATACGATTATTTTGACATTTTAAAACGCGGTTCCTACACTATGCGTACAGTATATATTACTATATACCCTAAACACAGGCCGGTCCGTGAGCGGGGCAGGAAAACGAAAATGTCTGCCCTTAAATCATTGAATCTCGAGCGTTTTCCGAGCGGTCGTAGTGACTTTAAAAAAAAAAAATAATCGATTGGAAAACACCGTAGATAATAATACGTATTATCCATGCGTAGATATTGTTGTTACCGTAATGGTTAGATGCGGTTTGGATAGAGAAACGTATTTTATCAATCTGCTCTCTTTTTTTATTTTTTCAATTTCAGACAATGTCTACAGACAATCCAAATCCCCTAATACTTGCCCTTAATTCAAACATCATCCCAGGTAATCCTCGGGAAAAGGCTAAAGTGAAACTGGTGTCGAGACGTAGCTTAAATTAAAAAAAAAAATATCAAGTTTAAAGATGTATTACTGGGTAACTCCTTTTTATCAAACCATTATGTCAAAAATTAAAGAAAATATCAAACGTGCTTATTGTAAAAAAAAAAAAAAAAAATTTATCAGATTGTATGCGTTCCAATAAATAAATAATAAAAAACAAGATAATGTCTAATTTTTAAATTCAACGTACATTATTACATTTAATTTAAAAGTAATGATACTTTACTCCAAACTACAAAACCATCCCAATCCTTTGGTCTCTCACCTTGCATCACGTACTCTTCCCGACCGCCTCACCGCGCCGACTCAAAAGAAATTGGTGCCGTGTGACCTATTAAATTAATGAATTACTAGCCTATTAGATTACGACGACCTAGCGCGTCACTCGACTTCTCACGGGGCACGGATGCTTTAACTCGTCCCTTCATCGGATCGGGCGAGCTCCGCACCCCGGGTGTTCTCACTGCGGTTTTCCCGGTGAGCAGAATGAGTAGGATGACGACGCTTTCCATACCCTCTGATGCGCTACGAGGCGTTTGACGGGGACGGGGAGCGCCTGGTCCGGAGGATCGGCCCTTTCGGACCAGGCGACTTGGTGTCGCTCATGTTGGAATCCCCAGACCGTTGGAAAGCCGCGGTCGACTTCGCAGAGACGGTCGTCGCGGAAAAGGAGTCGGCCGAACGGCAACGCCTTCAAGCGCATCGCCGCCGTCGTTGATCGCGGCCCCGCAGACGCCAGACCGCCGGCCGTGGGGCCGGTAGGAAGTGTCCCCCTCTACTAGTGTAAGGACAGCGAGTGGGCTTCGGCCCGGCTACTGCCCATTCCCCGGTAGGGACGCGAAGCTTTGTACGCTAATAATGTGAGCCCGCCCCCGTCGAAGGGGAATACGGGATTTTATTTTGTGTTTCTTTTGTACGTGTCTATTTTGTTAAATAAATGATGGCGACCCGCCTCCCGAAGTAGAGCCTCACGGCCATTCCGGGAGGCAGGGGTATTGCCGGTTACGAAATTAAAAAAAAAAAAAAAAAAAAAAAACCTATTTAATTACTGGAGGGTACCATCGCTTGATGATTTCCCTCGTCTTGTGCTCGATGTGCTATTTCGTTATGTATGTAGTGTTATGTCAGTCCTCTTTTTTACTTGTTGTCGTTATGAAATACAGATTATAAATTGTCTAACAATAACAAAAAAAAGAAAAAGAGAGTAATGATGTTAATAATTATTTATACATATTACTTTTTGTATGAATACTATTGACAAAATAACAAATTACTATATTCCTTATGAATGCTGAAGTTACCACATGCACGTAACCGCATTGGTAACGAATATACTCTTCGGGCACACTGAAAACAATAGCGTGCCCTGTGCATCCGTATATCATCTATGAAAAACACACGGTTTAAAAAATTTACATGCTAACCAAACTCAACCAACCTAACCAACCTACACTGCCATAGCGTTTAAGTCCGGTCACGCTGTTAAATAGGTTAAATATCCTCGTACCGTATTCCGGGACAATCGTAAATTTGATACCGTCAGACTCTACGTAAAGTATTCGCTGTAAAATTATTTGGACAAGGTTTCGTCTTTCGTGTTTTATTATCCGACGACGATTTCTTTAATCGCAACCGTTTGTACTCACACACAATTTATACTAAACTCCACTTATTTATTGATTTTAAATTCCGAGCGAAACAATATGTGTATATGTTTTACTATAGCGTGTGTGTTTTTTTTTATTATTTTTGTAAACAACTTTTCTACCAGATATGATGTCTCTCCGATTTTCGAATTTTAGCGCCTTTTCTAAAATCGTTTTGGAAATGGTCGGTGCGTCGGTGAGGTAATATTTCGATTTTCGTCGTGGTTTTCATAATAATCGGGAATAATTATAACAATAATGGTATCGATCGTTTTCGATTTCGTTCTTATAGTTTTGTAGCTCCGCAAATGTAATCGCAAAGATGTGAAAACATTCCGATCTATTTATAGGCATTTACGACGTTTACGAATTTGTCTAGTTTTTATTCGGTACTGCGCGCATACAATCGAGTCAACAAGTTACGTCTGTCGGTTGTACGCGTAACGGGTTTTTCATCGTTTAAAATTCGATAAAAAAAAAAATTTAAAAAAAAAAAAAACCGCCGTATTTCGTTAAAATATCGAGACTCGGGCGGTGTCGTTACGCGCGTACACGTAACCCGGTGAAAATATGTGCGATAACGCGAAAAAAAAAACCGATTTTAACCGCCCAGTACGCAGTAGTATTATACGTAATAGGCACTTATATGTATATATATAAAAAAAAAAAATAATAATAATAAAAAAATATATATACACTTAGAGTGTGTATACAGCTAGCGACTATATATATATATATATTATAAGAGCTCCCCGGACGACAGTTTGTTATCGATTATGTGTACGGCGCACCTATTGATATTTTTATTGCAGTCGTAACGCGTAACTATAACGAATTGATGAGCAATGCGATATTTAATGCCGGCCGGCCATCGTACAGTATAAAAAGTCGTAATTAAACGTTTAATAAAATATAGGAAAAAAGTGAAAAAGTTTACCGTTTTTTTTTTTTTTTTAATTTCTTTTCAACGCGTGCCGTTTTATGATATTATACCGCCGCGGTCCGATACGGGTACGGGGAGGTGGGGGATATTCAAGAAATACGAAAATTCAATACTATTTCGCTCGACTGAAAGACAGGAAACGTTTTTTTTTTCTACATCGTGTTAGGCATTGTACGAAAAATAAAAAAAAAAAAATTTTTTATCACCACGAGATGATTTTTGTTTTGTTTTGTTTTTTTTTTTCAAATGTGTTTTTAATGTCGGAACAGTATTTATAGAGGTACTGTTTTACCACGCGACTTTTTTTTTTTTTTTTATTAATTACATAATAAATACAATTTCACTCCGCGATTCAATTATAACGAAATGTTCACCAACCCCCTCCACTCCGAAAATCCGTGAAATTCTCGAGATATTTTTCTTTTTCAGATTCCGAGTGTACCCAATTAGTTTTTAATAAGATGTGTGTGTGTTTTTTTCGTCGCCCACTTTTCGAATAGTAAAAATACTGCAATTTTTTCGCGGTTTATTAAGGAATAACAACAGTTTTGTTTTAAATTTTTTGTTATCGTTTTCTGGGTTGCCTTGGCTATACAAGGGGGAATAGCCCCCCCTAATACCGATATTGATCGATAGTTTCGGTCAGAACGGATTATCGATTGCAATGGTCTATCTTCGCGTTCGGTACATTCGGTACTAACGTTCCGTTTATTTTTCATTTTCTTCTATTCTATTGTTTCCACGGCGAAGTAATTATATTTCCATATTTATAACCGTTGAAAAAAAAAAACAAAATTAAATCGTCTTCGTGTAGCACACAGGACACGAACCGCGGTGTCAAATTTCCCGAGACAAAACGATATCGCGCAATGCGTGTGTTGGGGGGGGGGCGCAGTTTTACCGAAAAACCGTATAAAAAATATTTTAAAAACAATTTCGAAAATCAAATAATATACTGTAAAAACGTATCGCTGGCAATTTAAACGGGACAATCCGGTGTGCGGTGCGGGCGGCGAGTGGAGAAGTTACAAAATTTAATAATATTTTTTATTCGCGTCCGAGCGATCGTACCATATGGCATATACTCCGCGTTCTTAAACCGGTAGATTATACCGATTTGATTGACGTTTTCCAAAGTGAAATCTTTACTATACATTCGTTAAACCATTGATAATTCCGATAGAAATTCAAACCGCGAGTACGTATTATATATATATATATTTGTTTATGTACGCGAGAACAAATGCAGAAAAGCCCCGGGGCTTAAACGATGATTAATAATAATATTTACTATTTTAACCGCCCGTGAAAGAGTTGTTTCGTTGTGATTTTTAAATTTAAATTGATATTTACACCGTACACTTGGTCACTCGACCAATTCGGTTTGTTCGCCGTTTAACCGTAGTCATGAGCAATCGTCTCTATTGTACGCGGTTTTTTTTTTTTTTTTTTTTTTCTTAATTGAATTCGTTATTATTCGTTTTACATTTTCAACGCGTTATCGCGCAATACTGTTAACACGCACTTTGCGAATTGTGCGCGGGCCAATACGAATGACCGAGGCATAACCCCCGAGATAACGTCTGCGTACGCGGTGTACACACCTACTTGACGAATAACGTAAAACGTTATCATACGAAATATGACTGTTGATGACGAATCGTTTAAAAACGTTGTAACGAAACAAAAAAAAAAAAAATAATAATAAATAAATACGCGTACGGGGAATATATATTGGCGTACCTATTCGGTTTATTTGCCGAACTATTAAAATACGCGTGCATAATATAAATATATTTATCGTAATATGAGTAATAAAACCGTCGATAAGCGCTATAGGTTAGGCAAGCCACATATTAACGCGTCGAAAAGTTAAAAGTCAAATTTATACTGAGCGTTTAACCTCCGCAAATTTATTTATTTATTTATTATTATTATTTTTTTTTATTATTATTATTATTATTATTGACTCGGCTTAATTGTTATTATATTTTTTTTCTAATCGATTTAATAAAAACGGACGAGTTGATTTTGAAATATATCGCGCGTTAAGGTGTTTTACGATTTCTTTTGATTTTAACGCAATCATTACACACAATAATCTATACGCTATTATCGGTATTGATTCGGTAATATATATATATTTTACTAAATAATGTACACGGATTTCCTAGGTTTAAAATGACAATTCCGGAATAACCGTCCTTATTTATATATATATATATATATATAAAAAACACAAACTTTAGGTTCGAGCAAGTTTCACTAAAACGGCAATTACACATAATTATACAAAAATTAACTTTTACCGAAGTTTTAAAATGAAATTTTAATCCACTTAACAAATGTACATCGACTTAGTTAATTATTACGAAATACCATAATAAAAATATAGTTTCTTCTTTATCCGTTTGTTTTCGGCTGTAATATCCAAAAAAAAACATCCAATAATCATTTCGAAAATGTCGGATTTATCTCGCGTCTGGGCGTAAAAGTCGACGTACCTACACAAGAAATAAATGTTTGTTATTATTTTTTTTTTTTTTAATTTGTTATCGGTCTAATCCTCTAGATTTGTATATAAACATAAGAAAAAAATAAAAATTTATGGTCAATATATTATGGTGAACCCGTGCCGACTTGAATTTGAAATTCGGGTACATTGGTCTACTCTATTGATATATATATATACAAATTTTGTAGGTTAGATTAGATTAGGTAATATATTTTTTATTTTTTTTTTTTTAAATATCTTGCACCCGTCCCCGTTAATACTCGTCGAAAAAATTACATAATTATTATACGTGAAAATCGTTATATTATTGTGCATACACGCGGGCGCGTACCCGTTTTTTTTTTTTAATTTTTTTTTTATACGCCTACTGCTTACTAATTTGTAATTTTTTTTTTTTTTTTTTAAACGGACCTCCCCTCCCCCAAAACAACATGCCGGCCACGAGCCGCCGGCGTACACGTTTAAGTTTAATTTTTCGTAATCGATCGTTTATCGTTATAGATTATTATTTTCGTTTTTTTCGCGATTTGCAGATGATGGAGGCGGCGGTTCAAAATAATTTACGAGTGGCGTTCAAATAACAATGTTTTTATACGCCTAACCGCGACACACGCGGTATATTTGATTAAAAATTATTATCGATTCCCCCGGTGCTGTACATAAAATATTATTTTATTTGTATAATTAATATTTTATAAGGACGGATGGTCATCGTGGAATACGATTAATACAGCGGGGCGTTATTTATAATTGACGTTCGTCCTTGGACAAATAAAAAAAAAAAAAAATTAAAAAAAAAAAAATAAATACGCACCGTCTTGGCCCGTCCGACGGTCAATATTACAGTGGAAAGTGTTAACGGAACCGACGACGCGGTTGTTAATTCGGAATTATTATTATTATTTTTATTTTATTTATTTTTCGTCGGCGTCGGAATCGCTGACGCGGCGGCGGCGGCGGCGGCGGCGGGCGGGTTTATTTTATTTTTTTTTTTTTTTTTTTACAAGGTTTTAAAACGACTTTTGAACTCTCGTAGTTTCCGAACGGCGGCGGTGTAAAGTGTGTCGCGCTCGCAAAACGTGTCGCAAACGAGTTAATGAAGTATGAAGACTAGTATATATATATATAGAGGCGATTGTCGCGAATATAATGCGGCTCGTTTAGAAGTAATTTTAAGAAGAAGAAGAAGAAGAAGAAAAAAATACGACTTACCGTCAACCGGGACGGTAAGAGGTGTACGGTACTCCGCGGGTAGGAAGAATGTTTAATGAGAAAAGTTAATATAAAATAAAGTACGTAAAGTCGCTTGACGGGCGCGCGAGAAAAAGATTCACGAAAGCTATATATTAGTATAGCAAGAGTCGTGTTATTTTATTTTTAAAAACTCGAAATCCAACACAATAATCAATCGATTATAGGTTTATCGCTTATTGGTTGTTGTTTTATTTATTTATTTATTTTTTTTTTTTGTGAAAAATTATCTTGTTAGAACGAAACGACGAGTTAAAATATTGTATACAGTCGAATCACCGTATGGAAACAAATGGATACAACGAATGTGCGAAACTACGAACCGTGGAAAACAACAGTACCAGTAGTGAAAAAACAAAGGAAACGTTTTATAAAAAAGTAAATAGATTAATATCAAAAAAAAAAAAAAAACACATTTAAGTTTCACGTTAAATTCAAACATCCCAAACCAGTAATAGTGTTGTCGTGTCAGATAAAAAAAAATAATAATAGGTCATAAAGATATACAATACCAATATTCTCCGCTCCCATTGTAGTAATTACATCACTGATTTGTTTAGGTACATTTAGGTATAGACAGTTTTATTGTGTAGGTCTGTATTAAATGTGAGAATGAAATTTGAAATTGCTTTTAAAATAACCAATTTCGATATATTTTCCTCGGTACCACCAGAATCAATTCCGCGTCTAGAAATCTCGATGCGATTTTCAAGTGTAGCGTCTTTTCTGAAAGAATTTCGGATCTAATTGAGATTTTTGTTTTTTTTTTTTTGATTTTCTTTGTGTTTTCTTAATAATTGGCAAATACTTGGTGGGAGGGAAACGTATTTTTAAAATATACATAAATCGATAGGTCAAACATTTAAATTGTTTTTGTTGTTTTGCTGGGACAAATTAATTATCCGTATAGATTTGCAGTCGTCTTCGCCTAATCGCACTGATGTACTATACTGGCAGGAATCGGACGCTGTAAAATGTATTGTCGGAATCGATAGGTCGTCCTTCGTACGGAACCCGGGGTACCCGGAGGATTCTGCCCGTCTTTCGTGACCTAACCACGGGAACCGATTCGGAACCGTTTCCGAACTAATAATCCGGGCAATACCGTCGTGAAATCGTCTTCTAATACCGCCGGTGTCGACGGTAGGGAAAATAATCGCCATGCCCGTATAAAATAATCGCCCATTACCGTGCGCAGCGCGCGTCGATTTCACGCGGGCGACCGGGAGAACGCTCCGGAGTCGTCGGACGTGAGACGATTATTGAATTATATGGAATAAATCGCCTAGCGCGCCGCGACCACGGGGGTATTTTTCTTATTTTTTTTTTTTTTCGTATATATACATAACGGACGCGGACCGATAGCGGACGACGAGATATAAAGTGAGCGCGAGAAGTGTGGAAAAAAAAAAAAATACGGAATTAAACAGATCACGGACGAAACGTATATATATATAATATAATATTATAAGTGTGCGTGTGCGTGTAGAAGCCAAACGTGCCCGGGAAACGATGTCCGTGAAGCGAAATGCCGCCGGGCCGGCCGTGTGTGCACTGGGCAATATAATCGACCGTGTCATATAAGAATCGCGTTTAGAAACAGGCGCACAACACGTAACAATAGACTCGGCCGTAGTTATTCTTTTCTATTATTACGATTTGATTTTTTTTTCTTCTTTTTTTTCTTTCTTTCTTTTTTTTTTTTCTTTTTCCTTCCGACCACCACGCGGGCGATCTTCCGCCGCCGAAGCGTATACACGACGACGACGACGACGACGACGACGACCACTGTGCCGGCCCGAACGCCTCTGCCTCCTATTCCACACTTTTGGCCGATACAATATAATAACATTTCGAGTCTTAAACTCGGAAATCCATTATTGTCGTGTTCGTGGTCGATCGGCACGGTCGCTCCCACGGTCGCGAGGCGGTCTCGACCATGTCCGCGGGAATCCAATATATATATACGACACACGTGCCGGATAGTATTCCGAATAAATTATTCCAAAATACCGTTTACTGTATTCCGAATACTCTCTACTCCAAAAAAAAAAAAAAAAAAAAAATACTTTTTCTCGCTTTTATGATCCTGACTAGCAGCTTTTTTTTTGCTGTGGTCGGTCAAATGATGCGCAGGATACGTTTAGAAACGTTTTTTTTTTTTTTCTATACGATTTTTAAACCGGACAACGATTACAACGATACTCCGGTTAATCAATGGAATTATAAACCTGCGCGAAATATCCTTTCACCATCGTGAACAATGTTACACTTACCGTCGTATTGTATTGTCTAGTTTCCATGAGTTGAATCCAAACTCGAGTGTAGAATTTGTTTTTTTTTTTTTTGTTTCTCTTTAAATCGTATTCCTAAAACAATCGGGGATACACTTTACGCAAAACGCTCGGGATATTTTGAAAAAACAAAATATATTGCTGTTGAGTGCATTTTCGGAATACGGTTTTCGTATATCATATATTATTATAATTGTTGCTATGCAAATGTTATTGCTGTCATCCGGTCGAAAGACGTTACACGAGGACGTTTTACGACCTCACATATGACAATATTATACAGGGCGGGGCGTGGTTACTTCCTTATTTTAAAAAAATCATAACACAAAAAGTATTGGCAATATTGATTTAATTATTTTCTCTGCGTATAGGGGTACATTTAAAGTTTTATTTCATTTGGTTTTAAATACTACATCTCGAAGGTGGCCGCCATTCTCGTCAATGCACCGAGATAGTCGGTATTCGAAATTTCTGTCCACTTTTTCCAGCGTATGTGTGCTTATGTCGGCAATAGCAGCACAAATATTGTTTTTGAGATGACGGGCGCTCTTGTTTTGTTCACTGCATTGTTGACACTGAACAAATTATAACAAAATCCTTAGGTAACGTGCTCTCGAACAAGCCATAAACCAACGCTCTACTATTGATAGTCGCTCAGTTGCGAGAGTTTCAGATAAGGAAGTAATCGCACGCGATTTAACGACACGTGGATCAAGTTTGGATACAACGAATTCGAATAGAATTTGAACGAGAAAGTCTTACACGAGTAAATACAAAAAGAAATTGGTGGAGTGCGACCAGAAATTAAACGCCGTCAAAGGCAGTGACGTAACCAAGGGCCCACGATAATTTGAGGTTTCCTTAGAGTAAATTGAACTCACAGTTCCAAATTTCAAAAATTTAGCTGAATTATTTTTGATCGTTCAAAATAACTGCATGATACACAATGTTCCGGTAGTACCCACAGTTTTTAAATTATTTCTTACTATACCAGTGACTTCAGTTACAGCAGAACGTTCGGTCTCCAAATTGAAATTAATTAAAAATTATCTATGGCACAAGCTCGTATATCAGTCTTAAGTTTACTGAGTTTTTAAAACGAGAGAATGCGCACTTTAGATATAAACACGTTGATTAAAAAGTTTGCCGAAACAAATGCAAAAAGATCACAGAAATTTAAGTAGCATCAAGTAACTTGTAAAATAATAGATTAACAAAAATTATAATTAAATAAAGTTTAATAATTTGAGTGGTTTACGCCCAGTTTACGTTTTGCCGGAGATATATTTTAGAGGCCGATTTTTCATTTTTTCGGAGGGAGGGCTCAAATGTTTGTTTTACGCCACTGATCAAAGGGAAAAGGGTACACACAACGGTTGCGTAGAAATTACGACAATACAATCAAAGCGACAACCAACCGGGGAAATGACCCCGAGGGCTGCCTCTGAAAAAGGTGGTCGGATGTGGTTGTGAAGGACCCGGAAAGTCTACGGGCGAACAACTACTGGACAGATGTAATACAAGAACGAGAATAGTGGCGACAATTATTGCGATGGCGGCAAAAATTCTTGTAGAGTAATAGAAGGAGCAGGAAGTAGAAAATGATATAATTGTAAAAATTATCGAATGCGATTAAAATATATCGAACTCGAGTACAAAGAACGGCGGGTATCGATATATAAAGTTTTATAGTTTACAGAATGCGATAGGTATTAAGTGTTTCGCACGAACCGAGGCGGTAACTACAAACACTTGCAGTTATTTTAACCTTCAAATAATATGATTGTTTGATTTTTTTTTTTTTTTATATCCGTGAGATCGGGTTACGTTAATAACGTATTATCGATGTCCGTTCAATTCATTAGTCGTTCGGGTATTCCAAGTTTTCTAGTCGATCCGAGCAATATCGTATATTATATATATAAAAAAAAATAGGTTTTGATGCGTTGTGTTATCTTATCAATGATCCGTACTAGCAAAAGGCCAAACGAGATCGTCGGCCGAGTAAAATCACACGTAAAATAGCAAATTTAATAATAACTTCGCATCTCGGGGCTGCAGAATGCGTTGCCGGACACCGAGAAAAATAAATTGTATGCCGCTAGTGTACCCATACGTAAATATTGATTTCAAAACATGTAAAACGAAATACTATTCGCACTATTCGATAATATAATCACGAGTCACCGCTCATAACCCACTCGATAAACGGGCCAACGATTTTTAATCAATAAAATGTTATCGCTTTTTCCAAGATTCGTTTTATTTTAACTCGTTTATCGCATTCGATGAAAGTTTAATATATTTAAAAATAATTCCTCCTTCGGCACTGTTTAATAACACTATAAATACGCGCAGAGGCAGCGTGAGTAACCATAAAAAAGGGAAATCGAAATTTATCCAGCCGACTTTTTTTCCCGATAAAACCCAAAATTCTATCACTCGTTGGTAACTTTACTTGACATTTTTTTCTAGATTTAAAAAAAGAATGTCACGTAACGTCGTTTCGCCCCCTCCCCCTCTCAACCGCAAAAAAACGCAATTCGTACTGGGGATAGTTCAGGTCAAATTATTTAATATTTTCCACATATTTTCAGGTCGAATTTTCCGGACTAGTCCTGCGATTTTCGAAACAATTGATCATGTAATATTCATACGGTTATTATTACGAGTATTATAACGTCAAGGCCAACCCCTATAAATATACGATATTTTTTATACGTGCTTATGGTTTTTTTAAAATTTGTTTTATATATATACGTATATTATATACAGTAGTTCGTTGTCCTGGACGGTATCCCTGCGTTACCTTGCCTAGGTAATAGTTTTAAATTAAAAATTTTAATTTAAAGTCGAAGAAAACTCATTGTATCCGTTTTAGTTTCCTGTAAAAAGATATGTTGCCACTGGTGTGGCACAACCGAGATTTTGTCATTGCTGGAGGGGGGAGGTCAAAAATACAATTATTTTTAACACAGCGGATCGATAGTAATATTAATTTTATTATATTATAAAATCAATGTAAATAATGTAATTATACATATCCCGAAACGACGGTTTCTCGATCCGAGTCCGCACGTGATTTTTTTTTTTTTCTTATCACGACAGCCGAACCGACTTGATTCTTTACCGATTCCCGTTCTTTACCCGAGTCTCGAACCAATTTATTCACTTCTGTGGGACATTATTATTTTAAGGCCTTACGACATGATTCAAGATGGCTGAAGATGGTGGTCGTCCAGACTTGTATTTTAGACGCGCGGTGTACACTAATATATTGTACATTAAAAGCCGAAATTAATGAAAAATAAAAAAAAATTTGACAGTTTTCCGCACGTATATTCAATAGTAGCGGTGTATAATAGAGAAATGTACGACGGGGTATATAGGTATATTTTATAGGGTAGGCAGTAGAACGAACAATATTTCCATGCATTTCTTATGAGTTTCAAACAGTTGCGAGTCAACTCTTGTTGGAAACCGTTATACACAAAGTTTTCAATTATTAAAACCTAGTTACGTTTCCTCAAAAAAAAAAAAAAAAAAAAAAAAAAAAAGAATCGGCAACTTACGTTTTATCATAGAAAAGTTTATACTTACTCCGACGTATAAAGCACGCGTACATTTTCTCATATACTCGGCGCGTACAGATTTAGATACACGAGCGCCCGCGGATATAAAACATCAAGAGACAAATTAATTTTTTACACGCGTACAGTTATACTGGCATTACACGAGTGTGAAATTCGTAATTCGAAAATGTCGATTATTCATAAGTGTTACTCGTCGGGTAAAAGTTCAATATTGAACGTTCGTGTGCGTAAACAAATTATACGAAATTGTATACATTATGTTAATGACCCCGACAGTACTGTTGCAACGTTCGGTCTTGTTGAATAGAAAATCCTATCGCACGTTCCGACGTGCGTGCCCGCCATGGAAAATCAATGTGAAATTTGTTTAAATCGAATTTTCGGATTTCGCATTAATACGCGGACAAATTTGATAGAAACTAAAATAAAAAAAATAAAAAACTAACAAACGCACAATGATAAATATAAGTGTGTACGGTTTGTAATCGGGAAATAAATACATAATTTTATTCGAATCTTATCGTTTTTTTTTCATATCCAATCAATATTGATAACGTACGAATAATATAATATATTAACATTATTGTATAAATAGTAATTTAAAAAAAAAAAAATTAAAAATTAGACACTACTTATCGTCGTTAAATATTATAAGTAATACTCGGAAATGTAAAAATATCGATTAAATATCGTATTTATTTATTTTTTTTATTTACAACCGACGGTTCGGTTACCTATAACGACATTATAGATATTTTATTTCGATACAATTATATTGTGACATAATGGTATATTGTTCTTTTTTAACGTCACACGCGATACATTACGATTAATTAAACGATACGAATATAATATTAAACGCCTCGAGTTTTTCCATCCGTCCATGTTGTATACTATAATTATATTATTATCTAACAGGGTCGGGGATTCCGTAGCGTTCGCTAATTATCGTTATAAGGTTACAGATAAAAAAAAAAAAAATATCTGTATACATTTGTTTTACGCATCGGGGATTCCGAATAAAGAATATTATATCTGAATCGTAATTTCGGTTTTCAATGCGGTTTTCCTAGTTTTGCCGCCGTTTTTCCGCCATTACTGCTCGTAAGCATAGTAATGACATTGAATCGACTGTGATTTATTTGGCGTTTTTCATCGTAGACATTACCGCGACGTTAAAGATTGACAATTACCAAAGAAATTATAATAAAAATATACGGTTTTTTTTTTTTTCATTGGAATATCTTATTACTATGCATGTAATAAATATATGAATATCCAAGGACGATAGAAGATTTAGTTTATCACTTCTTTGCGGTGGCACATTTTGGGGGGGGGTTGACAATTATCTTTCATGTCTGTATACTCCTCCCACACAGCTTGATTAAAAAAAAGTATTTTTTTTTTAAACTAATAAATAATAAATTGACTAAAATGTTAATAACACAAGGAGATAATTTTTAAAATAAATGTTAGTATTAAGCATTAAGTAATAACTTTTAATTTATCTATTGAACTGTATGCCAGAGTTTCAAATGTAAAATTACTTGCCTTATGTGAATATAGTAATTTGAAAAAAAAGGGAATTCAATGTCATTTTTTATCAGTAAATTATTCCAAAAACGGGTTTTTAAGGCTCCTTAAATTCCCCCTCCCACAAGGAAAAAAAGATAACGAAATGCGTTGACTAGACGCGATATGCGTATATTCCATTCATTAATATGTCTAGGTTTTTTATAAATCCCGTTCGAATCGAATGAAAATCGTAGAAAAATACCCGCATATTTCCGTTCGGTTAAATAATATTTTATATTCATGGCAACCCCGCGTACTGGACCTCGTAAAAATTAAACGCGAAATCGCATTATCGGTTGTACTAGTAGGGGGTTTTGCCTACGATAATGCTTGTGTTGTTTGTTTTTTCAGCTGGCCATATTTTCAGTATATATTTTTGTTTTTTATTACTATAAAAATCCGGTAATTAGACAATAACCGTTATTGCGGACGAGACCCAAGGCGCTAGGGAGAAAAATACGCGTTTGCGGTATACAAAAGTAATTGCGATATTATACGGTGAAACGCGGTTATGTAAATTTCGCACGAATAGGAGAAAATGCGATTTTACGCCGTTGTAAAAAAAAAAAAAAAAAAAAACATATATATAACACTTATTTGTCCGTGATTTTTTCGCAAATTACGTTGTAAAATCTTCGCCCCCGGCGCTTATTGATGACGGGCTTTGGACTTGTTTGATATTTTCGGACGTATTATTCGGACACGGCCGTATTGGTTTTAAGTCCCCCGGTATAATATTTTACGGGTGCGCTACGCGCGTTCGATAATACGCGTCCGCACCACGGCGTTTTGCATCCCGAATGAATATCAACATAAACTCGGTACCCTTGGTACGGGGTTTTATCGCGAACGCCGTTCGATCTTCCTTCGTACAAATAATCCTATGCCCGTTTTTTCTCGGCGGGCACGGGAAGGGAAAACAAAAAACGAAAAAAAAAAAAAAAAAAAAATAACGAAAATTGCGTCGACTTTTGAATATTTTATACGAACCCGCCTCTTTTTTTTTTTTTTTTTTTTTTGACGATTTCGTTTGGCAGCCGCGCGCGATATTTTCGAGCCATTGTCGTTTTGACGTATTACGTTATTATACGCGAATTTAATATAATATTTCGTACGACAATGTCGTATCGATCCGTAATAATAATAACGATAAACAATAATAATAAAAAAAACGACGTGTAATCGAAATGACGATTGTCGCGGCGGATTCCGCGTTGTTATACATTTTTTTAAATATTTTTTTTTTTTTTTTATATTTAATATAATTTGAGCATCAATTCTCGTGATTACGATTGTGTATGGCCACCGGTTACTTAAAATGTCTCTCTCTCCCTCTCTGTATTTTTATGCACAAAAGTACATATTTGAATTTATGGTCTATAAAACCCATCGGGTTGCATTTTTTTTTACGTTTATTTTTAAAATGCGCTAGTTATATTCCATTATAAGTTTAAATGACCGTAATTTATGTCGAATGTAAGTGCTCCGTAGTATAAAATGTATATATACGTGTATTTTTTTTTTTTTTTTTTTTTTCGTAGGTAGTCGAATTTAACGGAAAATATCTAAAAAGAAAAATGCGTTTTTACAAGGTATACCGTGGTTTTTTTTTTTCTTTTTATATATTTATATTTACAGTAAATAACGTCAAGTCTAAACATTTATGAGCGTATATAGATATATATATATATATATACTACCGGTATTTGGTTATATATTTTATTTTTTATACGTACAACGTCGTTTATTATTCATTTAAAATACACATTGATGGGACGCTAAAACTACGCATGTCAGTGTTTTTTTTTTCTTATAATTTTCTTATACAAGTTCTACGATAAAACTTACGAAAACTTTCAGCCGACGTTTTTTTTTTCTTCGTATAATATAAACTAAGGTTATCATTTTTTTTTTCTTATCTTGATTCAATTTATAATGTAAATTCGAGCGCAAACATATTATATCGGATTCATTACTCATTGCGTATCGCAAATTATTTGTAATGTTCGTTTATTTTTAAGTTTTTTTTTTTATTTTTTAATATTTGATTTATGCGGATACATATTATTTATTCATTCGTTTTCGGCACTCAATATTATGACAACAATATCATACACCTATGTCCACCTTTCTTCGTATCATATGGACAACAGTGGCCTAGATAGTATACGTGTACCTCCTACTCACGAGAGCGGTATCGGTTTTTTTTTTTTTTAATATTCCATCGTTGTCGTTGTTGTTTAAAAATGCGTATTCGTTGTTATAGTATCGAGGCAATAAATACCGACGCGCTCGTAATTAATCGATTATTATTTACAAACGAAACGTATTCCCGTAGGTAGGCGCATTAGAAATACAAAACGAATCGATAAAAAAAAAAAAAAAAAAAAAAAAAAAAAAAAAAAAAAAAAAAAAAAAAAAAACCGGTCGTATAATATTATTTTATGTATAAAAATAGAAACGATTAGCTTATCGGTATCAAAGTGTTTTGTCCGAGTGTGGCGTAGTGACGACGCCTGCAGACTGCGGGCCTATAAAAATAAATGTAAAAGCCTTAAATTACACTGTCCGGCAACCCGTCGGGGTAGGTCCTCGTGTCAAAATTCCGTGATATAAAATAACCATACGCATTCTTCGAGATTTGCAGACGATAACAGTAAAAGCTACACCCGAATCCGTTCAGTAGTTCCGAAAAATCAACTTATTAAAAAAATACTGGATATTGATTTAAAATATAAAAAGATAAATGTATATATTAAATCGTTATCAAAATTTAATATTACAGGCGATTATCAATATGAAATATATATTTATTTTTCAAAATTTAATTATAATAACCTTTGTAATAACTTTTTGGAATCGTATATCCTAAATGCATTTGATTATTTACTTTATTTTTCTATCAGCTAACAAAAAAAAAAAAAGACCATACATCGCACCATGTGTAGGCCATTGTTGTCACCTACAAAAGGTGGTAAGGACGTTTTGGAAATTTGTCCACGTCTTGAAAGGTATTATAAAAAAATTAAAAAATTAAAAAACTAAAAATAATGAAACCATTGATTGCCATCAAATTCCCCGTTTTTCATACGTAATTTCACGGTTTTTCACAACTATTGACAAAACTACCACAAAAATGAACAGAATAACCTCCATAATGCACCAACTAAATCCAAAATGATTTAAGAAAAGGTGATACATATTAAAATTAAAGAAGGATCCTTCTGAAAACTGTTCGGCCAAAGCAGTTAAGTAAAAAAAACTTAAAATGCCTATAAATAGTTCGGGATTGGCCAAGACATTTTGGAAATTTGTCAACGTCTTAAAGGTGTTCAAAAAAAAAAAAAAAAAAATTAAAAAACTAAAAATAATGAAACCATTGATTGCCATCAAATTCCCCATTTTTGCTACGTTATTTCCCGGATTTTCCCAACTATTGACAAAACTACCACGAAAATAAAAAGAATAACCTCTATTATGCACCAACTAAATCCAAAATAATTTAAGAAAAGGTGATACGTTTTAAAATTAAAGCAGGATGTATGGTAGAGAAGTTGTCCACGTACAGAAAAATAATTTTAAACACATCATAGGATTTATCGCTCAGAATCTAAAAAGATATTCGAGGAAATTGGGGATCGGGTTATAACTTTTGGCTACATATTATCCAGGAAATTCAGCTCCCAAAGGTTGGCTGACACAGGGGTTTTGTAATTTTTCAATATCGATAATTTTTTATCGGTGTCATTGCTCTTCCCGGGAATGCAATATATCTCCTTGCCAAATTTCATCGATAAGTCAATAACAGACAAACATTTCTTTTTGTATATTAAATTTATTACATATTTTTACAAAATTAAATTACACGCCAACAAAAAAACCGTACAAACTGTAGTAATATAAATAGTAAACATATTGTGTACTAGTTTATCTCCGCCTCGCAAAATAAAACAGTACACCGCACAGTACTCCTACTGCGACTAAAACCGACACTTTGGTAAAGTCACCGGCTGGTTCGGGATCCACATGTATGGCTCTCGTTCGATGCCGTTTAAAGTTTGTTTGCTGTAGTGTATTTTCAGACAAACTCCTGGCATCTGTTTTTTCATCTAAACTGACGAAATTCATAGATTCATGCGAACAAAATAAATTCGATTCTATAGATTCGGATAATCTTAGGTCGTCGGGTAAACTACTGAAATCTGCAGTTTGAGGTAAACTAAAATACTCTGCGTTTTCAGAGTCACTTGAATACGCAGTATTATCCAAAAAACTATCGTAATCCGCCATGTCACAGACCTCGGAGAAACGCTCATCCTCTGTAATTTTCAAGACGTCATCGGGCGGGTTCTCGACGACAGTTATTGGCATTGGTGGTAACGGTATCGCCATCGCCGCTTTAACGTCTTGCAATGCCGGCAGTACAGGTAATTTATATGTCGAGGGTGGTCGTGGTAGCGGCATCGAAATCCGACGGTTGGCCAATGCAAGGCGTACCGAGGGTGTCTTTGGCGGTACCACAAGTACCGATGCCATGATTTCTGGCCGCCTGAGCTGTAGCCGTATGACTGGAGGCAACACTATGGTTCCTCCTGCCGCTACGACCGGCAGCTTTTTTAGTGGCGACAGCATTGTTAACAACAGCTCCTCGAAAATCGGTGTTAGTGGTGATGGCAGCGGAATCGCCAACGATACTTCGACGTCTTGCAGAGCCGGGAATGGATATTTATATTTTGAGAGGGGCGACGGTTGCGAGATCGATATTCGATCGTCGGCCAATACAAGAGCTGACGTCTGTGGCGTTGGCGGTACAGCGTTTTCCGCCGATATGGTCGCCAACTCAGCCTCCAAAATCATATTTTGCCTGGTGACAATACCTGAGGAAAAAAGTTTTCATTTGTTTTATGCCCTTGAAATTTGACACTAGTAATCGTTCGATTAACAATCGCAAAACGTATTTTACTCAGTTGATATTTCGCGCGCTCATATGCATCCATAATCTTTTCGAGTTTGTCCGCGAACTCCTCGTCATCTGAAACCAATAATACGAATAGGTCGGTATATGTACAACTACGGAATTGACAATTAAATAATAAAAATAAAATCGAACCTTTGTCGTAATCGGTTGACTCCGCAAAATACGGAGATTTCCGGTTTTCCGTCATAGTATTATTTTTTTGAACTGCAATAAAAAAAAAAACACACATAATAATATTAGGTACATTAATAACACTGACGATAATCAAATTACAATACATAATATTATAATACTCTATACCTGATATTTTCGCCAACTGCCAAGCTGCGTAGACTATCTTAAATATCGTTGTTACGATCCACATTCCACAAATAATCGGGCGTCTAATAAATGATAATACCGAGGAAAAAAACATTTTAGCGAACTGGTTCAAAAATACAATCTATTATAGAATAGTTATTATTTATGATGGTTGTTTCTAAATATAACAATGACGATAGTCTGACTAAGAAATATGGTTGTTGAATCGTTGTTAATCGCGTCTGTTAGTAACCATGTCGCGAAAACACGAAAAACAATACGGTCAATTCTTTTTTAAAAAAAAATTCAACATTTGTCGAAATATTCGAACAAAAAACGTTTAATTTATATATTTTTTTTTATTTTCACAATTACTTACACGATCTATATATTATTATTTTATATTTTGAAATGAGAATATTTACCGATACATTGTATGAGTCGATATAGTTTTAGGGTACTTAAACTTTATAGTTCGGATGAGATTTCTCCGAAACACATTGCCGAATAGATATCGCCATAAAAAAATTGCTTTATTATACCGAAAAACGTAGACATTACCGTGTATTTGTCTACTTATTAATATACTAGCCAGTGTGCCCGCCCGCGCTACGGCATATGAATAATTTAAGACCCAGTCACCGTGATAGCCTTGTGCGGTATTTTTTTTGATTTTCTTTTATATGGTAATATTTCCGCCAGTGTCGGATCGACACGGCAATTGGTATTGGGAATGTGCAGACATTATTAATTCAGACCATCCTGAGGAAGGACCAAATAAGGGAGTGGTGCTAGCGAGCTTAATTCCTCTCCCCCGAATAGTCGACTGTCTAACGTTTTCGGAATTTTTTTACGTACCCATTTTAAATGTTCATATCGACTATCGAAATTAATGAAATATATTATTTAGGCACGTGTTCTATCACCTCGCCGTGACTAAATCAAAACCTAAAATGCAAACACCAATATAATAAGCTTTACGTTACGATATAATTTCCATTTTTTAAGTACTGTAGTTTCTGAGCCGAGCTAGCGATCTTGTGGTTTTACAATGTTTTTTTTTTTTCTTCCGTAAACACATTTTCTACTATAATGCTTTATCCGATCTATATTTTTATCCTACACGGTTTCCGATAGCAAATTTAGTCTAGTTGGTATTTTAAACACGCCGCCTTTCGATATACCTATTGGTTTTTTAACGTGAAAACTACAAAAAAATAATATAAAATGACGATAAAACGGCATAAACACGATTTCGTCATACCTCGTGTATTATTATTTCTGCGTAATTCCGAAAACAACAGATATCTTCTAGTCTGCATGGCTAACACTAATTCCATATGATACATTCACTTTATTTATTATCTGCTCGAGTAAATTTGTCATCATTTTATCGCATAATACACAGTGTAAAGCACACTCTATATGAAATTGACAATTATATTCCTATATATTATACTGACGCTCTGCTCAGCATCGTTTTATTAAAAGGAGTGATTATCAATTCTTTTAAATTCATTATATCTGCCAAGAGTAACAACCTATCCTACGAGCAATGTGCATTCGCCAATACCGATAAATGCCATGCGAAGCGCCCCTTTTTCTTTTTTCTTTCTATTTTCTCGTTATATCATATTATTTATTGTTATTTATATCAGAATCAAGTGACTAAAACCTTGTGTACAATCGTTTTTTCGGGTTTCTAAGCACATTTTATTTTAAATTGCAAAGACTCTTTCCCGAACCGCCCATACCAAAATACCCTATATATCTAAGGCTATATTCTATAAGGTTTTCTTACATATTATGTAATATTTTTATACTTTTGTGTGGGTACAATCAAGAACGGACTGGTATAATACTACAAGCCGGGAAATTTATATTCGGCAGGTCAGCAGAATTATTAACCCCCCCCTCCCCCCCAAAAAAAAGGGATAATATACCTCGAAAAATTATTTTCGAAATATTATGGCGTTTGTTAAACTACGTATTGTAAGAATAATTCGAAAATGTCCACGGTTTTATTTTTTTTTTTTTTTTGGTTTTAGACGAATAAAAATGATGTAATTTTTTTTCTATCAGAGTTTATTTGTTCAAATTTATGTTGAAATATTTTAAAACGCAAACAATGTTAATTTGTTTTGTAGTTACAAATTAATATTTGAATACGATTTTAAATTTAATTTTTCCAAAACACGTCTAAACCGAACTTCGCTTGGAACGACCCTCTCTTTAAAATAATAATAATAATAAAAAAAAAAAACCTTTGTCGTCGTCAAATTTAATTATATGTATATTTATTATCATTGCCATGCTACTTTTTCGTCGTCGTTCACAGTACTAACTATGTCAGGTTTTACCTTCACGGAGTTGGAAGTGTATGCCAGCAAATATAATGTGATGCCATACTGTTAAATCAGTATTTCTCTTATTGGGCGATAGCACCCCCCTGTGAGCGTTGATAGTCTTCTGGGAGGCGGTATAAGAACCGAAGAAATTTTAGGGGCAAGACTATGTCGGAAGCGAAAAAGAAAAAAACGGCAAGATAGTGCGCATTATATTAAATACGTATTTATCGAAAATCCATCAGCACCAATGTGCCTTAATCGACAAAAAACATATTCAAATGAAGCGATAAAGCCTTTTAGACAACACGATCATTTAAATAAAATGCACTCAGATAAGAAAGACAAAGGTGTGGCATATCTTCAAGACATGAAAAAGAAGTACGTAGCTCAGCCAACAATATCCAAACTATTTTTCGTTGCTTCTAAGCAAGACAATGACGGACTTCATGCTTCGTACAATATCTCATTGATAATTGCTAAATCAGGCAAACCACACAATATTTTGGGGAAGATTTAATTTTACCGTCATAAAAAGAAGTTAGAAGTTCAAACATATTAAAACATTAAAATGTTTAACACAATTGACATTTAAATCTGAATAATAATAGTAATTATGAAGAAAACACAAATACCGCTAAAACTTGGAGAACGCTTTTTTCGTAGAGATTAAACGAGACGAACAATAATATTAACTGGTATTTTTTTTCTCAACTGTGTCGCCAGAGTAACACAGAAATAAACAGAACAAAAATTCAATTGTCGAATCGAGTAAAAACCACGCATTAGGGGTTAAATTCCGTGATAAAAAATAATCATACGCATTTGTAGAAATTTGCAGACGATAACAGTGAAAGCTACACCCGAATCCGTTCAATAGTTCCAGATCAACCTATTATAAAAATACTCCTGTTTTGCCTTTACATATAAAAAAAATGATGTATTTATATAACATCGTTAATTTAGTATTACAGGCGATTTCAATGTGAAATACTTATTTTTAAAAAAAATTAAATTAAATAATCTTTGTAATAACTTTTTGGAATCGTATATCCCAAATGAATTTAATATTAACTTTATTTTTATATTAGCTAACAAAAAAAAAAAAAAGCCCATACTTCGCACTACATGTAGGCCACTGTTGTAGGTGGAAAGTTGGTAAGGAAAGATATAAAGGGGGATTTATTTCCGTATTATTAACGAAAAACAACTCTAAGCAAAGTTTTAAGATTTTCATCAAAATTTACACTTAACGCTTATAATACAAAACTATTACATTACCCTCAAATTTTATCTTTTTCACCATATATTGTATGTATTATGATGAACCTTCTGTAAACTGTTGGGCCAAAGCAGTTAAGTCAAAAAAAACATAAAATGCCTATAAATAGTTCGGAATTGGCCAGGACATTTTGGAAATTTGTCAACGTCTTAAAGGTGTTCAAAAAAAAAAAAAAAATTAAAAAACTAAAAATAATAAAACCATTGCCATCAATTTTCCCATTTTTGCTACGTTATTTCCCGGATTTTCCCAACTATTGACAAAACTACCACGAAAATCAAAAGAATAACCTCTATTATGCACCAACTAAATCCAAAAAAATTTTAGAAAAGGTGATATATTTTAAAATTAAAGCAAGGTGTCTGGTAGAAAAGTTGTCTACGTACAGAAAAAGAATTTTAAACACATCATAGGATTTATCGCTCAGAATCTAAAAAGATATTCGAGGAAATTGGGGATCGGGTTACAACTTTTGGCTACATTTTATCCAGGAAATTCAACTCCTAAAGGTTGACTGACACAAGGATTTTGTAATTTTTGAATAACTATAATTTTAAATCGGTGTCTATGCTCTTCCCGGGAATGCAATATATCTGCTTGCCAAATTTCATCGATATCTGTTCAGCGGTTAATGAGACCATAAGTCAATAACAGACAAACATTTATATATTAAATTTATTACATATTTCTACAAAAATATATTACAAGCCAACTAAAAAACCGTACAAACTGTAGTAGTATATATAGTAAACATATTGTGCACGTTTATAAGTTTATCGCCGCCTCGCAAAATAACACAGTACACCGCACAGTACTCCTACTGCGACTAAAACCGACACTTTGGTAAAGTCACCGGCTGGTTCGGGATCCACATGTATGGCTCTCGTCCGATGCCGTTTGAAAATCGATTGCTGTAGTGTATATTCAGAGTCACTTAAATACGCAGTTTTATCCAAAAAACTATCGTATTCCGCCATGTCACAGACCTCGGAGAAACGCTCATCCTCTGTAATTTTCAAGACGTCATCGGGCGGATTCTCGACGACAGTTATTCGCATTGGTGGTAACGGTATCGCCATCGCCGCTTTAACGTCTTGCAATGCCGGCAGTACAGGTAATTGATATATCGAAGGTGGTCGTGGTAGCGGCATCGAAATCCGACGGTTGGCCAATGCAAGGCGTACCGAGGGTGTCTTTGGCGGTACCACAAGTACCGATGCCATGATTTCTGGCCGCCTGAGCTGTAGCCGTATGACTGGAGGCAACACTATGGTTCCTCCTGCCGCTACGACCGGCAGCTTTTCTAGTGGCGACGGCAGTGTTAACAACAACTCCTCGAAGATCGGTGTAAGTGGAATCGCCAACGATACTTTGACGTCTTCCAGAGCCAGGAATGGATATTTATGTTTGAAGAGGGGCGACCGTTGCGAGATCGATATTCTATTGTTCGCTAATACAAGAGCTGACGTCTGTGGCGTTGGCGGTACAGCGTTTTCCGCCGATATAGTCGCCAACTCAGCCTCCAAAATCATATTTTGCCTGGTGACAATACCTGAGGAAAAAAGTTTTCATTTGTTTTATGCCCTTGAAATTTGACACTAGTAATCGTTCGATTAACAATCGCAAAACGTATTTTACTCAGTTGATATTTCGCGCGCTCATATGCATCCATAATCTTTTCGAGTTTGTCTGCGAACTCCTCGTCGTCTGAAACCAATAATACGAATAGGTCAGTATAGGTACAACTACGGAATTGACAATTAAATAATAAAAATAAAATCGAACCTTTGTCGTAATCGGTTGACTCCGCAAAATACGGAGATTTCCGGTTTTCCGTCACAGTATTATTTTTTTGAACTGCAATAATAAAAAAACACACAAAAAAATATTAGGTACATTAATAACACTGACGATAATCAAATTGCAATACATATTATTATAATACTCTATACCTGATATTTTCGCCAACTGCCAAGCTGCGTAGGCTATCTTAAATATCGTTGTTACGATCCACATTCCACAAATAATCGGGCATCTAATAAATGATAATACCGAGGAAAAAAACATTTTTGCGAACGGGTGCAAAAATACGGTCTATTATAGAATAGTGAATATTTATAATGGTTGCTTCAATATATATAAATGTTCAATGACGATAGTCTGACTAAGAAATACGGTTGTTGAATCTTTGTTGATATTTGTGTCGTTTAGTAACCATGTCGCGAAAACACGAAAAACTATACGGTCAATTATTTTTCAAAAAAAAAAAAATTCAACATTTGTGGAAATATTCGAATAAAAAACGTTTTTTTTATATTTTGAAATGAGAATATCTACCGATGATTGATACATGATGATACATTAGATAAGTCGATATAGTTATTTAATAGTAATTAATGGTTGTACTTTAATAAAATTAATTTTAAATATGATCAATTATTCGTTATTATTATGTATGTATTGCCCTCACTGAAAACATAAGTTTAAACTCAGATATACGATGTGTGACAATAAAATAACGAGACTTTTTGAATAAAACCTAAACTATTAACGTTATCTATAAAACGATTATTGAAATATGATTAGAAAACACTTATCTAAAAGTACTATGAACACTGATGGCATCGATTCATTTTCTTATACGTTAGTAGCCTTGTTATTAGTGCGAGTTCGACTATACTGCCGAAAAATTTTAGATATAAAAATCGAACAACATGTGTTAACATTAAATTTCTTGTTAAATTAAAAAAAAAACTGCCGCGGAATCGTTTCGTATGTTATGTGAAGTTTATGGTGAAGAATGTTTATCAAGAGCTCGTGTTTTTGAATGGCACAAACGGTTTTGTAGTGGAAGGGAGGACGTCGATGACGATGATCGTTCTGGACGTCCTACCACGTCTTCAACAAACGAAAACGTTGAAAAAATCGACAAAATTAATTAATCAATATTATTATAAAGAGGTATTAATTAAATTAAGAGAACGTGTCAGAAAGAAGCGACCAGATCTATGGAAAAATGGCTGGGTTCTTCACCAAGACAATGCTCCAGCTCACAGTGCATTTTCAATTTAACGTTTTTTAACTGAAAAAACATTTCTGTACTTCAACATCCCCCGTACTCGCCAGACCTTGCTTCTTGTGACTTCTTCTTATTTCTTTTCCCATTTTCAAACAGTTGATGACGTAAAAATGAAAACGGCAGAACTTCTAAAAGGGCTGAATGAAAGCAATTGGCAACACTGTTTTCAAGAATGGCAGCGACGTATGCAACAGTGTATTGATGCTGAGGGAAGGTACTTTGAAGGTGATAATCATTAAATTATAACATTTTTAAAATAAACAACTTTTATTCAAAAAGTCTCGTTATTTTATTGTCGCACCTCGTATATAATCTAGATCCGAGGTCTCCAACGTACGGCCAGCGGGCTTCAGCGCAAGATTTTTGAACCGGCCCGCCAAGTTAACTGACGTTTTGATAATTCGTTTTAGGCGC
Organism: Tuberolachnus salignus; assembly: GCA_956483605.1. NCBI lineage: Eukaryota > Metazoa > Arthropoda > Insecta > Hemiptera > Aphididae > Tuberolachnus > Tuberolachnus salignus. The sequence goes on along the minus strand of OY101436.1, from coordinate 4,814,444 downwards.
ATTCGAATTTTCGAAAATCCATTTACCATAAAGTTTGAAACTTTGCTAACGGGATTTCATCTTGAAGTTATCGAGCTCGCATAAAAAACAATCGGCTCAAAAACGGTTTCAAGGAAACCGGACAGCAAACATTTTACGGCATGTTGCCAGTGGACTCATTTCCAAATCTCAAAAACGTGCACGTGATATGATTTCAATATTTAGCTTTACGTACCTGTGCGAGCCAACTCTTACAAATACGTCGGTTCAAGGTATAGAACTAACGTAAGTGACGGGAGGATCCGGACCGCCGCGAAATTTTTTATAGACAAACAATTCCAAACATGTCATTAGGTAACAGTGACTTTGTCACGATAAAACCATATTTTTACCCTTTGTAAAATTATTATAGTCCGACGGAATAATTTGTATTTAGCATATCTGTTCCGTTACCACTGTCTGTCTATCAAACTCCGAAAACGACGTGGCCCCGCGCATGCCGTAGCCGTATCTCAGACAATCGGAGACACCTCCTCCTGATCGAGATACCAACTCGCCGCCAGATATTCGGTTCAAAGACGATTGGCCGGCCGGGAAATTTCGACGAACGGTCCGAATTCCCGCGTCTCCGGTAGCAAACGAACCGGACATAATATAATATTTTATTATAGCTATAGAAATACGCGAACGGGGATTTCGAAGACGTGGCGGTGCACTTGACGAGACGCCTCCTAGGTGAAGACTGGCGGGAGGAGCGAGTGGGTAGCGATATATAATATTAGATTGTGGATATATACGGACAAAAGGTCTCTCGGCGGCGGCGGCGGCGGACTGATTGGGCCGAACGGGCAAAATTCATTTTATCACGGACAATCGCGCGGAATTACTTCCGGCAGTTGCCTCCGCTATATATATATATATAAATATAAACGGATCGTATCGGCGAAATCGCCCAAAGGAGTGTATTATAATATATAATATATAATAGTAGATGTGACCTGGTCGAACGGGGGAAAAGTTTCTGGAGGGGCTGGGTTTGAAAAAAAAAAAAAAATGTAACGATTAAATGTGTAGACCGGATTGTATTTTTAAAAAAACAAAAATGTCCCTATATTTCGGGGTGGAGGGGAGTATAACGTTCCCCCTGCCCAGTCCCACAACCGCCAACGTACGTCTCTGGTGGCTGTCGCGGGCGGCCCCCCTTGCCGCCCATTGGCCACCGAAAAATTAAATGTAACGTTCGAATTCAAATTCAACATTATATATTAGGAAACAAATTGTGAAAACAGAGAACAAAGGCCGTTATCGTTTTCATAAAAAAAAAAAAATATAAATAAAAAATTATAACGCGGGTTGTAGATGGACAGGACAGCCCGACTTTCACTGTCCAAACCGTACCGAACGACTTTTTTTTTGTTTTTCGTCGTGTATACAGAATCCGCCTATTACGACCGTGCGATTTTTCCCGTTGAAATTTACATTACAGGTTTACGGTTAATTTCTCCGGGAGAAATTGTACAAATCTAACAGGGCGCATATTTTGTTTATCCGTAACGGAATCGCCGACATTGCTTGTCTGTCTCGTTTGTGCATACGTCGTCGGCTTAAACGTATTGTTACACGTCGTTTATAATACCGTGTAAAACGCCTGTTATTCGATATTTCCGAGGTTTTTTTTTTTTTTTTTGTTTTTTAATACGTGTGCATCTGTTACCGCCGTCGGGCCTTTGAGGGTTCGCTCTCCGGCAGGACGCGATGGATCCGCGGGAGCGAACCATCGCTATTATTCATATTTTTGACCGTCGCCGCCACCACCACCAGCGTACACGGTCTTTGCAGTCCGTCTGTCGTCGTCGTCCGCACGTCGTTTATCAACCGGGCCGGGCTTATTAACATGTGTTTCTGTTTCGGGTTCGTTAACACCCGACTCGACACTTACATAATAATAATAATAATAATAATATATTAAATATGTGTGTGTGTGTGTGTGTGTGACCTACGCAAAGATTTACCGGGTCGGCTTTCGCGGTGGACCCGCACGGTAACCCCCGGGCCACACGAACTACCGTCCTCTTTTCATTTTTCATTTTTTTGTTCCCATATCGACATTGCTCGTACGCGCGTGTATATAATATCATTGTAAACGATTGCAACGGTTTTACTCGAAAAATTACGATTATCACGATCGTATGTGTAGCACGTCGATAACGTGACCGCTGCCGGTTAGGCATGATGCCATTTTTTACCATGATCGTCGTCTGTTCTTCGTTCCGAAATTTTATCGTTTACCTGTATAATATTATTCCGCCATAAATAACACTCTACACTAGGAATGCACTTGAGAAATTTATCGAATTTCCTTATTTTTTTTTTTTTTTTTTTTAATTTAAATTTTGTATTAATAAAATGAACTACCTCTTTTCATTTTTTCATTTTTCATTTTTTTTTTTGTTCCCATATCGACATTGCTCGTACACGCGTGTATATAATATCATTGTAAACGATTGCAACGGTTTTACTCGAAAAATTACGATTATTACGATCGTATGTGTATCACGTCGATAACGTGACCGCCGCTGGCATGATGCCATTTTTTACCATGATCGTCGTCTGTTCTTCGTTCCGAAATTTTATCGTTTACCTGTATAATATTATTATACGTCCGCCACAAGGTTGACGGATTGTTTCGACCATTCGTCGTCCGCTATAAATAAAACTCTACGCTAGAAATGCAAGTTGGGCATTTCCATTTCAGTCACTTGTATACGCTTGAGAAATTTATCGAATTTCCTTATTATTTTTTTTTTTTTTTCATTTAAATTTTATATTGATAAAATGACATCACACCGCAACTGCCTGATCTCTAATCGCCGACTTTAAATACAGAAATGTACAGACTTTCGAGTGCGATTGATTCACAACTATGAATCGCGTACAGACAGACAAACAAACAAACACTTACATTTATTATAATTTATATAGCATAAAAATATTATTAAATACTATTTTAGTATTTTTATCGTTTATCATTTTATATCAATAACCAACTATGTAATACAAAGAATATTACTTTTTTTTTACACGACAAATGTAAACCCGTAAGCCGATTTTTTTTTGTTATTATTTGATATATACAATCTGATTAAGTATAAAGAAGATCTCTACACCATTTCCTTTTGAGTCTTCTAGGGGGATTCCCAGGAATTATGAGAGTGGCAAGGGTTGATATGAGAGGGAAGTTTAGAGTGGAATCGCTTATAAAAAGTTACTGCTTCATCGTGGACTGTTTTGATTTTTAGATTGATGTGTAATGTTAGGTTTGAAATATAAGATTTGGAGAATTGGTGATTTTTCGAAGGATATTCTTTTGGAAAGTATGGATTTTATTAGTGTTGGATTTTTTGACATTGCCCCAGAGCTGGAGGCCATATTGTGTAAGCCGATTTAAAAAAAAGAAATAAATACAAATTTTCCCTAAAAAATGTCCCGTACGAAATTTCTTGAATATATTTAAGTTTTGGAAATTTTACATCACGAATAATACGGTGACTTTGGTTGGTGGGGGGCGGGGGGAAACCTTGATCCAGGAACGTCAGGATTGCGAATTATTCGGTTTGGTATTTCGGTCATAGATCCCTCTATTGGCTACTATGATCTAGGGAAAACAAAATGAAGTCAACATATTGAAAAACGTTACTCCCGTGTAAGTTTTGTTCGTATGGCCGCGCGGATAAGACGTATCCGTCGTTATGCAGACAAATTGTCAATTTCCTCTGGTTTTCAACCGACGTGTAAGGTGTCCCCCGCGGGTAACCGTAACGTATTTTATCCGCTATTGGAACGACAAGATTTTTTTTTCAAACTAAAACCTACAGGCGTCCGTCCACCGTATGTATTTTCCGATTCGAGCACAGGATTTATACTCGTATACGGGTACCCTATATATATATATATATATATATATATATATTAATGCCGAATTCGAACACCGCGCATTTACAGACTGAATTGCAAAACGTATATTTATTTCGACCGCCAAACGGGAGAATAAGTGCAAAATGTTGTTTCCGGGCATAAAACGTCCAGTATAATAGTACAGTGAGTAGGTATACGTTTTCATATATATATATATATATATATATAAAAATGCACGCAACCGTACGACTACGACGACGACGACGACGACGCCAGGTCGTGTTGTTTATTATTGCGTATATATTTATATACCGATATAATGTCCGATGTGAATAAAACAATATCGTGGACATGTCTATTGGACTATAAAAAATAAAATGAATAAAAAAAAAAAAAAACCAAGGAATCCCGACTACCATTTATATTATACGATAGTAAGGTTTAGTTATTGAGTCCGGGCACCGATTACCGTTACCCGGAGTATTGCGCATACTAATTTTTAGTTAGATATTTTTTAATTTTTTTTATCGTGCCCCGGACGAAATATCACTATAGGCGATAAAATATATATACATAAACGTCCCCCGTTATACTGTACGCGTACCCACCCTCGAGGATATTTTTTTTTTTTATAATTTTTCTCGCGTCATTAATATATTATCGCATATTGAGTTTGTAATAACAGTACGTTGTCAATTTCAAAACGAAATATTGTGCTCGTCGAACTGTGCGGTGGTCTCGGTTAACGGTCGTGTTATTATTATTATTATTATAACTATACGTAATAATGCACGTGTGCGCCATATTGCAGGGGGAGAATTTCGGTTACTGCCGAACGTAGACGTGACGCAGGAAAGTAGGTGCCTTAATACGAACGAAAAAACTAAGAAATAGAAGAAGAGAGAGAAAGAAAAAAACAGCGTCTCGTAACAATTCCCAAGACATGAAAAAAAAAAAATTAATAACAATTTGTAATTTTAATACAATATCGTACATATTGTGTATTTTCCGTGACGTAACGCAACCGAATGTAATAATATAAGTATTAAAACGATAATAATAAGTGAGTGAGCCGTCAAAGGAGCTGGATTTTAAGCTTCAAAGATTAAACGCACGACGTTATGATAATAATAATAATATTGTTATAACGTTACTTACATACCCACCCCGCGCACGTACGTATAATATCGCCGGGGCGGGGCACAATTTGTAATTAATATTGTTTAGAACAATTTAAAAAAAAAAAAAAAAGAAGAAAAAAAAAACACCGCTCGTGGGTGGGCCGTCGTTGTAGGTGAAAAGTTTAGAAGGTAGGGATTTAATTTGTATCCGTGCGCATCATTGCTAACGTAAAACAATTCTGAGCGTAGGTCAATCGTCGAAGTTTACACTTTGAACGCTTTGTAAAGGAAAATAACAACGCTCGACTTTTTTTTTTTTTTTGAAATTATTTTTCGCCATTAAATACGTCCTATGATGGAAACCTTGTGGCAATTGTTCATGTATTGCCGGGCCCTAACAGACTGTGTTCGCATAAATCGATAAACAGAACGCGAATTTTCGATGATGTCGACGATTCCGTCAATATTTGCACTTGTAACCCGTATCAAAAAAAAAAAGCGTCAACGTATTTTCGATATATTTTTTATGACCGAAAGAATAACATATGATGAAACTTGTGTCAAATTTTCGAGCATTTTTATGATGCCAAACAAATTTAATCCACATAAAACTAAATAAAAATTTAATAAACTCGAAAATTTCCAATGACGATAAATATCTCAGCGAATTACAAATTACAATAAAAGCGTTTAGTAAAAATGTCAAATCTTCACGATTATTTTTAACCAACAAAAACACAAATTGGAAAATTCCAGAGTTATCTATATATATATATACCCGTTTTTGTCAATTATTTAGGAAACTCTACAACTCTCGACTCGAAATTCTACGACAAATCTCATTTGTGATATTGTAAACGGAGCAAAAGATATCTTGTAGAAAAGTTGTTGAACAGAAAAAAACCTCCCAGTAAAACCTAACCACCATTCTTAGCCGTGTAACGCGAAATATTAAAATAATAATAATAATATTATTATTATTATAAACCGATCCGCGGACCTAAAACGTTTTAATATTATGATGTTACTTTGACGAATGGAAATTATTTTTACCGAAAGACGATAGTTAAGTAGAAATAACAATTTATAACGAGCAAATTAATCATAACGTCATGGAAAAAAAAAAAACCTTAAAATACACACGGCGCGTAATACGCTACGTCTTTGTAATATTATGGCTAATAAGAATATCTCCGCGGCTGATGTCGGTGTTGATTACTTAAACCTATTTAATAGAGACACCGGTTTTCGGCAATATAATATTTTTTTATGCGTCGGTTACGCCACGTTATTTTAATGGTTAATAGCCGTTGGGAATTCCGAGCGTGATGTTACCGTCGATATAATAATAATAATAATATATAAGTATGGAATATTTTTGTGAGATTTTTTTTTTTTTTTTTTTTTTATGATACTTAATTGTTTCGGTTGCACAACGAAAACGGTCGATGTTTATTACCATCAGCAAACGTTTAATAAAACAATAACACTGTGCGCCGGGCGATTAAAAAAAAAATTTTTTTTTTTTTCTTAAAGAGGCTCGTTCTTTAGACTCTACCGCGTCAAATAAAACGGGAAAAATATATTATATTAACCTACATTTATTTTTTTTTATTTTACCGGTTTTAATATTGTTTCCCCTCCCCCCCACCCATTCGTTTACTCTATTTCGGATGAATAATAAAAAATCTCGTTTAAAACACTGGCCGTGTCGTCGTCGTGAGCGCGCGCGGCGTCGTGTCGTCGTATCCGCACCGTACACTACGGTCACAATAATATATTATCGTTCAAACAATACGGGGAAAAAAAAAAAAAAAAAAAGACAATGCTTAAAAAAACTGTATTGCCGCCGATGTGCAGTTCCTTTATCTCGACGAGCCCTTAAGAAAATAATGACCATCGGCCCGCCGGAGATAGGGGACGCCTCCGGCCGTATCGTGCTGCTGAAAACTGCCTGTTTTTTAACTGTTGACTTTTCTATTACCGCGCCCCCGAGCCGGGGTACAATTAAAATCCATTGTTGTGTATAAATGCGATATATATATATATATATAAGTACACACATATTAAACGCGGAGGGGACGATGAAAAAAAAAATACAAAAATACAAAAATTATCGGACTGACGACGAAACGAAAAAAAAAAGTAAAAAGAAAAGGAAAGATAAACCTCCGACACATGACCGCGCACGCGCACAAACGTATTATTCGTACGCGGTACGAGCAGAAGGATTTCGGTGTTTGTTAACTGTTTTTTTTTTTTTTTTTTTTTTTTTCTATCATCAGAACCGTAGTATATATGACTGGATTTACCGGAAGTCCGGGCTGGAAGGGGACCGGATACGGTTGCAGTTGACCGGATTATTTCGGTATAGCGGATCGCGTGATGCGTCTGCAACGGCGCGTTTGCACGTGACCAGTGCATTAATTTTTTTTTTTTTTTTTTATGCTCGTCTAAAATCAAAATAATTATTTTCCAGGCGTTTATTATTATTGTTATCGGAGGGCGCACGATTCGTGGCCGTTTGTCTTTGGCCCGCCCGGGCAAATGTGTTTATTGTATAGATATTAATAAATAAATATTATTTCAGGTACGTTACCGCCGTGGCAGAAATTCGACGAGGAAATCGTCCGGTATTTATGTATTATATAACAATTATTTGTAACCGCAATCGGAAGGTCGGGAAATCGGAAATTTTTCTTGTGGTACTTGGGAAACGGATTTTTTTTTTTTTATCAATTTCGGACGTCTGTCCCCCGCCAAATCAACGGCGTATAGGATGCATAGAGTAATTTCGTCCGTTTACTGTACGCAACTATAAATTGTCACAAACGAAAAACGATTCTGAGCGGAATATCGAGTAAAAATTGTTCGATAAATTGAACATTCTATCCATTAGTAACTACAGTATTACAATATCGTTCTTAACGTGAAACGCCGGTGGAAAAATTATGTTACGAACATTGCGATCAACTTTTTTACTTTTTTATTAAAAAATTATTGAATATTTTTATTGTAGCCAAAATAAAAACAAAACAAAAAACAAATGCGTACGTTTACGAGTAGTAAAATATTTAGTAGCAGTTTTTGTAATCGAGTTTTGTGATCATTTGAAATTTAATCGATTATATAAATATAAAAAATAATAATAATAATAATAATTGCCGACCAGATTCTAAAGAGTCCAGTATATTTCGTTTTGTTACTCTACAACCGCGTTAATGCCCTCCCCATTCCGGCGGACGAACCGCATTAATTAATTACGCGTATTATATTATTATATACCTACACGACAAACGAAAAATAATAAATTAGAAGGAAAAAGAGCATTTTTTAAGAGACTCATGTTACCCGCCGTATTAAACGCATAAAACGTAAGTCGTGTGTGCCCGAACGGGCGCGCGCACGCGCGTATAAAAAAACTCGTTTTATTCATATATATATATATATATATATAAAAAATAAACTGATTAATGATTAATACGTTTATAAAGTCGAATAAATGTAAATCGAATAGCGTATACCTATATATATATATGCGTGCGGACGCGTTGAAACGAAAATAACGCCTTTTTTAAGTACCTATATAATTTTTTTTTTTTTTTTAATTCCTTTATTGCGTGATTTCGGGTGCTGCCGAGCCCGTGGAATTAATTCGATATCGGCCGTATACACCGGCCGGAATCCTATGCATTCCCTTCTTCATAAGAGTTTTTTTTATTTTTTTTATTTTTTTTTTTTTTACCTTCCACGCCGCTGCTCGTGCACCGCACCGTATTATATACAAACGTTATAAGAAAGACGCGAAAATTAACGCGCGGAATGGTATGGGTACGTATATTATAATATATAATCGGATTTAATAATATATTCAATTAGACGTCGATTATTGTATAATTAACGAGACCCGATAACGGAATGTCTTATAGTATGGGTGGGAAAATACATTTAAAAAAAAAAAAAAAAATGTGAATATCAATCGACGGGCAGTATTATTTTCCATGCCGGGGAACCGCGGAGTCGACATTTTTGTTGACCTCCTACGGCAGTCTTGGGTCGAGTTTTTATATCCGCAGCTATATAATATTATATTATTCGTCATTATTACTACACGCAATTACGACAACTGTTGAGACGTGAAATGTTATTTGGAATTCGAGGATATCTGGGGGGGGGGGTTTTTTTTTTTTGTTTTTCAAAACCAACAGTTGACCACCATAGACACAATAATGAAATGCCCGGGGCCATCCTATTGTGCTCGTCTGTGACGGAACGGAACTTGTGTAACCGACACGTGTTACACAATTTAGCACTGGTTACCGTGGTAACGTGTTATCACGTTCTTATCGCACTCATCGTTGAGTCATGTTTGCTTTGATAATCTTACTGCTCTCAAACGAGAGTCGTCGCACCGAGTGACTGTATTTCGGTTGAATTATGGCGTATTCGAAATGCGTCTCCCGAAACTAATGCTGATCCGTTTTGGACACTCACAAAGACCAAATAGTATTAACAAATCGAATTGTATGCGAGTATTTAGATATAAGAACGTATCACGAATTAAAAAACAAAACAAAAAAAAAAAACGATACAACAACGATTAGGTCTAAGTACGCAAAACTTGTACTATTTCAAAACCGATAATTTAAATTTTTTTTCTTTAAAATTGCGCTTTTTATATATAATCGACGAAGACGTTAAATTGTTATTAACGATAATAAAACATTATCATTTAACATTTGTCAATTACCCGGCAACCACTGTGGTAACAAGAGTTATTTTCCGTCACAGAACGCGCCGTGTGTAAGGTATAGGGATGGCCCATCCATTTTTTTTATTATCTATGTATTTGACCCGATATTTTTTGGAGGAATAACGTCAATTATGTTTCTGGAATATGAAGAAAAGTGCGTTAAAACAATAGGGTTAATCGGTTGATTTCAATATCGGGCCGCGGTTTTACATTCCAAATAGGAGGATAGGAGGGTATCGGTTTGATATCCGTAGCAATAAAAACGATCGGAATATCGGATAACGGAAAAAAGTCATACCGGTTCACCGTTAATTATATTATATTCATTTCGCGGCGATAGTGATTTTTCGTATACAGTGGTATTCTTTTTTTTTTTCTTTTTTTTTTTTATATTATGTACCGATGAAAAAAATTATCGCCACGCACGATACGCTAGTAATATACGTAATAATAACGATAACAATATCGAAAGTTCCCGGGAACTTTTACGTAAGGACCTGGACACATTGTGTGTGCGTGTGTGTAAAGTATTTAATTACTTAAGTTTGCGGGCCGGCAAACTTTCAATTAAAAAAAAAAAAAAACCACCGAAAGGTTTATTGCGGTATAACACATATTATATATATATAGGCATAGTCGGTTACCGCCGAATTGCGAAGGAAATCCGAAAATATCTCATAATATGTTTTCTGATAGTTTTCGAACGGTATACGTATAATAATATTAATAATATACAAGTACGTTTGTACGATTAAATTTTATTTTTCCAGTGATGCGGTCAAAATTCAAAGGGAAATCGTCGAAAAAAAAAAAAACGAAATCGAGTGAAAATTTGCGGTAATAACAATATTTACAGTGACGTATTTACGGAGAAGACGGCACAAGATATATCTTTCCCCTCTTTGGTTTTTTTTTTTTTGTATTTTCTTAGTGATTGTAGATTCTTGTTTAAAATTACAATTATAATCAATCAAAAAATGTACTTTTTACAACGATTTTTTTTTTTTTGGCATTTACGAGTTGAAATGGTAAAATTAAATTAAAAAATTAGGTTATTTATAGCTAAATGATATACCGATTCCGGGGCAAAATTTAGAGAGATTTTGATCCCTCAACCCCGGGTAAACGTGAATTTTAATCACATAAATCGACAAAATTTGAGTTTTATTTTTCTATGTAGTATAACCTGTAGGAAAGTAGTACAAAATAATATAATAATATTACAAACAGAAAGTGATAACAATTATTGTAAAAATAATAATAAAATTGATTTAGTGTCCAATTTCCCCTGCAGTATTGCATATTTGCATAGACGCATGCACCTGTACTTATTATTTAATATTATTTATCATTGTGTTCTTCATTCCCAAAATCGTGCCTATATAGCTTTTAAAAACGAATGAAAACTAAAAAAGTTGAACTTGAACTTGATAGCAGATAAATAATATTATTATTGCACTTAAATTTGACTATTAATATATTTTGAACACCTATTAATATTTAAAATGTTTTTTTTTTATAATCTAGCTAAATTTAGTTATATTTTACCTCTAATCTAGATAATTTTAGTTCAGTTCACCTTTTATCTTTTTCTAGATAGATATTTGCTATTTTATCATTATCTTTATCGAGATAATATTTTAACTATCCGTGTCTCAACACTGGAAATAATATAATTTTATTGAAACGACGTGGTCGATTCGGGGGAATAATATATACAGGTAATAATATAAACGTTGAACGAGATTACCAGTTCGATCTCTCGTCCCGTTTCGTATCTTCAAGTCTATTAAAGCGAATTTATCGCCGTTTAGACGTTCAACAATTTATTCATTATTAAACGATTTTATATAAAACGATTGCACACACATTTTTGTGTTCGGACGTTATTATTTTATATATATATATATATTTTTTTTTTTTTTTTATCGCGTTCCGTCTCGTAAAATTAAATACACCTACCTTATACCTACCCGATTTTGGTAGTATAAGTACCGAAATAATAATAATAATAACAGTAATAGTAATAATATGCAAATTCCCGACGATATATTTTAACTTTTACAATAATATTAAAATTATATAATATATAATATTTTTCGGCCTATCTAAATAAATTTAATTTCGGAGCAACAACTGTAATGCCTACTCATAATACAATACCTGCTCATAATACAACGGGCATGAGTTAATTATTATTATTATTATTATTATTATTATTGCGTCGTCGTTAGATAAAAAAAAACCATCAGTGGCGGCGGAACAAGTTGTATAGTAAATTATCGTTGTCATTGACGGTGCTGCGGCAAATACAACCAGTTTTTGTAATTTGACCGGTTATATTATATTACAGTATAATAGTAATTGTGTCGAGGGAAAAAAAAAAAAAAAAAAAAAATTAAATAATAAAGAAAAACTGCGGGAGAGGACACAATTTTAAATTTTAAACGGTTCCCGCCGAGGTATTAAAAACACGTCAATCGGCCGCGAGTTGAACAATATTATAGTATCGTACTGCAGCCGCGACAAGCGCGACGGTCGCGTTTAAAAATTATAGGAACAATAGTAATAGATATACCCCGAGTGTACAGAGATGATAAAACTCGTATTTTATAATAATTGAGTTTCCGAATAAAAAAAAATAAATAAATAAATAAAAAAAATAATGATAAAAACAAACAAACGGGATCGTGTGCTGCATTATTGTACATACCTGTAGTTCGTTTGGAGCAATAATATTATAGACGACTTGTTCGGCGACAACCGAGACAATATTATTATCGTATTATATCAAAACAAATAATATAATCATATTCCAATAAAAAAAAAATACAAAAAAAAAAAAAAAATGAAACGAAAAATACACTCCGCCGTTTCTTTGTAAGAACCTACGGATCGTATATATAAATAAATAAATAAAACGAATTCCTCTATAAAAATATTGTGATATCGTTTGACGACGGCCAGAAGTCATATTTGAAATTATAAATACTGGTGGGTACCAATCAATCGATTGGTTGGTGGTTGATTGTAGTTTTCCACCGTCATAACCCTCTATTACTCTCGATAACTTTTATTCATTTCAGTGACCTTCAGAATTTCAGTAAATTTATCAGTATATGCCGTCGTCTTTCGATTTAACCTTCGACAGTCGGCGACTTCGACATATCGACGTACTTCAACAAATTTTATAATTTTCCATAGTTATCGTTTTTCCTTGATATTCGTATTAAAACTTCTTGATAATTCGTTACTTTGTCGCGGAATCTTAAGCGCCTCACGGTAACACCGCCATTTCGAAAATGCTATTTTGCTGTCCTCACTGTCCAGATCAATGGCCCTTGCTCCATTTCGCGTAAATCATCAAAATGTCGAAACGGTCTGGTTATAACAATAATAACATTGAACACGGCCTGTCCGACAAAATCGCGTTTCCACTTGCAAAGTGGTGAAAAATATTAACACTAAACACATTTTTGAAAAAATTATTATTTTACAGATCCATAACTACAGCGACCTACCTACTGAATGTTATCTGGACATATTCTCCGATAATAACATTTTTATAGACGTGATATAGTTTTTTATATGTTATACTGACGAGTTTTGGTTTTATAACGATACAGTCGTTTTGGCACTGTGTGAATGCACGGGAATTATACACAAGGTTAATTTTAATAAATTAAAAATATCGCAATTTACGATTTTTTTCCTTTATAAGCGTATAAAATAGTAAAAATAGTCAACATTTTGCATACTATTTTTTCTATTTATGGACACTATTTTATGTTAGCCTCGTTAAGGTGCTCGCAAATTAATGTAATTAAAATAAGTATAAAAAAAAAAAAAAAAATAATTATGACCGTAATATAGTCTGTATTTTTTTATAAACGTTGTAGTTCAAATTTATGATAAAATTCGTTAAAAACACGTACGAGGTAGAATTTATTTTGTAGTAACAACTTACAATTAAATGTAAATTTATCAAAAGAATGTTTAACCGAACTCCGCTCAGAATCGTTTTTTTTTTTTATTTATTTTTTAACATTATGTGTATTATTAAAGTCGTACATATTATTATTACACAATTAAATATTCATTACCGAGCGTTTTCAAGGTCGCGATCAAGAACGAATGTGCATAGCTACCTGTAAACCGTCTGGGTGATTTTTTTTATTTTTATAAATTTAATTTATACGCCATTATAATGTAAAATAATCAAAACTGGACAGTAACTAGTTAAACAGATAAAACGTACATGTTTTGATAACTTCAAACTTCACTAGTATAAAAAAAAAAAAATTAACAAAATATTAGAAAATAACTTGGTTATTAATTTGTATTAATAATTTTAACTTAACATTGTTATTTTGTTAAAATTTGAGTTATTTACGAATTTTTTGTAAAAAAAAAAAAAAAATGAAAACATACTGTGTATAGTCTAAGTATTAAAGAGTACAGAATACGATTATGAGTGTAGTTAATGATAATTTCAAAAAAGTAGTTTTTAAATTATTATTTTTCGTTACTCGATGTAATTCATATTAAAAAAAAAAAAAAAAAAAAACATTAAGAGGACGTGGAACGTGAACTTTTCGTCTCTGTGTATCTAACGGGCAACACCATAGGAAAATTGTATTTGCGTATCTTACAATAGTATT